>VWYP01006027.1:1613-51384 GCA_013400435.1 Pycnonotus jocosus | reverse complement strand
AAAAAAAAAAAAAAGTAAAATGTAATAGTAATTGTATCATCCTGGAAGCAACGCATGTGTGTGAGTTCTCACAATGTGCACAGTGACTTAGAAATTTTTGAATATGATCCCCCTGAAAAAAGGAAGGAAAGGAATATATATATAAAGCATGGGCTGCAATACATTGCAGTACATAATCAAAGCCTTAAAGCTGAAAAAAAAAGTATTGAGTATATGTTTGAATTATTTATTTCATAAAATCCTGAGATGGTTATCTTCAAAACAGAAGTAAATGTCAATTTCCAGAATTTCTGTGGACTAGGAACTCATTTTTGAAGTGTGCTGAATACTCAAAATTTATTAAATTTGATCCTGTTTTTAAGGGCATAAGAACAGTAATGTTTTGGGGTTTTTTTCTCAGTGGTAGGAATGCCCTCCAAAGGAAATTTGTAGTTTTACATCTCCCATGTTTATGAATTGGACACAACTATTGGCAAGTCTTTTTGAGGTCAAAGATGATGTTGACTGTGGTAACACCACAGTAATAGATAACTAATCTCATGCTAAAAAGTGGCATTTGTTTTATATTTGGTTTCACAAACAACAAAAAAAAAAAAAAAAAAAGAAGAGAATGAAAATTTTAAAAAAATTCACATAAAGAAGATTTATCAAATACATTTCTCAGGAAAACTTTTACAGCAGGATTGATAGCCACATTTTCTTAAATATTAGCAAATTTTCAAAAACTTTGTATTTTACCACAAACCATGGAGCTTTTTTAAGCATTTTGAAAGGCAGCTGAAAATTCTAAGAAAAAGAGAAAAAGTATGGAAAATCCCCACTTTGTCCTAGGTTTTCTTAACCTTAATTAAAAATGTAAGGCGGGGACAAGGTCTCTGACAGATTGGAGTGGCTCAGGGGATTGGTAATGGGCTATGGAGTTATATACCTCTAGGTCATCATTTCAAATCTGGAGTGTTACTAATTAAAGAGATAGCACACTCTGTTATTTGTATTTTTAAGGTCTATAAACTTCTTTGGGCTTCTTGGTTAATGACTTGAATTAAATTGATTGTGAAGAGGAACGTCTGTCCTTGAATGACTTTACTGAAGCCTGAGGTAAGAGGTTATTTCTCAGTAGAATAGTAACAATTCTGTTGCAAGATGTAGAAAATAAATATTTCAGCTCTTAATAGCTTAATTGAACTGATGAAGGGATGATTTGTTCAGAAGTAGAGACAACTAGGAACACCCTGGAATATTTATAGGCTTCTAATGTCACCTGTCCAGTTACTCCCTGCTTTCTTCCTACAACATTACCTATTCATTTGCACAAACCCCACATTCTTTAATATATTGCTGAATATGGAAGCAGAATCCAAGCAAAAGAGAGGTAGAAGACAGTGGAAGAAAATGGCAAGTAGGAAAATATCTTCCGGTATACTGGGAGAAAAAGGGACAGAGAGAATATGAAAATTCCTGTGTTCTCAGTCTAAATTTATTTTATGCTTCTGCTGTATCTTAAGGAGTATTGAGAGTTTGAGGTAAAAAAAAAGGAAGTTTTTCTCAGGCAGGAAAGTTGATGGAGGGGAAAACTGTATAATTTTAATTGCCTTAGATCTCAGAGTAATTAGGAACCCAGCCTTGCACACAATTACAAAGTTGTCTGTGGTCATACAGATGACTGAATTCACAAGTCATTTCAAAAGAGTTTCAATTCACACAAATGCCAAATTAAGAAACTTCTTAGATAAATGATTATAACAACACTCCTTTGCCTGTCTTTCATGCCACTAACTACATCTTTTATGACAAAAAAAATTTCGTCTCACTATTACTCACATTTACTTTTGTAAAGAAATCTCAGGATTTGACAGAAGACCATCATGAGTCCTCTTTGATCCCCTGGGAATACAAAATATCTTTCAGAAGCTTATTGAAATTACATGTTTAATTTTAAAGGGCCAAAATTAATTAAAATTCTCAAGTAATAAATAACATGATAGAACATATTGCATTTCCTTTTTCTAGAGGGCAGAATAGAGTCTTAGCCACAAAATCAGGAAATTCAGGCTCGTGAAGATTTCAGGTTCATCTTTCATATGTGGGGGATGGGGAAGTGAAGGAGAAAGAGGGGCACATTGGACTCTAAGTTTTCCATACTTTCCTCAAACATATTCTCTTCCTCCGTCTGAAAATGTTTACTAGAAATGTTCACTTCTAGAAGCTTAGTCAAATGCAGAACACTTTCACTGAAATTTAAATACTGCTCTAAACAAGAAACACCATCCAAAATTTCCTGTGTCAGTTTCCTCAAAAGTCTGTGTTATTCTTGGATATAGTTTTTAAAAAGTACTCAAAGCTATGCTCAAAAATATCCTTTCTCTTAACTTGAACTCTTTCATCATCTTGCCCTGAAGTTTTCAGTTTCAGCCTGCTCTACTGCAGATACCAGTTCTGTTCCTGCTATTCTTTAGCACTGATTTTCATTCATGGCTGCTAAGATAAAAAGGCTATTGCAGTCTTTTCCTCCATGCTTTTAGAAACATGGCCATCTTTGAATAATGTTGATGGTTCTCCATGGTTTGCTTCTGGGGACAGATTTTGGGCCCTTCTGAAAATGGCAAAATATACAACCATTCTTACTCTGTTTGGCCTTGCCTGTGTAGAATGAAAAGACAGGAGCAACTACCATATGTCCCATCAACTCAGATTTTCTCTGCCAAAAGTGGAAAAATAAACCTATTTGCTTTCAGACATTTCTTGTTCCCTTTCATGGGATCCAGGCAGAATCTGCCACAGTGAGGAATGAAGACAACATGTTCCCTTCTCCCCATGTCCAGCTGGAACCAGCCTCTGGACTCTTCTTTTTGTCAGGTCATATCTTCCCATCATGAGTCCAGATGGTACAATTTTTTCCCTCTTACATTTTTCCCTCAGCTCTGAAAAAAAGGAGCCCAAAGCAATGTTCTATTATTTTAGTGTGAGAGCTCTCTCTAGTGGCAAGGATGTTATTTGCCTTTATGTTTGAGTTCTAAAACTCTAAAAAAGGCTGCCTGACTTTTGTCCACACTGGAAGCATTGGTATTGCATTAACACTGAGAAGTATTTTAAAATAGTCTCCTAAATTTTTATTCCAGATTTTTCTTTTTATAGTGACATGCCTACAAACGGTTCTCAACTCAAACCAATAGGATTTATGTCTGTTTACATCTCAGCCACTAGAGCCTTTAATTGTTTTCAGTTTATAATCTAAAACACTCTCATGTGGAGAATAAGAGGACATTGAGAATACAGAGGGGCATCCTTTGAGTTTTCATGGGAAAGTACAGAGTGAGTAGGTTTGAGAACAGCCCTCATATTACAAAAAGCCTGAAGGTTTGTTAAGATTCTCAGTACAGGTGGAATTAAGATCAGAAGAAAGATTTCAGATGGGTGAAAATGTACCTATTTTAACAGTCATTGCTGATAGTCATGATAGAATTTCTCCAAAAACTTTAGGAATCTAGTCAAACCCTATCATAGAAAAATGTTCATCAACATGTTACAAGGGAGAACACCAAAATAGGAGAGTTGCAAAGAAACAATGAAAAAGTTAGATACAGATTTTATAAATAGGCAGAATATTTATGCTTTCAATTACATGTAATTTAACTCTGGTCTTTTAATTTGGGGCTAAATGAAATTTAGAAAGTATTTTTCTTGAAACAAGAACAAAAAACTCAGAAAAAATGCTAGTTTTCCATATTATTCTGTTAGCATCTGAATTTTCCGTTTTAAAATTGAGAAAAAAAACCTGAACTCAAAAATGTTTTTTAAAATGTAAAAAATTTCATGCTGATCAAAACAATTTTTCTGAAATAAGCTTTTCCACAAAATTTTGGTTGTGGAACTAGATCAGAATGCAAACGTGAACAGCTCTATGTAAAATGTCATTTTAAATAACTTCTGGATTAAACCTATGTGCTGCTGCACCTTATTTAAACTTTGGACTTCATTAAAATTAGTGTGGTCTCATTCAAATAATCCTCCATGGTTGCAATTGACTGGAAAATTGCCTAAATGTCAAACTGAAATTTAGCTTCTCTACTTCACACACAAACTAAAATCTTCCCCAAAACAATCCCAAGGAATGCTAAGGTACATACACAGTGCTAATGATAAGCACATTTGGATTGTATTTCACAAATCATTTACTAATTAAAAAATTCCCTTTGTACTGTTTTTGCTATACATTTGTTGATGCTCTTTAAACATGCAAACAGATTCTCATCTGTACATTCTCTAACAATTTTAGATTTCCTCCAGTGACCAGCTACCAGGTCTGGGTTTAGGTTTGCCAGGAGGGAGCTGGTTTGTGCGAGTGAAGGTCTGGGCTTTGCTCACTGAGGAGCTCATGTTTCCCACTGCTGCATTTCCCTCCCCAGAGCTCTCATCCCTGCTGCTCTCCCCTTCCGCAGCCCTGCTCAGCTGCAGTGTCCTGGGCATGGATATCCCTGCAGGTTTCATTCAGAAGCCCTCAAAGCCTCAATCTGTTAAAAAAACCGCTCAGGTTAGTGAGCATGTCTGAATGACATATTCTCCCTGACAATAGCAAATTAGCACATTTTTATCTTTAAATCATCTCAGATGTTTCAATGATGAGCAAGTGCTTGCAGTTCCATTTCTGCCTATCCTTGCTGACTCTCAAATTATTCTGAAGCCACCAGCAATTCTAAAAGCAAGACACATTGATTTCCTCATTATATTAGGAAACGGCAAGTTAAGCAAATTTCAGAAGTCTTTTCAAACTCCAGAGTCTGTTCAGAAGTGATAAGACAAGACATCATATTCAGCTCTCTAAGCTTTTGTGTGGAGATAGTTCTCAGCAAAAGTATTTCTGTCCTTAGGAAAAAAAAAAAAAAAAAGAAAAAACTATTTCCCTTTTCCAGCTGGAAACGGAAGGGGAGGATGGAATCTTCAAATTTTCATTCATGGACTACAAATGCTTTACTTGCTTTTTTCTGTGTTAGGGAAACAGAGAATTTTGCATGCTAAAATTGACTTTTACACTGCAACTCACCATGCAAAAGTCTCCTAACCTCAACTGTGCTTATCAAAGACATACAGGCAAAATAAGTAAATAAATAAAATTAATTTCACTCTGGTAAAATATTTCTGTTCAGAAAAGAAAAAGGGAAAGTTTTTTTCACCAGTAAAATATTCTAATAATGTACATGTGAAAATTATTCCAACAGATGAAATATTTCTGTATTTGCCCAACAAATGGCCTACAGCATGTTCATTTATTTCATGTGATACTGGTTGTATCACATAGCAATGGCTATTGCTATATGATTATTGTGATGACTATTACAATTGACAATATTACAAATACAAAGCAAATGCTTGCTACCATTTACTGCACCCAACCAGGTTGTTGGACCCAGGTGGTGCATTGTATTTTAGGTATTGGTAAAGCATGGAGATTACTGTGGAAATCATAATAGTTCTTACTCCAAATACACAATCTCTTAAGATAGTATTATTTTTACAAGGAAATATGTGGGAGAAAGATATCTACCCAAAAGTTCTTCTCAATTTCTACTTTTATTTTGGCTGATTCTGCTTATTATGTTCCAAATAATAAGCTTATACCTCATAGTCATGGGTATAAGCAGAGAAAATACCATCCCCTGTGTTTTTGGGGGGGGTTGGTTTTGGGTTATGTGTGTGTGTGAGTTGTGTAAGTATAGAAAAAATATTTATTTATCTAAGTTTACTTGTGACATAACAAGTGGTCTTAGGTTTGTTAGAGAGCCACTTGACTTGCTGTGGGTTTTCTGTGACCTCTAAGTGGAGAAGGAAATGCTACGTGCAGCATTTACAGCATCACTTTAAACCTCACATAGCAAAATATTTTGAATAGCATCCTGTGGAGGATAATTCTGTTTAACAGAACAATGTGTACAAACACAATAAGAGCAGGGTATATGCAAAACAACATGGCTGAGAATGAGCAAATTATTCCAAAGGGAATAATATAGCTGTCTAAGCATCATTCCTCCAATAGTTTTAGTTGTAAAACAGATGTTTGAAACGTGGTTAAAGCAAACTGACCTTCTCTTGGAGTAAATACATTCAAAACCATATATTTATCTTGATCTTCGGACGAGAACCCTTGAAATAACAGTATGCATTCATTTGGTCATGCAGTTGGGTAACTCCATTCCAAGTTTAATAGACAAAGACATCTACTCCTTCAGTTTACATTAATTTGCTGGAATAACAAGAGTTTGCTGCTCTGAAGTGCCAAACATCAACAGAATACAAGGTTGTATAGAGATAAAAGAACCTTTCCTCATGTTTGAAAAGACACAGTATAGTTTAGGTAAAACATACGGCTACACAGACTCCAGGTACACTGACCTCTGCTCCTGGAGGCATTGGCATGTGCTGTGCACAGCAGCAGAATGTCTATGACCGTGTTAGCTGTGGGGAAACAGAGCTGAGCTGACAGCGAGGTCAGTCAGATCCCAGAGCCTGAAATCTGAGCAGGAGAGGTGACCAAGAAACAGCAGCAGCCGAGCTGGAAGATGTCTCACCTACACAGGTCTGTGCAGCCACTGAATCCTAATTTTTAAAGGATGAAAATGACAGCCCCTGGGAAAATATAACAGTTATGTAAAGAACTGTAAATTATAAGGAGGCTGTGAGTGATCTGAAAGGTCAAAAGAATTTAAAAATTATTTCTTTGGTGAGCCATGTGTTTCTGAACTGTGGGGGAAATTCTGCACCTTAAGCCAAAAAAAGGGCAAATTTGACATTAGTATCATTTTCTTTGACAAATTGGTCTTTCATTTTTGATTAGTGAAGAACTTAGGGTGTTCACCTCTTGATTTTTGTGTCTGTCAATGTTACTTCAAAAATGAAAATTTCATTAACACATATGTTCTTCCTTTGTAGAGCAGAATATACACAAAGACAAGAGATTTAATAGGATTTTAAAATTTTACAAAGTTTACAATCTTGATATGCTAACAGTGTAAAAAGAACAAAACTAAACTCCACAATTACAAAATACTAATAAAACCAATAGTGAAGTCCATTTTTCTGCATGCTATGGGTTAAAATGTCCGTTCTTCTGAAGGGTTGTTTTTCAGACTTTTTTTACATCAATGCAGATCTCAAAATTAGTTTTACTTTTAGCAAATCACTTGATTTATACTAAAATATTAAATTTTTTCCTGTTTTAATTCAAATGTATAATTTATTTCAACCACATGGCTGTCTTTAATCATCTTCATGCATCTTCAGTCAAATGACTCACTTCCTATTACAAAATAAAATTACTTTTGGGGTAGATTCTTCACCCCTAATGAAGAAAAAAAGATCAGGTACTGATTTTGATGCCATTGGGTTGCCCACCTATTCATGTAATTTTTATTGCATTATATTATATTTTTGTTTTCACATTTTCAGAGCTTATGGTCTTTTGGAATATATGTTCTATTGGATTATTGCTGTTTTCCTCATTTAGATGCTACTTCACCTTTTTGAATGACACCTTCCTTCCCTCTTTTCCTTCTCAAGTCTTTCCCAACAGCTATTTTGTACTGCCACAATACTGCCAGTATGGCATCTTCAGTAGCATTAGAAACTAAATATAGGGATGAAATTATCTCTTAATCTTCTGCATTTCCACATAATTCCTCTTAGTGAAGTTTAACTTACCTGAGGTTACTTCTTTTGCTTCTTTGGGAATGAGCCAGTTGCTGTGGCATTTGTGGGGTGGTCCTTTGCCCATGGGGTTTTCATTCCCTATAGCAGCAGGAAAGCGCTGTTCCATTTTTTTTTCATTTTAAACAGATTGGTGTTAAATGTTTAGAATCATAGAATTAGAACATCCTGGCATTAAGCCAAGTCCTGCAGATTGCTCTGAAGCAAATCAAAGGACCTAGAGGTCTTCTGGGCCTGTTATCTGGGCACTCCATGGAAACACCTGAAAATTTAACTTCTGATTTACATTCCAGTGTGACATCTGACGAGTCTGCATGGGGGAAATTGCAGTACAGTTGTTTTCTATGCCCTTGGTATGTCTGATTTCTCTCAGCATATCACAGTCAATGAACCCATCTCAGTCAGACGACTGGTAATAAAGACTCTGCTTTATTTGTTCTTTTGAGGCTTGAGATTTCAATTCACACAGATTCGGTGCTAGTTACTGAAGTAGTTAAACTGTTACTTTACTTTACTTTGCTTTGATCACAAGGACTTTTAACACACAAGAAAATTTTGCTGACAGCAAAATTATGTGTCTTTTCTGTATGTTTGATATGATGATATTACAGTGTTCTTCTTGCTCTCTTCACATGACTTTCTGACAGGTCTTGTATATTGACAACTTCATTCAAGGCTAAAGAGTCAAATTCCTCTTTCTTTACTTATATTTCTAGCGCTTGTAGAGAACCACAATCATGCTGGAAACAAATGCTGATTTTGATTTGAAATGGCTATATGGATTGGACTGGGAACATTATCCTCCTAATTAAACCAGTTCCAGCAGCAGACAGTGAGCTCCTTTAAACTGATACAGAGAGAAAAAACTGAATTCTCTTTTTTGACTCAACAATAAAAGGTGCAACAATCATTTCCTGAGAGCAACTCAGTTGTACTTCCTGGTTTCTTCTGCTCCTATGATTTATATTATATGCTAATAGCAACAGAACTTATGAATTTATTAAGCATCCAAAACCATAAAAAAAAAATAATTCCAGGCATGGTAAATAAAACAAAGACAAAAACACTTTATTCAATATGATATATTACTATTATTATTATTATTATTATTATTATTATCTCATCTAGGCTACTTCCAACAGATAATTAAAGTACAAACCATGATATGCCAGTGCTCATAATTATTCTGCATGTCTTTCAGATGTCTGCTTTTTCAGATCACTATTGATCTTTACAGAAACAGAGTTAAGAAGAGAATTATCTTCAATCCTGAAGTAGGACATGGCTGTAAAGGAAAAAAAACCCCACGAAAATGTTTAAAAAATCAAAAAGAAAATATTGGCACAGATTTGGCAAGGGAATTTCATTCTTTCATTTCATCCTCTAAATACTCAGGAAACTTTCCTATTTTAAGAAAACCCCACATTTTTTGCAGATATTTTCATAGTTTATTAGGAAGTTGAAAAAATTATAAAAGCCTAAAGTAAATAGATTGCTATACACACACAGAGATAAATAAAAATATAGATAAATGTAGCTAATTATTGAAAAAGGAAGGAAAGGGCTTCTGAAGTGCAGCAAAGAATCCTTCAGAAGGTAACTGACCTGAAAAGGAAACCCTATTTCCAGGGGATTCCATCTGCATCCCATACACAAGCCCAGGTCTGCAGCACAGGCTCTGCAATCAGCAGCAGCTCTCTGCATGCAGTTCCTGAGGTGTAAAACCCCTTTCTTTGCTCTTCACATATCACTTTAAGACTAGATTTTCTTTTTAGACAAATGGGACTCTAAAATCCATTTGCCCTACACCATTCCTGTGGCTGTAAATGTGAGATTTTTGGTTAAGGGTTATGGTTCAAGGGTTGCTGGGGGGCCCAGGGACTCTGCTGCCCCTACCAATGCCCAAGTGGCTGAGTCCCAGTCCCTGGATCTCTTTAAGGGACATGTAGATGTGGCATTCAGGGACATGGTTTGGTGATGGATACGGCAGTGATAGTGATACGTTTCTGATTGACAAAATTACCTTAAGGGTCCTTTCCTACCCTAATGGTTCTAATTTTAGGTTTCTGATACCAGTTCTCTGAGCACACCAGTTTGCTCTGAACCCATCTGCTCTTACAGAAATGAAAACTATTCCCATATCTCTAGCCCTGAAAATTCGTTTCACAGCTCCCTATGGTTTTACACCTCAATCTTTGCTCGTTGATTTTTTGTTTTTATTTTGCAAGGGGCAGTTCCCTGAGCCATCCATTCACTGATACCAGTTACTCACAAATTTTCTTAGGCCATACTTGTCCTTCTTTCCTTTTCAGCTGCACTGCCATGGTTTCTAGAGATGGCTCTGTTTATAATAAAGATATACTCAAGCATGACAAGCAGGCATGGCCCCCTCAAAACATTGTGTGAATGTTTATTTGATGCTAGGGGATGTGGGGGGAACAACCAAGGAAAAACCCAAGAGAGCACAACTTTTGAACATGGAACTAGGACCTAAAGTCTGACTGATGGCACATCTTCCTTTTAGAGGGATTAATCTGATTGAGGTGCAGAGAGTTTAATTAAATAAAAACCAAATAAACCTAATTGCTCATTCCATATTCATAATGTTGTATTTTGAAAGGCTTAAAATATTTTTATCAGAATATATCTTGCAGGACCTGAAAGAATTTTGCATTTGAACTGGGTTCTCGGCTGTTTCATACCCAACCCAAGGAGTTCTCCAGCATTCCCTTGCTGTCACTGGATCTAAAATTCACCTCTGGTGTGTTTCCAGGCAACAGAATTACTTATGGAGTTTCTGCAAATCTGAAATATAGATTGTCCCAAATTATTTAAGAAGCAAAGGAAATACATGAAGAGCAGTATGAAAGTATTAGGGATTTTTGTTGAACAGATTTGCTTTTGTGGACAACTGTTCAGACTCATAGAACTGGAATGCCATAAGATGGAAGCCACCCATAAGGATCATGGAGTCAAAGTTTTTGTTCCTTTCAGACTGCCCAGCCCCAAACAGGATGACTAAGAGTGTTCTCTAGATGCTCATTGGACACTGACAGGTTTGGTGCTGCAGCCACTCCTTTTGAGACTGTGACCAACCACCTTTTGGGTGAAGGACCTTCTCCTAATGTCCAGTCTGAGCTTCCCCTGATGCAGCTTCATTCCATTTCCACCTGTCCTCTTGCTGATCACCAGAAAGAGATCTGCACTCCTCTGCTGGACCCCACCACCAGGAAGCTGTGACTGCAAAGAGAACCACTCAGCCTTCAGTTCTGCTTTTACTGTGTGCCACTGCAGCAGAATGGCAGACCCAAAGCAGGACTTCAATGTGCTCTTGTACTGATCTTTCAAATGTCACTGCTGCCTGTCCTGCTGTTTCAAATTCTATGTACTGCATGCCAGTGGGAGGGGTTCTTTTTTGCATTTGTTGTTGGGTAGATGAAAAAGAGTGCAAGGTAGTTGAGGGTAGGATTATGCACTTTGTAAGGCTTGCTGTATAGTCAGAGCCTGCTCTTGTCTTCTCTACAGTTGCTGAGTCTTGTAATTTCCATCTTGCCCTTGAAATGATCTCTAATGAAATGCAGCAGAATCTTATTCCCATAGGAGATTGATTGTTGTGCAGTTTCACACTCATTTAGCTCTCCCTTTTCTGTTAGAGGGGTATGAGCTGGTTATTTGCACCACTGTCCACAGCCTTCTGGTTTCTCCATTAGGAAGCTTCTACACCTTCTACAAATGTCTTCGTGGAAACAACTTCTTACTTTCTGAGATCCTTTATTACATAATCATTGAGAGAAAAAAGTTGTTTCTCCCCTAGAAATAAAGATAAGAAATTAGTAGAAATAAAACATCTAATGCATTTTAAGTGAAAAAACATAGCATATAACAGGCAGGAAAGGCAGAGGAAAACAGTGATGATAGTGTGGAAATCAAAATAGAAAAAAAACAAGGAGAAGGGAGAAGGGGAAATGGAAATGACAAGGAATCTTAATTATATAATGAAATTAAAATCAAGTTGCTGTTAATGCCACTTCTTTGTATTATGTCTCTTGTCATTGAAATTTTAATATGATTTTTACTTGACGAGGAAAGCTGGAGAAAGAACATTCACAGTCATGAAACAGAGAAAGCATTTCTGCAACAGAGGAAAGCATCTCTGTAAAGGGGAAGGAGGCAGGAGACATTGAGGGGGAAAGAGAGTTAAGGATCTTGGGCTCCAGTTGTGAAATCTGTTTTAGAAAAAGACTGGATGGCAGATAAAACTGGATCTAAATTACCTACACTCTTGATTATGCAATATGTGCACACAGGATATGCATCCTGAAGCACATCAACTCTGTTTGAATCTTCATATCCTTATAATCTGCCATTTAATCATTTAGGCAGTTCCACAAAAACTTACTGTGCATTATGAACAGGAAAATTTACTGGTGCCTTCTCCATGGAGAACCATGTTATTCTGACAATTTAAGTAGATATTATGTTTGTATAATTAAATTATGTAAAATAATATTGGATATACATTTTATAACTGTTCATTGGAGAGCTTGACAGTAGCTATGTATGGATACTGTTCTATATAGAGGATATTTCACTCCTACTCAAGACTGGAATTTCCCTCAGCAATTTGTATAATTCTAGAAGTCTTCCTTCAAAGCAGGTATTGATGTTTTCTAGTCTCATTAGGGCCCTGCCAGCTGCTGCTTTGATGACTTTGCAAGGAAGTCTGAGTGATTTAGGATACTTCTTGACAGGATCAAAGATTTTCTTTTAACTTCCTTGTTCTGTGCTCTGCTCTATTGATGAATTTGTGTTGCTTTGCCTCATCAGTTGTATCTCCCAATCAAAGTCCCCACATGCCACTCATTCATTTTCACTGTATGATATTTCCTTGATTTCAGCACTCCTCTCTTATTCACAATACCTCATTCCTCATACAATATCCATGCTTATTCCATGTACTCTATTTTTGATCCTGGCATATGATGGCTTGTTTTCAGAATCATGTTTCTTTAATCTTTTCAGCATTGATGTTACTTATTTCCTTTTTGATAACTCAGATCAGTTATAAATGACTGCCTAATAGTTACAACATATTCACACAAACATATTCTGTTAAGTTTTTTATTGTAATTTATCATTTGTACACATGTAATATAGAGGCCATAATTTCAACAGGCTGTAAAACAATTGTACAACCATAGTTGTAACAACCAGTTTCACTTTAGAGTAAAATGGAATAAAAATCTTATGGATTAATAGCATAAATAATCAAGTGCTTTCCCATATATAAGAAAGTCCAGTTTCCAGGTTTGTTGGTTTGTTTTTTTGGTTTTTTGTTGGCTTTAATTTTAGGTAGAAGATGGATAAAGGCTAAGAGGAAACACAAAATGTCAATAGAACCATTTCTTTAAACCACAGATGAGTTCTTATTTTTTTTTTTTGTAAATCTACATTTCAATCAAACGTGTGTTTTAAAATAGTTAACTACTATTTATACTACTGCTGTTGAACACCTAAATATTCTAATATAAATATCATTTTCTTTAAGAGAGGAAAAAGAGGGAAAAATCTATGCGAAGTCTTCAACTAAAAGACTCTTATACCTTTTTATGTTACCTAAAACTTTAAATGAAAACCAAAATTTAAAGCAAAGTATTTGAGATATTTTACTGTCTTAGACCTTTTATCCTCCTTTATCCTACTCCTGATAGAGTAAATGATGAAAAATATCAGAAGACAATGCATAAGAGAACAAAAACAATGATCAAAGAACTAGAAAACATGTTTTCTGAAAGCTAGTAAGAACTAGGTTTCTGTTAGAGAAGAGGACACAGGAGAAATATGACAGGTCTTCAGAAGTATGAAAATTTGCAGTGGGGACAAACGGGAATAAGTTATTTTCTTTGTTTTTTTTAGACAAAAGCAAGAGGTAAGGATTTAAAATCACTTTAAAGAAGTGAAATTTACAACTGAGAATTGAAAATTACAAAGTAAAACGTCTTGCAACCAAAATCATTCAACATCACAGACGGGATTTTGGAAGGGCCCAGAACTCGTATTACATAAATATTTATGTAAGACAAATGTCTGTCAGGAAAAGTTTGGTTCATGTGATGGTCTTCCTCATGGGGCCAAAAAAGAAAAAAAAAAGGCCATGGTAATATTTGATTCTGTAAATACAGTATGAGTAATTGACATCTCAATCTTCTGCTAAAACAACTGAATGTAATTAATAAAAGAACAAATAGATACGAGAAAGCAAAACAAGTGTGTTGAAGCAGAGAATGTAACATGCCTGTCTTACCTGCTGTGTTACTGTATATAACCTTGAAATTCTGGAAATGAAAATTACTTCAACAGAGCTAGCAGCAGATAACTGCAAGGATCAAGAGAAGATTTGTGGCAGGATTATCCATAATGCGAAATGTGTAGGTAGTAATGTGGTTCTTAGCTCTGGTACTGAAAGTGATCAAAGTAAACTATCAGAAAAAGTAACTTCAGTGAAATATGAAGCAGTCAATCCACAAATGACAAATAATGAAGACCTCAGAAATCCCATAAAAATGGTAAGGGAAGAGATACTCAAAGGGAGCTATGGTGTAAATTATTATGTAACCAGCATCAGTATACTTGTTCTTGCACTATGACAGAAAGTGTTTGAAATTAATCAGATTTTTGAAATAGATTTGATTTATCAAGCTAATGAAATGGAAACCAAAAATGTCATTTGCTTTTGTAAGATAATTGAAAACCATATTTATTAAAATGTCAGCATGTGCAAACAGCTAGTAGTTTTGCTGTTTCTGAACATTTTTTCCCTCTACTCAGCTAAAAGGTAAATATTTGCCTTACAGAGTGCTGTATGGATACTATTTGTATCTTTATAACTGTGTTGAGAAAGAATTGTCCAGTAACAGGCAAGGGCCCACCTAGTCAAGTATTTTACATTTTGTGATTACTAGGATTGGATTATGCTTGGGATTAACATATAAAAAGTAGTCAATTAAAAGGAAGTGCTTTGCTTCCAGTGTTCTTCCCTAGTTTTCAGAAAATTTCTGCCTGAAAGAATTCCTACCACTTTTGTTTACAATACTTTCTTTCAAGAATTTGCATAATTACTTTTTGAAACAACCTAAGATATGGTATCAAGAGTATACTGTGACAAAATGTTGCACAGTGTAATTGAGTGACATTGATGTTTCTTTTAATGGCTACCTGATAAATTTCTACAATCAATCTCCATCCCCTTCATCTCTGTTGGGGAAACAGTCAATAAATAATTTCCTAAAAAGACTCTTCACTACTCTAATTTCTTTCCTCTAGTCATGTCGTATTTCTAGACATCTCTTCCCAGACTGAGACTTTCCAGACTCAGTTTGATATTCCCTGCTGTATAAATACAGGATTCCCTAACTTTAATCTTCCTCTTCATTCTTCACTTTATTATTTTCAATTCAGTGTTTAGTTTTTGAGATGTGAAAATCACAGGTATTCCTGAGATATGGGATCACCACAGAATTGCCCATTCTCTTTAAAATAACAGCAGACTTCTGCTAGGAAAGCAGCTCTGTGCCAGCATGGCAAAGGTGCTCAAGAACATATTATTAGCTCTTGCTATGTGGACACTGTTAAGGAATAAATCAAAATTTAAAGTATTTAAACCTGTTACCCATACATTTTTACAAAAGCTAACAGAATGTGAAAACCAATTGCATTACTTGAGGTACCAATGCCTCTTAATTCAAATCACACACAAAATATATACTCTTGATTTCTGCTCCTACTATGTTCCATTATGTCTCCATCCTTCCAAAATGCACGAGCACCTACTTCCAGCTATTATTTGTATACTACTGTAAATACCAACAGGTTTTCTTGACCTTCTTGCTCAGGGATGACTGCAGCAAATCTGCTTTGAAATCACATGTTATTAAACACATGTGCCTGGAAAGAGAGGAGTAAAGGGAGAAAAAACCCAACCCTTGCTTCATTTTAGGCTTTGGAAAAAGTTGTTTGAGTTTTAGCTGAAAGCGTCTCTTGTTATCAGTTTGTCCAGACTCATTTCTCAAACCTAAGTTCCAGTTTCTGGTTTTCTTTATATTAAATTGCACCAACTTTTTGCTTAGAAGACTGTCTCTCTTCTCCTGAGTTTGCATGTCTGCTCTCTTCTGGTAAAAGATTCTGTAGGAGCAGCCCTATTTATCTGAAAGAGTTCTGTATATATCTTCTCTTTTGCCAATTTTGTAAGTTCATTTTTGTCTTAATGTTTTGTTCTCTGCTTCTGGTTATCTTCACTCCTCATATTTTTAGAAAATTCAGCTATGTCACTGTGAAGTGTCCTTTTCTTAAGTGAGGAAAAAATGCTGAACTTCTTTAATCTTGCTTCATAACTAGTATTAATTTAGGTTATTTCCCTTGCATTCCTCTAAAGCAATTACAGTCACTCTTCTTAACTGCAGATGCAAATTAGGATAAAAGCAGTAGGGATTTTCCTCCCCACTTTTTTATTCCTAGCAATTTGTATTAACTATATATATCCTTACTTTCCTCCTTCTGTGACTCAGAATGAAACATATACAGTATCTTAAATTAGAAAAATGTAATCTCTAACAACCTAAGTACAGTACTTAAATGTCCTTAATCCCTGCTTTTACATCCCCTATAGCAGTTGTTCCCTCAACAGAGTTTCATCTGACAGCTTGGATATCTGGCCCTTAAAAATCCTTTCCAAAAGCACTGTTTTTATATCAAACTTTTAGCCAAAGTTTCCAGTGCTAACCTGTAGAGCATTCAGATTTTATTTATGTGAATGTCATTTCTTCCCTGCTTTCTTACTTTTCTTGCTTAGTTTTTCAATTATGTCAAAGCTAACAGGTGTTCTAACAGGTGCATTCATTTGTAAAATAAAAAGTTTCAAAATAAAGTTTCACTTACAAAAAAAAAAAGTGGGAAAATTTAAATTACTTTTCTGGCAATTTGAAATAATTTCTTTGCTCAGACAGTTTAAATATTTTTTTAAAAAATAGTTGGTTTTATTTGGGTAATAGCTTAATGTCCACCCATTGTCATTTCTCTACACTGTAAATTTTAAATATAATAATCCCTCACAAGAAAAGTCAAAATGCTGACCTACATTTCCTCAGAAAATAATTATAAAACCAAATAAGAATTTCTTATCTCACAGGAATAAATTTGATTTTTTCCATATTTTTAAAAATATTTAAATATGTAAATGTTTATACTATTAAAATAGAAGCTCAAAATTGTAAATAACAACTTTTTCCTGCGAAGATAGCTTGAATTTTTTTATAAACTGACACTAAGCAGTTAAATATCAGTGGGCAAAAGAAAAAAGTCACAATTAAAAAAAATCTTTTTGAACAACATGACCAAGGCATTTGATATGCATCTGATGAAATGTTATGAGCTTATGGAAAATAATGAGACTTTAACTATTTCTCTGGTTTGGAAAGAATGGATTTTTTATCACCTTTCTCCCCCTGACCGATAGGCTGAGGTGTATAAACCTATGGTGTTTTAGCTATGTACATTCAGGAAAGGTTTTGCCAAGGAAACAATTTTAAAGTTAGCCTTCTCAATTAAGGCTGAGTCAGGAAGGAGCAGCCCCTTGAGTCTTGTGCTATTATTAAACTATTGAGTATCAGCAGTCTGTCCCTTGCAGGCATCACAAACCAGGTGATTTTCATCCCCCTCTACTCTCTGTTCCCCTTGTCCCTTGAACAATTGTTTCTCATGTTCATCCTGTTGTGATCTGGGTCAGTTCAGCAATTATTCACAGAGCAAAGTGTGCAATACACAGCAGTCATTTCATTAACATGTGTTATTCTTCCTATTATTGTCACACCTTGGTTTTGGTGAAAAATATCTCCAACAGAAACAGCCAGCAAATATAATATAAAATATCTTGCAACACTTCTTGTTTTCAACTGCACATACTTTTTTGAGTGTTTAAATCTTCACACTGTTGTTGCTAGAAAAGGGTTTTTAAATTTTCCAATAAATAGATAGCCCTCCATTCCCTTTTTCTTTTAAATTCAAATGGATATATTTGAAAATACAAAAGTTTAAGAGCTGAAATTTTGCCCTGAGACATGTGGCCCAGAAAGAGGATTTCCTATATAGCTTAGAAACAGATTGCAAAATCCTTGCATGCCAAGCCTATTCAATGTTTCCCTCCTTTTTCAATTAAAGTATTTGTATTTTTGCACAAGTCAACATCTAATGCATAAAATCTTAGACAAACTGAATAAGTATACAACTTACTCTGTAACAACTTGCAATGGTACAAAGTGTTGGGGAATCCCTTTGGGATGTAGACATGACCTTAAACTCACAGTTTCCTCATCCCACCACTTTATCTACGTTAAACATATCCCATGGGACATTATATCTACTCTTAATTCAGTGCATACCTGCCACACTCATAGAAATTCTCATTCTAACTAAACCACCTACACCAAACAAAGCCAGAAATCTAATCCATCCTTTCTGTAGTTTATTACTGCAGTCTTGTTGGAAAGTCAACAAGAGAAGGTGTAAACTTTTTTTAGCAGCAAATATTCATTTAATTTGGGAAAATTGCCAAAAATAATAGAGAGTGTAATAGCCATGACAATTATGGGTAGCATTATTCAAATTGCCATAAAAATAATGTTACAAAAGGCCTACCTCTTAAGAATGAAAAAAGAATCTTAGAATTTCTACCAAAAATCTCAGCATAACCAAAGCAGTCTTCAGGTGACATGAAGCTTCTGCTTGATCCCTTCATCCATTCCACAAGCCCAAGTCCACTGACACCAGTAGCAGAATAGCCTTGTTTAAAGCTGATGCACTGGAAGAGAGAATCAAGCCTTTGCCACAATCCCCACTGGCTTGCCATTAGTAATACTATTCCCAGAATTGCTGATATAATCTCCTTGGCTGAGTAATTTTTTCTGTTTGTTCTTAGCAAGATACTATTGGATGTTTTGCTTTTGATCACAGCCACGTGAAAATGGGGCCCTGAGCAAATTGATCTAATGGATCTAATGGTTTCTCCCCATGACAAGTGGATTGGAACTGGATGCATTTTGGAGGTCTCTTCCAACCTAAATCATTCTATGATCCTATGATGATCTCGAGCCTTTTAACATCAACAGCCAAAGTCTGTTGGCTCTGACTGCTCTGAGTCAAAGCCAGTGCTAAAGAGTTTGGGTTACTCGCTCGGTAATGGGTTTCCAGCAGTTTATGAACTAGTAAATGCAGAAAATTCACATCACCAAATAAACTTATGCTAGGTACCCAATTCATTGGGAACCTGAAAAATATCACAGATCACCCATTTTTTTCCAGCTCTGTCATTTCTCTCCCCAGCAGGACTGATGGTGTTGCACAGTCCTGTTATGACACCTGGCCAAAGAATGTCTCAACCTGCAGCAGGCATGGGACACAAGCACCCTGAACCTTGGGCTGCAATTCTCCATGGGAACTGTATGCCAAAACGAACAAGTTTCTGAAGTGAAACAAAATATTTTTTGTATTCACTGATCTGAAGTGTTTGGTATTTCACATTGTAATCCTCTCAACTATACATAGTTCAGCAGCAAGTTCCAATGCTATCTTGAGAAGGAGAATTTCAGGGGTCTTAGTTCCATTTCTGGTGTCTAATTGAGTGTATTTTTAACTTTCAATTTAACTTAATAGGAACTAATTAGCAAAATCTAATTAGATGCCTACTAACAATTTCTGAATCACTGTTTGTTCCTGAAGTCTGATTTTGTGCCAATAGAATCCTAGTGGGAAAGCAAGTCACCCTGAAATAGATGGGACTATTTGAGTATCCAGGTACTACTCTGTGTCAGTAAGGCCTTAAATAAAGTGATATGATCACAGGCACATAAAAAAAAAGTAAAAAAAAAACTTCCAGCCTGAGAAAAATGTGCCTCAAAAATATGGCTAGTAATGTTTTCTTCTATTTCACTATGGTTCTGACCAAAGATGTGCATATTGTTTGAGTTACCTCTGTCTCCTTTTTTTTTCATAAAACTCTTAAGTTACTGCTGGAGAAAAGGCCACTCTCTTCTGGTTTATTACATGTAACATATCCTCAATAGAGTATCATTTCAAAAGGCTTCAAACAGTCAATATATTGTCCATATAGTTGGGGTTTTTTTCACAAAAGCTGTTTTTGGAGTGACAATAGTAATAAAAAGTTTTAGGTGAGAAATGAAAACTAACTTCTTAACCTCTTTATTATCAACATCTAACAAGTACTTTTAACTTAATATTTTTTCTTTTGGTTTGGGTTTTCATTGCTTTTTTCTTCACGGTGTCTTTCATTTCTTCTAATCTATATATGAATACAGCTGATGTGCAACTGTGTTTTCCCAGCTTCTGTTTCTTCCTCTTGAGGTGCTCAGATGATGCTGCAGCTCACTGCTTCTTGGTTAATGGGCACCTGTTCAGGTGTCTGTAACTGTGTGCACTGCACTGCTGGGAGCTCATGGTCACTCTTAGTAAGTCAGTAGTGGAGGAACTTAAGCCAACAATAAATTAGAAAAATCATAGGTTAGAGGCATTATTTTGTGTTTCACATTGCTCCCTCAGCAGTGCAATACAAAGAGTCTATCCAATTTTTTATTTCTTTTTTCATAGTTACTAAAAATTCCATGCCTCTAAAGACTATAGAAGTATTAAATAATATTGTTTCTTGCATGAGATGTTTGGAAAAGACATTTTTTCACTGAGAATATTTCTAATAGACATTCTGCACTGGGAAACAGGTTTACTTTAAGGTTGTCTGATGTATTCTAGGAAAAACCTACAAATATTAATTCCAGTACCCAGATTCTCAGGAACACTGCTGCATTTCTAAGTACAAGATTAAACTTGCAATTCCCAGCTGTTAGGCCATGTTGTAACTGAATTTCCCTTTTAAAGTGATTCAATCTGACTCAGACTGGTGTCCAGCAGCTTGGAAAGGCTGTTAATGTGATGTGACAATCTTGACATTAACTGCCTTGGTTAAGGCCAAGAAACAAATCACACAGAGCTTAACAGATCAGATACAGCACCTTGAGTTTTACATAGAAATGAACTGAAAAAAAGTGGAGATTCTGGCTAAATGAAACTGATGCTTCTTGGATGGGCAAATGTATTATGAAGAGTTTTGTTGTTCTTACAGTGTCTGCAGTAAATTGAGCACTGTGCAGTCATGCAGTACACCACTCTCAATGATTTGGAGGCATCCTTTGAAGGCTACATTTGACAGAAAAGATGATAAATGCCAAGATAAATGGAGATTTAACAAAGCCTTTGGGCACTAATAACAATGGATTTCTGGAAGAGGTTTAATTCCATTGGCATGTCCAAATTTACTCCTTCCCTTTAGTGTATGTAAAATTTTATTTAGCTACACTCTGCTGAGCAGAGGTTTTAAGCCTCATCATGGCTTGGTAGGTGAGTGACAGGCCCACAGCTCAAATCCAAGAGATGCAGACCAGGGCATTTGGCAAAATGCAGTTGGGCAGCCTGCCTCCTGCCATCAGACACCGAGCGAGAAACTGAGGGAAAACATGTTCTGGTGAATAATGTGAGAGATGATCACAGGCCATGCATTGCATAGGACACTCACCCTGAGGTCTTTCCAAGGAAGGAAAGGGAGAGCCACTCCACCAGGCTTCAAACCTCCTGCCTGTCTCTGGCCACAGACTCACTGTCTCAGCCAGGCAGGCTCAGGGTATGCACTGCTCACTCCAGCCCCATTGCATAAGTGTAAAAAAAAAACTAAAAAAAAAAAAAAAAAGCTTCTTTTTTTTTTTTTTTAATTTTAAAACAAGACCAATTAGAAACGGAAAGAACTGAAAGTCTTTCCACTTTATCCTGCCATTATACATTGTAGGGATGATGTTACTTAGGTAACAAAACCAGTGAGAGCTAGAAGTAACAGATCTGGGTGGTAAACTAGAAAGCTAGAAAATGCTCTGGTATTTCTAACTGTTCTTTATTCTTACTCTGATAAACAATAACAACCACAGGAGACCTTGACCTGCCAGTTTCATTCATTGTCTATGCCACTACTCTAGCAGAAATGAAATAAACTGGACTGTAGTACTGTGGTTTGTCTCTATTTTGTTTCAATGTCTGGATGTGCAAATAAGCATAGATGACAATCTCAGCAGAGTTTTAAGTAATAGAAGAGCTGGGAAGAGGTATATTTTACATTTAAATTTTTGCTTGTCTCATGGAATTCTGAACATTTATTTGTATTTCTTGAGGCTGGTTTTATCTGCAACAATAAGATGTAAGAAAATGAAACTGGACACCTTGAGTTCTACAAATTGGAGATGGAGGCCAGCATGTAGGTGTCCATAAAACATGATGTAACATCTGAGGGGTTACTGGTGCTGGCTGAAAATGAGCATGTCCAAAGCAGTGTGTGGCTTTGGATACATGTCCAGCTGAGAGTCTCTTTTGCTTGGACTACATTTCAAAGGGAAAGGGGAGAAACTGCTGCTGTGGTGGGAACATGCACTGATGAGCTGACAGATGTGCATTTGCCAAATGCCCGGGGTCCTTCGCAAACCTCACGAACTAGAGGGTAAATAAAACATCTGGAAGCCAAATCAAACACTGGGAGAGTGATTCCTCACGAAGCATTTGGCCACAAACTCTGTTTGCACTGTGGTGACTTCATTTATTCATTAACAGCTGCAGTCTAATTGTTTTGTCATATGAAAAGGTTTACTGCCTTCACTGCTGCCCACGGAAGCGACAGAAGGGCTGGATCTCTCCCTTTCACTGTCTCATCAGCTACAGGCCTTGTAACAGCAGTATCCTTCAAAACCAGTAAGTCATGTTTTGGCAAAAGCAATTAGGAATTTTGTAAGCTATCACACGAGGATTCAGCATTCACCTCTAGGTCCCACCATCTTAAGAATGAAATATTGGAAACAACAGTGAACATGACAGCGTGGCTTTTCCTTGGCATAAGAAATAACACTCCTGTATCACATGCAGATGTTGAGATTGTTCTTTAATTTATAATTTAAATCATACAGCTACTTTAAGCCCAGGGCAAGGATACTTCGTTCATACTAAATAAAGTGATCCTTCTTTATAAAAAACTATATAGAGTCTGGCTATTGAAAAACACTTGTGTATATGAAAAATGTCTATACAAGAAAATAAAATAGAATGAACTTAAGGAATAGATTCATTTATCTGTGCCCAGGTAAAGGTGTAAACAGGAAAGGAAAAAAAAATTAACTGAATATATAACTGAAGTGTTCATAATATAAATATATTATTGTTAACAATATCTGCATTTTTATTATATTCATACATATTTGTAACAATGAAATGTTAACTATATATGCAATGTGTTGAATTTAACTCCTTAAGGAGAAAACTTTTTTCTTGGAAAGTCCTTTCATTAAAGAGGAGAATAACAGGGAGAGAAAAGAGGATATGTGGGGATACAAGAGTTTAAATGACAAAGCTGATAATTTGACTCATTATATGAATAGGAAAGAAAGTGCCTTAAAGATTATAATCAGCATTGATGCATCCCACATGATATTTGGTGGAAAGAACATTATGAAATACAAGGGAGGTCAAAACAAAACAAAACAAAACAAAACAAAACAAAACACCTTCCTAATAGTGAACTGATCCAGGAAAAAGAAAAATCTCTGAGATTTTGAGAAATTTCAGTTTTGTAACATTGTTGCTATTCTGTGCATAAATAAATTTCAAAAATAGTTTACTTCAAACTGGCCTTTAAGATAGTTCATTTAAAACACTTCAAAAGAAATCTTTTGGTAGATTGTGGGATTTTTTAGTAAAAAACTATGATGTGTCAAAGAGACTAAAAAGGAATTGCAATAAATACACTTCATGTACCTACTAATAAAGAATTCCAATGTTACATTTAAAATCTTTCAGAAATTCACAAATTCCAAGATCTAGCTCAATACTAATTTAGACATAAAGCTCTGGAAGATGTTTTACTATATTATATTCTGTTATTACAATGATAAACTATTTCCATCACCTAAACTATATAGCAGTGATTTTTAGAAAATATTATAGATATTAAGGACTGTAAGACAATTTCAAGTATTTGGAAATATTAATTTCCAGCACAAGTAAATATCACTTTATTATGTGTACCATATACTGTATGTTGGAACCAGTGGCAAAAAAACTAATAAGGAAGTGGGTCACTTCTTCCCCCTGACTAAATCAGAAAGATGTTGAAGAGCTTTTGCAAGACAGCAGCCTGAGTTGTTCTGAGTTTGTGTTTTGGGAATTATTGGAAAAAAAAATATGGAAAAGCCTGTAGGTAAGTCTGTTGAGGTCTATTTCTGGTTGGTTGGTTATGGATTTATTTCCTAGATAGTGATTCTTCATGAATTCATGTAAACAGTCCACAACAACCTGGCTATTCACTGAATATTCCCTTCACATGACAGTTACATTCTCCTGTAATATATATTTATGCTGATGCTGCTGTCACTGAATTGCTCTGCACTGATGAGTAGTTAATGGCACCATCTTTCCAAACTGTGGAATCAGATCCCTCTGACCTCGTGATGGAATCAAGTCTACACATGCAATAGCTCTCACCAATATGTGCAAAGGTCTCCAGTTCATGTAATATATTTTATGCAGTTTCCACATTGTTCATAAGGCAATAGCAGTGAGTACCAAGAGGTCTGTGGAATTTGGTACCATTGTTCAGCCTGTGACCATTCCAAGTCTCTCTCTTAATCTTCTGAAACAAATACATTAATTAAGGGTCCAGAAAGGCAGACAGAAAATTCTGCTTAATTCCTTCTTCTCACGATCATGGAGGAAGTCAGCACAGTCTGTGATGATCGTTTGATTGTTTTGCAAGACATGCTCATGAGATACAACCCTGTGCATGCAGTTCTCTATTATTTCACTTTTTCAATTGAAAGAGAGGAGATTCTTCACTTCTACAGGCTTTTTTTTTTCCTAGGAAATACAGCCAACCCTTTGAAATTTCCCATGACTACTCCCACAGACTTGACCCAGAGTATTTCCCCCAGAGAAGCACACAGACCTCCCAGTTCCACTGGTCCCACGTGATGTGAAAACATTTAGCCATGGCTTGGCACAGCAGGCTTTGATCAATGTGGGACAAGGAGGCCTTGCTGACAGCCTTGGGGTGAATTCCTTGCCAGCTTAGAGAGCTGGGTAACAGTGTCATTTTGCTGCTCTCACATTGTTCTCTTTCCTTTCTCAAATGTCCACCTGGGCTACATTACTAACGTGTTAGACAGACTGTTTTCTTTACAAAAGACGGCATTTGGCAAGATGTCCAGTGGTTTTTGCAGGTATCCTGGAATGAAAGCTGTGCTTTTTCTCTCTACATGACACATGCCATGGAGACAACTCCTCTTCTTACTGCATCTCTTTGCTTCTGTGGTATTTTCACTTAGATAATCACACAGTAAAAGGAGCACTGCTGCATTGTTTTCGAAAGCTCACCATGAAAGTACACTGTGTAGCTAAAAATTATTTTGTGGTTCTCTACGTATACTTGATGCTATAATATATAAGATCAATAATGCTATAAAAATAAGACAACCTGAGCTAAAAATAATACCCAAAAACAGCCTGAAAGCTTTTTTTCCCACATTTTATATGACAGTTTTAACACTTATGCTTTTATTTCTTACCAATTTGAAATTTCCCCTGTTGTCTCCAGAATGGATGGAATGGAAATAAGTGTGAATGAGAATTGTGAAGAACACTTAATTTTTTCATTACCATTTTTAGGACAAATTATTCTTTGAAAAGAGCATATACTTAATTCCACATACTTACAAGAAAGTGACACAATATTTTCAGAGAAGAGCATTACTGAAAATAAACCGTATGCACAAATTTTATTTCCAAAACAGTCTTTCATGTTTTACTTCTTATATATATTCATACATATGAGTATTACATGGATAAATTATAATATAGAGTAAAAAATATATATACACTATTGAATATATCTCTGTGGGTCTTCAAATTGCTGGAAAATCATGCCCATGGTCTTTTGGGGGGCTTTTAAATGGGCTGTTTTGCCACAAAAAATCATCAATGACATTTCAAACACAGAGAAGTTAAGGAATGTTAAACAAATTTGAGAGAGAAACAATTGAATCACAGCATGTAGTCTCATACTGAGAACAACATTCTCAGGCTTTGGCCTCTCACAAGTTCATTTGGAAAAGTCCTGTGCAAGAAAGCTGTAAAATAGTCAAAGATCACCTCCTCCATTTTCAAGAGCAGTTCATGCCAATGAATATGAAATTTGGGAAAAATGCCAGAAGGCCTTTGTGGAGGAACAGAGCTCATAAACAAACTCAGAGACATGAAGAAATGATACAAAGGGAGGAAGCAAGGATAGGGGTTATGGGAGAAACACAGAAGCATTTTCTGAGCACTCAGGGATGAAGATAGAAAAATTAGAGCCAAAGGGAAATTAACATAGCCAGGGATGTCAATCCTAAAAAGTCTTCTATCTGTACATAGGTGAAAGAAGGGAGATTGAGGAAAGTGCAGGCTCATTGTTTAACAAGATGGAGTACCTTGTTAGGATAGAGAAAAGGCTGATTTACCAAATGTCAGACCATCTGCCAGATATCTCAGGTCTCAGAGGCCATGACAAAGGCTAGACCAATGACAATTTATCTTTAGTGAAAAGGGTGAAACCAGGGGATGCTTAAGAGGACTGGACATACACAAGTCCATGGGCCCTGATTGGGTGGACTCAGCTGTGTTGATGGAGCTCTCATAGACCACTGGAAGGACACTAAGGATAATCTTTGCTCAGTTATGCTTATCATTTCATTCAACATGCAATCTGAAGCTAAGGTGTAAAATATGAAGGTGTCACACAGGCAAGCTCAGCTCGTGCTGAGGCCTGCTCTGAGGATGGGAGCTGATGGTCCTCATGCTGAACAAAACCTTCCATTCCAAAGATGTGGGCTCAGCTACTTGTGGCAGGTTCTCCCGGTGGTCAGTGTACCCCACTGCCCTGCAGGACTCACATACAGCCCTCACTGCACCCCGGGTTTAAATGCATGTTTGCTGCCAAGATTCTTTTGCTGGTTTTTTTTTTAGTCAGGAAAGTAGAGTGTTAATCCAGCGTACTACCTTAAAATGAGCAAAACAAGAGAAACCATAAAAAGTCTTCGAAAACAGAAGGAATTGTTTTTCAAAGATTGCAGAATGGTTCATAAGAACTGCATAGAGCTTCTCTTAGTAAATGTTGTAATAAAGGTTCATTGATTAAAAGAAATTGGTTCTATTGCTCATAATAGCATCTCATTGATTGAAAAGCATTGCCTGGAATGGTTTCCTCCAAAGCAGCATCTGTTATGTATTAACCTTTCAGCCTTCAGAATCATGGGATATGAATTTCTTACTCAAACTACAGGTCAGATGACCCATCCATGACATTTAATAAATTGCAACTCCGCACATAGATTCAGGATTTCATAAAAACAGGGAAAAACACATTATAAAGAAGGCACAGTTTTCATGATGCATGGTATAACTGAGTTCTTTATGTTAAAAAACCAAAATTGTCAAAACTCAGAATGTAAATTCTATTTTATTAAAAGCATGAAACAAAGTTTAGGGTAATCATTCGGCCTTTAATGGTAAACAGCAATGTAATGATTGAACATTGAATGAAAGAAAATCTTTCATGTCTAGTTTATTAGGAAAAACTACACAAGGACAAGGCAGCTTTGATTTAATCTTTGAACTAATTAAAATGAATGTAGTTACCTACCACGCTGACATGAGCCACAGCATGTGTACATGATTATAGAAATACATTCATGATTTTTTCTACTTTCTTTTGCTATTATTTAAAAAATCTTTTAAAAGTGTTGCAGTTTATTATTATCAGATTTCATGAGAGAAAATTTGTCTCATAAAACCATAATAAGGATAGGTTTATTAAATAGATTTGATTGTTTTCAGTTAATCTCTAAAATGTGTTTTACACATTTGATTTTCATTCTGCATAACAGCTACTTGCATAACTTAGATTGAGATCTAAACTATCTGTACTGGAAACAAAATTAAGTGTGAAGAGGAAGATTTTATTATTAAAAGTTTATTTATTTTCTTATCTAATGAGGCATAGTTCAAAACAGACTGTCCTACTATACAGTTGTGGCATTAGCAAAAATTTAAATCTTAAAGATATCTGTATTTATGACTTTACAGTACAATGTCTGACACAAAACTATGTATCAAACTATTTGATACAATAGTTTATTAAAAATTAAGTCTTAAGTGGTCTTCCAGGGATTCCATGTCAGGAATAAATGTAGCCTTACTTTGATTATGTTAAATAGTATACAGATAGATAGGTTTTAATCAGTTCAGATTAGTAGTGTCTGAGTCACAAAAGAAAGAAAACCAACATTGTGCTGTTAATGTGCTTTGGTGACAATTTCATGATTAATATTACCATTGTGGACTATACAAAGAAAAACTAAGTAAAACCAAGAAAAACTAAGAAGGAAAAAAGGAATATCTAAACCCAACAGTATGCAGCAAATCTGAGAATTAGAGAAATTAAAAGGATGCTGAATAAGGAAGTGGAAGGCATAAAAGTAGTGGAAGATATCCTCAAAGAGGGTCAGTCAGTGCAACTTCTGGTCAAGTAGATTATCTGTGTGCAGCATAGCACAGAAACAGATAATACCCAGCAGTGTATCCAGGGCTCTAGGTGGAAGCACCACGGTGCTGAGCTCTTATAAAATCCTAAAGTGTAAGACCCAGATAGGCAGTAATATTTATATTCTTAAAGTGAAAGGTACACTGCTAAATCTAATAGTATCAACTTGACTCCAGTGCTTACATCATAAGTTAAAGATAGCCATCCAAACTCACCACTGCCCACTTTACACGTGAAAATTTTGAGTGGTCAGGGGTGTTCTCTGTGCTTAAAACTGTCTCCTGAAAACTCTGAAAAATGTGATCATTGCAATAAGTTAGTAATCACACAGAAATTAGATATTTCTCTTACAAAGTCCTCTAAGGATTCTGTCCCAGACTTGAGCTCAGAGACACCTATCACAAATCTAAGATTCAAGGACCCCAACAAAGGCAATTGCAGTGGCAATATCTTTTAACAGCCATTGAAGAAGGAACAGACTTGGAGAAAATATTGCTGCTTCCCATAGGAAGGAGCCTCTGGTTCTATATTGCCCTCTTCTTTTTGAAGTTCAAGTCAGCATACCTCAAATGTGAGAGAAATACTGCTAAAGCTACCAGCCTGTCATAGTCTGGATATAAAATGCAGAAATTCCCATGGGGACACAAAAAGAATTATGTCAAATTTGCAGGTTGCTTTTGGAAGAGACTTCTGTGCACTGGGGTTTGTTACCAGAGATACAATCCCTAGACTCCAAATTAGGAAACAATATTTAAGTCAAGTACTTAGCAAAATTTTCATCATTAGGGTAAACTCCAAATTTTGAGTCACAAGTGTCTTACTGTGAAATGCGAGAACCATGTGAACAAACCAGGTTGTTCAATACACATTTACTCTGTGTGTGTGTGGGTGGAAAAAAAGAAACTTTGAAAATGTATTTTCTTTCTATCAGCGAAAAAAAAAAAAAAATCACTTGCTGATTATAAAACTTGAGCATTCTTTTAACTGCAGGTCATTTCTTTTCATTAAAAAGAAAAGAGGCCAAAAATGTAAATTCAGCTGCTGGATTATATACAACATCGCAAAGTAAGTTTTTAACTTACTTAAATTATTTCTTTGCTATGTATTTTCACCTTGTTTCCAGACTGACTGCGTTATATATCAGCTTTCAACTTCTAGATCCTTTAGCACTTTCTTTTCTGCTAGATTAAAAATCAATCTACTATCTAAAATACTTTTCCTGTAGAATAGGACCAATACAGCTCTTAATCTCTTAGATAAATTAAGCAGATGCAGAGTTTCTGTATTTTATAGCAGACTTTCCAGACCTTGAGCATTCTTGTAGGTCATTGCCTTGCTGCATTTCAATTTGTTAATATAATCTTTGAAGTGTGGATTCCAGAACAAAGATCTGTATTACACTGACAATTTGATGACTGCACCATAATGGGCTATTGAGAGACATTCAGGTAATATCATTATGGGTATGAGATACATATTAAAAAAAAAATGTAGAAGAATGGTGAAATTCATGCTGAGAACTAGATCAAAGGCTAAATTGTGTCTAGATTGCAATAGTTTGTTGGTGTAATAAAGACAGGTTTTGTATTGTTGCTTTACAGTTTAAACAATAAATAACACCTAAATAATGGAAAAGAATCCCTTAGAATCATTAACAACTGGCAGATTTTAATGACTTTTATGTTCTACTGACAGAGTAGAAAGAAAACTTTCAACAGAGTGTTGTAGGATTGTAAGTAGTTTGTCCTTGTTTCTCAGTATAGGATGATAAAAATAAATGATAGAAAGAGACTTTCTGGAGAAACTCATATCTGTGAGGAAATGTAACCAGAAATTTTTTTGTTTGCCTATGTCATTGATAAAATTAGTCTGTTATTAAACATATATTTGTATACCAAAAGAACACACTTTTCTGTTCTTTTGTAACTTTTAATAAAAAGTTACAGACATTTTTATCTCATATGAAGTAATAAATTAATTAATCAGCCTGAATACTCCTAAATATATAATTGCTGTTGTTGTTTTTTGTTGTTGTTGCTTTGTTTGGGTTTTTGAGACTTTTTTTCTCCCACTGTAGGCAGTATTTTTAACATACATAGTTTTTCTTAAGTTCCTAACTACTTTTATACTACTTGCAAGTTTCATCCTTGGATTTAGGTAATTAATCTTCTACTCATTCCCTATCATACTTATTCAATTTATTAAAATTTTGCAGTTCAGGGAGAAAGAAGTTTGTACAAAATAGAGAATGAGATACAGTGGACATAATTTCACATATATCTGATGATGTCAGGGACACAACTGATGCAGATAATTATTTACGCATTTTTGTATCAAATAACTCTGACTAAACAAACTCAAAATTTGAAAAGTTTCTTTTGTACTCTTAAGTGCTAAAACTTAGAGTGTCTTACAAGCGTATAAGGGGGTTTTACTATTCTATCTCAGAATTATTTGCATTAAATTAATTATTAATGCGGAAAGAAGGCTCCAAAAATATGAAGAAAATAAAACCTTTAACTATCCTGCTAAAATAATCTAGTTGCATTAAGGCAGTGTACCCTCTTCTCTTTCTATGTGGGGAGTGGGAACTGGAAAAAAGGAGTGGCACATTTTGTCTCTTCTTGTCTGGCAGGAACACAATTCTTTTCTCTGGATACCTTAATATTACCAAAAAGATAATATTTAAAATTCTTTGGAACTATAACCTTAATTTACTTCTCTGTAAGTAATTCCAGCCTGACATCCAGAACATGAGGTGAACTGATTTTCCTGGTGGTCTTATTTTTAAGGTTACTTGAGCTACCGAGATGTAATGGTCTGGAAATCAGACTTTAATTTAACAAAACAGTAATACATTATATGGAGAATATCAAATTGAAACCATGTTACATGTTCCTTCATCCTTAATACATTTCCTCTTTATAACATGCACAGCTGCTTCCATGGAAGGCAGTGAGAAAACTTAAAATGACTGAATGTAGGAGGGAATGAATAAATGAATGAATAAATTTCAACCATGAAATACCAAATTCTGGGTTTGATTCTATTGTTAATTGTAACATTGTCATTAGGTTCAAAATTTCTCTCACTTTGCTATGCAGAGATCTCTTAGGCTGGTCCTATATGTTATAGAATGCATATGATACAAAAATATGATAATAACATATTGGAAATGACACTATGAATTACTTAACTTTGGTTCATGTTTCTGTTTTCTGACACCATATATTAATTTGAACAGGCTGAGATAAGTTAAATTAAGATGACAAGCAAAAGAGGACTTTGGGACCTCCAGAACTGTCAAAGAGGAAAAAAATTGCTTTCCTCTGATTTCATTTTAAGGAACTAACATTATTATCTGGCCCTGAAGTATTGTGACCATAAACTGATAAAATTATCCAGCAATGCCTCAGAGACATCTGAATATTCCCAGTTTGAACAGAAATATAATGAGGAATAAATTTACATTTTTAGTAGCTTAGTTCTACTTTATATATCCCCTAAAGGGCAATGTTGTTCACCATACTTTGTTGAAGCAAAATATGGCTGTTTAGTGTGTTTATTTAACTAGCTAATGCTCGTTTGCTTATCTGACACCTAAAGACACTAATGCTGCACTGAGCCTTGTGTCACTTGTATATGAGGACCTACAGAGAAAGGAGAGAAATCCTAGAGCGTGTTTGAAGAACAGTAAAATATCTGATCTTGTGCTGAGACTGGGGCCTCTCCATGTCTTTACTGCAGCAAGGGCTTTCACCTGCCATCAAAGCCTTGTTCACATGCAGAGGCACAGCATGTGCCTTGTTCATGGAATGATCTCAGAGACTGGGCACAGAGTAATCTTATGCACAGTACATGCACAGTAAATTCCCAACCTCATGGATGAGTATTTTGGGGCCTTCACAGTGCAGACATCTTCCCAAAGAGGCAGCCTGAGTCAGCACAGTCAGACTGACCTCTCTCTGCAGAATGGCACTGGGTATGTTTGGTTTAATTCCCAGCTCCTCTTCCTTCTTCTGATGAAAAGTAGACAAAATGGATAGTAGAGACCAACTTTTATAGGAGAGTAACAATGTTAGTGTGGTGTCCAGGGCATTCAAGGAAGACTGGGCTATGCTGACCCTTTAAAGCAAGCAAGCAAGCAAAGGTAGTGCCTATCCAAAAGAACTCCTAATCTTAACTAATTCCTAATTCCACATCATAACTGCATGCAACATATGAGCAAAGAGCTCTGGAACAATGCAGCTGATGACCACCTTAGTAAAATGAGAGCATCTTGGGGGTAGAATAGCCCTAGTTTTGGCTGTAATTTACCTTTGCAATTCATGTCCTACAGAAACCTCCATACGCATGGGAAAGAATAATTTCCTTAAGTTTCTAAAATCTTTACTACCTTCTAATATTTCTATTCATAGAGTTTTGTGGAGACAAGTTCATGTTTACCAGGAGAATGAATATACTTAAGAATTCATCTAGTGGAGCCTTTAAGTTACAGTGACAGCATGTAGTTTGTTTTAGTACCCTTTTTGCTATATGTAGTATGCTTTTAAATTTATATTCTTAATATCTTCCACCACAGGCTGAAGCAAGAGAAAGTACTGTCTTTAGTTTCCAATATTTTGCACTTTATGCAAATGTGCTGAAGTCCCACAAAATACTAAGCATACATATAAAGAATACTAACGGCAATTGCCAGTCAAATAATGTCTGAAACATTCCTAAACTATTTGTTTACACAGAAAGGAAGTACATTTTTCACATGTATTTGTGCTGGTTTTGACTGGGATGGAGTTAATTTTCTTTACAGTAGATGGTGTGGTGCTGTGTTTTGAATTTGAGCTGGATTTGAGCGCTAATGGTATAGAATGTTTTTGTTATTGCTGAGCAGGGCTTACCCAGAGCCAAGGACTTTTCTGCCTCTCACCCCACCCCACCAGCAAGGAGGCTGGGGGTGCACAGGGGTCTGGGAGGTGACACAACTGGGACAGCTGACCCCACCTGAGCAAAGACAGATGTCCCACACCAAATGGTGTCATGGTCTGTGTGTGAAGTTGTGGGGAAAAGACAGAAAGATGGGAACATTTGGACTGATGACATTTGTCTTCTCAAGTCACAATTGCATGTAATGAGGCCCTGCTGTCCTGGAGATGGCTGAACACCTGCCTGGCAATGGAAAGTGGTGAATGAATTCCTTGTTTTGTTTTGCTTGTGTTCAGCTTTTGCCTCCCCTACTAAACTGCCTTTGTCTCAATCCATGAGTTTTTCTCACTTTCATCCTTCCAGTTGTGTCCCCCATCCTTTGGGGAACAGGAGTGAGTGAGTGAGTGAGTGAGTGGCTCTATGGGGCTTAGCTGGCAGCTGGGGTTAAATCACAACAGTATCTGTGAATATTTAAAAATTTATCCCAACATAGTTACCCCACTCGCACATTTTATCTTTTTTTATTGTTTTTGTGGAGAAGGAACACTTCCCATAATTTGAGTATTCCTTCAGAATATCATTTTGGCACACAGAAAGACAAGCCATCAAGAACTGCTGTAAGGAAGTACCTGTTCCACTTGGTTGCAATCTATTTATTACCCAGACCTACTGCCCCCTGGAACTTCCAGAGAAACACAATCCACTTCACTGCAGTGATGGTTTAGGAGATTTTGAAGTGCATCATTCTAGACAGCTCTAATCTTCCAAGTCCTTCATGTCCACTTAGCAGACATATCCTCCAGGATTCCTCTTTATGTTTCACAGATGTTGGGTGAAATGAAGCAGACAATACATGGAGCACATAATGATGTGTCTTGACATATGGCAACACCACTTCCACATCCCAACACCAGTTCCACTCTTCCAAAGTACACATCACTGACACTTTAAAGTCCTTAGGGTGAATTAAATGTCTCCTTTCTCTTGGCCATCAGCCCAGTAAAAGGCTCCAAAATGCAAGAAAAGCAGGGAGCAAGCTGGACCTTCAGAAATGATTGATGGTCTCACACTACTGGTGCCCTCGTCAGGCAAAAGAATTTCCTTTCTGATTCCAGAAAGCAGACAGAAGGGTGACAGTAATCTGGTCATAAACAGCTATTTGGAGTGTAAAGATCAGTGTTTGAACTGACTTCCCTAGCATTCTTCCCTGAGTGATGACCTTTCATATGATGACCTCTGTCATGACTGATGTCTGGGGCATGGGAAGAGGATCAGACTGGAGAGTCCCTGTTTCTTTATGTGTGAGGGTATGTGCTCAGTGTATTTGCTGTGGCCTTATAACACTTCATGCAGGGTACAATTTTCTTTATATTTTTTAGTATTCTATATTGTACATACAATGCTGTCAAGCTAATGGATACTTGGAAATGACTACTGGAGTTTGTGATTTTTTACTGTCAGTTGAAGCCTCCCTGGTCTGCTAGTTAATTGTTTGTGGTAGGCTGTACATAATATACTACAAGAAAAGATATAATGGTAGGTGAATTTGAAAAGAAAAATACATGTGGATGTACCAATTTCAAAGGAATCCACTTTAAAACTGCATTACAGTGGTAGTAAGAGTTTTCAGTTCAATAACATTAAATCAATGCAATTAGAGAGAACAAACTGAATCAATGTGACATCTTGGAGAAGACATGGCCTTATTGTTCACTGCTGGAAAAAAAAATCCTTCTGAAAAAACTATTCATTTAACTATTCAGAAAAGGAAAATTCATGCTTTTTGTTCTTTACCTAAAAGATTATTAATAATTGGTGTGACAATCATGTAAATAGTCTTAGAGCTTGCCATACATGCTACTTTTATTCAGACTGAATTGGCATCAGAATAAATACAGGAAAAATAATATATATGATATTTTTGCAACAAATAATTGTGCATAGGTTCATCACACTCCTTCTCCTTCCTATAAAACTATTTTTAAACATCTCCTTTCAAATGCAGATTCTGACTACTTCTTACCACTACATACAGTTTTTTTCATGAATCATTTGCAAAATATAATGTCCAAAGCTTTTTTGTGCTTGGACTGACATATTTAAAAAAAACTCCAGTAGTTGTTGAAAAATTATATTGCCCAGGCAGTTTTAACCTCTGAATACTTCACTTAGCAACTGGTTGTTGCCTGCTCAACACGAAATTTCTGCCCAAAGGAATAATTCTCTTTGGAAATAAGCCTGAATACAGATTCCTTAGATTTAGACACTTAAGACACTCAAGTGCAGATAAAAGCATCTATTTTCCATCAGAATCTTGTGCAGAAGACAAACTGTTAGAGAAAATATATCTCCTGCGCTGTGTGTATGCCTGTGTTCACATCCTGCATCTCTACAGACAGTTTAGTTGGATTGCCACCTATAGTTTTTATAAACATGATAGAGAATCTCCTGACCTGGAGATGATATTTTGTGGGGTTTTTAATAAAAAACCTGGAAAGCCCAAACTTCACCTTTTTAATTTACTTTTTGACTGAGCTTAGGCTAAAAGCATCTCTAATTTGATTGATAACTAATTTTATGAGATATTCTGCAACAACCAGGATGTAACTAGGCTAAATCTGTCATTCCTGTTTCACAGGTGTTTTACAGTGTATAATCAAGATTTGTAAATGGTTCATCCCATTCCCCTGACCCCCCTATCCCACCCCCTGGTGGTATCACCCTGTCTTGTCAATCACCCTGGTTTATCCTCTCCTAATTGGCAAGATGCCAGGGTGCCACCCTTCCCATTGTAGTGTAAAATGCCCTTGGCCTTGACCACGCCCCTCCACCTCCCCCATTGGATCTGGATCCCCCTGGTTCAGGTTTCACCCAAGGTGACTTAAGTGGTCCAGAATCCATTCTCAGCCATTCTGCCTTCCACCCCACATGGAATAAACATCTTCCTAACCAAAGCAGAATCTGCTCTTCATTCACCAAGCCTCAGACCACGTGGAACCTAGAGATTGAACCCCATGAACTATCAAGTGGAGCAGGGCAGAGAAACCTCAGCTAGCCGGTAACAGAAAGCCCTGAGCATCCACACAGGTGGTCTGAACCCTTTGTGGGTACAAAATCTAATTACACTCTACTAACTAAAAAGAGAGCTATCTCATGAGATATGATCATTACCACCAGGACAGAAGAAGGAGATATCCAGTGACTACACTCACACTGGATATTCCTCTGCCTGCACAGAGGAAGGGCCTTCCCTGAATATGCCTTTGTGCCTATGTACTACACAGAGAGAAAACACAGATAAACTTGTAGTAGAGAAGAGCAATGGAAAGATGTTTTTTGTTCTCAGAAAGTTGACTGTAGATATGTAATCTGTATTTTTGGACAAATGAGGACAAAAGGAGCAAAAAGAATAGAAATAATGAACAAAAATTGTGGCAAGAGAAATTCCAATAAGATATAGTAACAAAGGCTCATAATGCAGAAGGTGAAACACTGAAACAAGTTGATCTCTTCCACTCATAAGNATGGTGAAACACTGAAACAGGTTGATTTCTTCCACTTAGAAGACTCATAATTTTGTTAGACACATCCCTGAGCCATTTAACCTAACCTGAACCTAGCCCTACATTGCACTGGGGACTCCAGACTTTCTGTTCAACCCACCTGATGATGTCATAGACATTTATCCACCCCTGAAAGATGGCACAGATATAGTCTGCTTACAGGAGAGGACTGCAGCATCTACAACAGCAGCTGAGGCACTCTGCTTCCTGCTGCTTCTAAGCTATGACAAACAGAACACACCACAGGCCAGTTTGCCACAGGATTCAAAGGTTTATAATCCTTTATCATCACTGTTTGATATATCTGGCATCCCTTGTGACAGGACAGAAAAAAAGTCTGCGTATTATGCATCCTTTCTATCAAAACTTGTGTGCATTTAGACTTTTGTACCTTTTAGGGAGAAGGAATTGTAGACAATGTCGTTCAGCATTTCTCTAGATTTAAGCTGCAAGGTGCCATAAAACTGTTGTTTAGGCATGTTATGTTCTTGAATGAGCTTGCAACACATTCAAGCATGATTAGAAAGGTAGTTTATGGCATTCAGCACAGAATAAAACAGATTATGAATTCTGTCCAGAAACAGTTGTTGCACTGGCTTTCTCCCAATACTATTTAAAACCCATTATTTAGCTGTTGGCTCCAACTTCTGTGTTTCGTTGTTTGGTGGGGGGTTTTTTTCCTAGCATTCTTTTGAGAATAATTTAAAAGAACTTCTGCTGCAGAGGCTGGTAGCTGTTTTAGAAATGCTTCATAAAGACCATTGCATCTGCTGATGAAAGTGTGGCTGTGTGGTGATACCATGCAATACTGTTGAGGGGGATATACTGAGAGTGTAAAGATGAAGTCTTCTGAATTTTGAATTTAAAATAAAATGATAAATTATATATCTCTTTCTTTAAGGATGGCAATATCATTCCTATGAAATTCCCAGGAATCTTAAACCTGTGGTTTCCTTTGTAACGGTATAAAGTTTCAATGAAATATTCAATTCCTACTAATCTAATAAAACCTCTTAAATTCTAGTAAAATGAAATCATCTGATTTTACTTTAAAAATCATGCAACATAAATAAGTATGGCCTGAATTAATATACTGAATAGTCTAGTTATATAGCCCTGATTTATAGGAGTTGATATTCTGGGAATGTCCTTACACCCCTTTTCCTTTCTGGTGACCCCTGAAGATACATTTGTAAAAAGAAAAGTATACTGCATGTTCTTTGTTTAGCTTCACGTCAGAAGGGTTAGAATTCCTAACCAACCTGAGCAAAACCTGTGTAGGTATAAATCCTTGATTATCACTTACTCTTTGGCTAAGTCCCATAAAATTACCAAGTGTTTTGCAACCTAGTGGATTTCAGAACACTATTTGATTTGGTTGATCAAATTAAATTAAATGAAAGGACAAATACCTACAACCAATTCAAATACGATTTCAGAATTAAAGAAATTGATGTTTATTTGAATCTTTTGCTGAAGATATGGATATAACGTGCAAATACAAGACATTTAGTAAAGCTGGAAGAGTTTAATGACATCCATTTTGGAAAACATATAGGTATGGAGGAGTACATCACTGTACAACAGTTGAAATGTGCTGGATATGTTTAAGGATATCATGATAATTTACCTGAGTTGATTTCTGAGTACTATTTACCATACTCTCTTTTTTCAACTTAATTTGCTCTATTCTTAAAAAAAAAAAAAAAAACCACATCCACTCAAATGCAAGCTTAAAAATTGAACTTATACTCCTCAAATTAACAGCTTCCTCTATATATGACAACTACTTATCACTGTTACATGACAAAACAATGTAATCCTGTGAATCCACAAATGTCAAAAGCATGGATACAAAACCTGAGTAAAAGAATCCCAGCATTTTTAAGAATTCCCCCTTATTGCAGAATTTTTACCTGTTTCTCAGTGTAAAAATGTAGTTATAGAATTTGCAAGCAGAAAAAAAATTGTGTCTATTAATACATTGACTAAAATGAAATATCACTTGAAAGTCATTTGAGCTGTTCATCAATCAGGACAGTTTGTGAATGAACTAGCACAGTGTACCTGAAGATGAATGTGAATATTTTTTTAGACTTTGTTGTTCATCCCTCTGGCCAGAGTTGACCTAATAAAAGAGTTCTCAAATGTTTTACTAACTATTTTCATAGCTCTCATTTTGTACCTATAAAAATGGGTCACTGGGGTGGACAAGACAATCAGTTTCCTGTGTTTCCTTGATAATGAGTGACTTGGGAAAGTTGACAGGACTGAAGTATTTGATTTTGACTACCATTCTACTCTTCATTTTAACCTTCTTTTCCTCACCTTTGGCCATGAACTAAATTCCCTTGCTGAAAATTTTACATGTAGAAATGCAAGGACATTGAAACAACAAGCAGAGTTGTTTAAAGCAGTAAATATATTTGGCAAGGAAACACCATGGACCACTATGGTCTTGATTTTGTGAGGAATGTGAAGTCTGGATGGTTCCTTTCATTCTTGTTTCCATCTCCTGCCACACAATGTCCATGCTGCACACATGGATATCAATCAGCTGCCCCATCCCAATCAGCTACATTCCCACCTTCAAAACATGAAGAAACAATAACATAAACCTGAAGGAAAATAATCAAAATATCATATTCTTCTATGTACCTGGCTGTACACAGTTCTTCCCAGGTCATAATAGAACAAAGAGAAACATAGATATTCCACATTGTTAAAGTCTTGCTGTTTGTTTAAAAGTCATTAATTGTTAAATGCTCTGTGCAATGCTGTTGCAAAAATATTTTCAACTAAAGTTTAAATAAATGTACATAATATTCTAATAAGAAAAGGCTAATATTTACCTATCTGGAATAAAATATTTTCTTTTACAGCCTTTTCAGGCCTAACATTCAGCAGGCAGTCTGTAACCATAGCAATCAGCTGTATTGATGAAGAACCCAGCTAGGCTAAGCAAAAACAGGAATTGCAGAGCAAGGAAAGATCTGATTAGTGCAGCCGTGCATGCTACTGACAACCTGAGGATATTGGCTCCTGTTGGCTGGAACTGCACAAACAGTCAAAGATATTTCAGCAAATGTTAGCTAAAAGTTAGAAATTGCTTGATTTCAGCTCTGTTCACTTTTGCTGCAGAGTTTTGGGATTCACTTGAATTTCTTGAAACTTTTTGTTTTCATATCAACCTGCATAACAAGATTGAGTATTATAAGCATTTGTACAGAAAATAATATAGGCTAGATGGTGAGTTAGTCTACACATCATATCATGGAAAAAGGATCTCCAAATGATATTGGGAGCTAAACATACCAAAGACAACATCACATCTTTTTGAACTGGCTCAGGTATAACCTGGCAGTAACTTGAAATTGCCTCCTCTGAGACTATGAAACATTAAGCACAACTGAACAAGGACATAAAACACTGCCTGTTGTTATAATTTTGATCCATTATAATTAAGCTGGGGAAAAAAAGAATCCAACTAGCAGACCCATAAAAGGATGATTATAACGGTTTAGAGTGTCAGTGACATTACCAATTTCTTCTAATATGATCATTCTTGCTGTCTCAGTATTAAAAATAAGAATTTGTTGATTTCTGACCTTCAAATTCCCCAGCTGAAGTGAGATCTTCTGGCAGCTACATCTTCCAGGCTGGAAGTTTGTTTGTGTTCTAGTACAGAAAAGATCAAGTCCATCTACAATCACCTTGTTGATAATTTATGACAAGGATAAACTCTTTCAAGGAGCATACATCTTTCATCCCAGCATCCAAAGCATCTAATAAAAGAAAAACTCAATCCATATTTACTTTCACAAGTAATTAATACTGTAATTATTTTTACCAGCAGTTCTGAAGGATCCCATCTTTAGGCATTATGTTAGGTACGTTATGCTACATTACATTAGAAATAAATGTGTAAGGATCCAAATTAAGCTCTGCACATGAATACATTGTAAAGGCCAGTGACACAAGACACAAGGAACTATCACAGACAGTGATTACACACTATCATTGGGCTATTATCCAGTAGCAATGGCCTAGTGGGAAGGACTGGCTGACAGAATGTACAAGACTCAACAATATCTGGAATATGAACAGGACCTACTGACTATTTCTCCTCCTTCCTTCAAAATATTTTAAATATTTCTTATTAGTGGCAGATTAAAACATGACTATTACGTTTCAGCAGGGAAAATTTCCTCAAAGGCTCTTAAATGAGCCTTGCAGAGTGGGAAGAAAACAAGACCCACTTGGACAAAACAGACTCTAGACCACATTCTCACAAATATAAATATACAATGCATCCACCACACCACATATACTGCAAAGCAGATCCCAAATGCCAAATTACCTGCATCCTTCTGTGTGTTTGTGTGCATAAACACACATGTGTGTGCACCTGTGAGCACACACACAGTCAATGCACACATTAGGTGCTCATTCTTTAAATAAAGTTTAGAAAGCACAATTTCTGTATTGCAGTTGAAAGTTTATATGATTAAATTAACTTCTTAGTATGAATAAGATGGGAAACAGATTGAGGATTCAAAAGTCACATCTTCACATCTTAGTGAAATTTAGTTTAAAAAATGAACTTGTGAATACATTATATACTCCTGAGTTGCACAGGGATAATTTTATTAAAAAGAAAAAAAAATTAAAAAGACAAAGATGAAATTTTCTAATTGCTCAGTTAAGCACAGAAGTCATGAGGATATCTTTAGGCCTGGAAAGGCTAATGTCTCATTTCAGTTTCAGTTTTGCTAAAGGTACATGCTGTAGCATTAAACTTAGGTAAAAATTCTGATAACAGCATTAGGAATTGCAGCCTGGAAATGACTTAAACTGTGAGGAATTACAGCTAGAAGGGGCTCCCTAGATTAGTTTATTATTGCCAAATGGTCCCTGAATAGAAAAGATGATTTTTCAGTAAACTTCAAAAATTATTTTGCTAGGTTCATCAAAGATTTGAACACAACTGATCGATAATTAATTCACTCCAGAGAAGACTGGTTCATGGAATGTCTCTATTCTGTTACTTCTGGTACAAGTTCATGTTAATCTTAGCATCTATGACTTCTTGTGAGCTTGGACTTCAAAATATCATCTAATAAAAAAGTTCTGTTGGTCTATTTCATGATCTGTTGGCTCTATAATAGTAAAGCCACCCTTAGTTCAAATTCAGCTGTATTTTATTTCTTTTATCTGTGGCTCAACTATCAGAAACAAATCTGTGTACAAATTTCAGAATCCCGAGTCTATGGAATCCACAATATAGAAAAAATTAACACAGATAATCTAGAATTTAGATCTTGACTCACCAAAAGCAATGACAAAACAAGCATGGTGCTATACAATATACTACAGTTGACTGAAAATCTGGTAGAGACCACATTGATTCCAGTTTGAAATTTTACACATCAGGTCACGCATTTTCCGAAAAAGCTTCCCACAACTATAAGATAGATACTTGAGAAAAATACCCTGTTTCTATTGCTGCTGGCATGGAACTTACCAAAATTCTCCTGAAGTTTTTGGTGTGATTAACTGTGTTCACTAAAAACTGCATTAACATTCTTGTGTTGATTTGCCAGACTTCACTCTCAATCTCGTTTTGTCTATGTAAAGTAGATTGAAGATCCCCCTATTATCAATTTTCTTCTTCTGCATAGGAAGTATGCCCTTTGACCTTCTCTTTGGTAAGATAAACAGCCAGAGATCCTTCCTTCTTTTAGAATAGAGTCTTTATATTAAATTATACAGTCCTTTAGTCACAGCTTTTCTCTAAGCCCTCTTCAGTTTATTAACACTCTTCTTGAATTGTGAATAGAGCTGTGGGAAAAAGATCCTTTTGTTCTCAGAAATTCCACACACTTTTGTTCATCTGCTTAGACTATTTGCTGACTGGAGTTGGATTAAAAACACCTCCATTGCCCTCTGCACTTGTATTGGGCAAATTTCCTGTTTATCACAATTGTTTCAGTCAGCTTTGATTGTTAAACCTATGTGTGCAAAGTTCCCCTTAAAGGACATTGAATACAAACCTCATGTTTTACTCACAGTTTAATTTATGTGCTCTTAAGCCAATTTGACACTGCTGAAGTTTCTTGTTGAATCCAGGGTTGTTCTGACTTCCAGAGCTGCTCCTCCTAAGGAGACAAAATTTTGAGCCCTGCTTCACAGCCACTCACTTGGAAAGGAGAAAAAGATTTCTTCAGCCTTAGATATGGACCCACTCACCTGGCAAGCAGCATGACTTATCAGGAAGGAAAGTGCGTGAAATGTGTGATCTAAGTTTACACACACATGCAGGTGCTTGTGTTTAAGCATACAGGTTCATAATGGCATTATTCATATTGTGCCAATTTAATGCAGAGAAAAAAAAAAATCAAACTTCAGCCACAGAAGTCAATTTTCAAATAGAAGAATTAAATATATGCTAAAATGCAGATTCATTCTTGTTTGAGTGTCAATGAAAATTGTAGCTTTAGCCATGGGCTTATAAAATTCCTTGTTATTGAGGCTTTCAAATATTTTATGCCCTAAAGGATCACTACATTTACAAGTACACCTACTTCATAATTATATAACAGCTTTTTTATCAATGTAGTGAATGTAATTCTTATTTCCGGACACAAAGGATAGATTACAGATGATTTTATCAAAATTTAATTCATTATTTCATTTCCCAAGGATGGAAAAAAAGAAAAATAAATTGAGAGTTAAGGTTTGGGGAAAAGGAGTTTTTTGCAACTTCTTGCCTATCCTTCAAAATGTTTCCTGCTACATTCAGCTTTTCAACTATAATGAAGCAGACCTTCAGGTGTGCTTCTCTTCATCCATATTTTTAGCCTTTGATGAATCCCTGTCTAATACATGTTTATCTATTCAATGTACCAGAACACTGGAAACTTTCTTTATCCTACTCAAGGAGTTGAGCTGCTACATCAGAAACATTGCAGTGCTCAGCATTGCAATGACTATGCTAATTTTCAGAATATCTGCCTGTGCAGAGCCAATGTATCACATCTGTCAGGAAAGACAATAAAAGCAAAGACAATCCCGCGCTCATGAAATTAGAAGTAATAAATAGCAAGCCTGTCAAACACACCATGCATGGCCCTTGTGCAGCCTCCAGGGTTTCCTTTGTCTCAGGCATTGCCAACAGCTGCAGGTTTTAAGGTCTACTTGTCATCAAATCTACAAACATAGCCTGCACTGCTTAACACCCCTAATCTTTGCCTTCCACATGACAGCATCTGACTACCTTAGAATCCTTGCACACAGTGTGTTCCTCCTTGTGATGTGTATTTTTTAAATGGCTTTAGCTAATGGAGCTGTTTAATTTGCCTCATGAGTTCCCACCTACTCATGCAAATATCTTGGCTCAATCATGCATTTCTTCAGCTAATCACCCAGATGTATACCTGTGGTAAAGTTGTAAGAACCTGGAAAAATCTTCCCACTGAGTAACTTGTCATTAAGCAGGAAATAGCTGCAAATCCCAGTTAAATCCCATGTGTAACTTAAAAGCAGGAAACAAATGAGGACAGCCAGGAATGAATTATTTAACAATCTTCAGTCAAGTCAAAAGGTGTGCAAAGCTACCAGATTTCATGCTTCTCATCATTAATACAATTGTTCAAATGCATCAGGGTTAGGGAAGGTTTTGTGATAGTTGTAATGAGACAATTTGGAAGAAGTAGACTTTGCCCACCTTAAAATACTCAAAGAATATAATTTTGAGAGGTATAATGAACTTTTTATTGGACATTTACTATTACTATCAGGACTTGAAAATGTATCAAATCATTCCCACAAACAATGTGAATAAAAGACAGGAGAAAGATAGTTATAAAAATGCTTTGACCTTTCTGGTGTGAATGGATTTCATAATTGTAAAATGCCCATAGCCACCTACTCAATATCAAAAGATATCTCTTTCATATCTCTTTTCACATGCACAGGCACATATATATTCATTTCTTCAGTTAAAGAAGGAATTTATAAGTTATACTGAGTTAAAAGTTAAAACTGGACTATTAGAATGCCCCATGAAATATTCACTTTTCTTTGTACATTTATATTAAATGCCATATCCCTGTGCTGATGTAATCCCATACACATTAATCAGTACATTGCCATTTAAGCTCACGTCCTAATATTTCAACCAACAGCTTTTTTATACTTGTTTTCTCCTCTACCCTTCTCTACTTCTTTTTTTTCTACTTCTTTCCTGCATAATTTTTTGCCATAAGTTGGTCAGAAAGACTTTAATGCAGAATTGTTGGTAAAAATGTGGATTCTGCATTTATTTTGGGTACTGTTGTGTTGTTGCTCCATCCACTCAGTAACAGCCAGAGGTTTCAAAGAATGCAGCATAGTAGAGGAGGAAGCCATAATCCTACAGCAAAACCTGCATTGTACGTAGTCTTCCAAAATTTCTAATATCTTCTACTTTATTTTTAGTATTCAATATTTATTCCAGAAAATGCTGAATTTAATACTAGTATCTTCCAGAGATTTCATAAGTCATTGTTTACTTTTAAGTTTAGAAAAAATATCATAGTGAGTAAAATCTTAGACTTCCTCACACATTTTTGATTCTTGTCTACTCTGCTATTTACCACCCACTTATCACTTTTTCACGTGGTCCATTAGGCATTCTGTTGGATGCCTTGTGGTAAATTACAGTGAAATATATTATTCTGTTTTATAAAAAATGTATGATAAAGAAATAGCAACTGGTTTATTTGTTTGTGTTTTTTTCTCGTTCATTTACTCTGCATAACAATTTTCCTAATTATTTTATCATGATTTTTATAGTAATACAGAAAACACCTGCCAATGGCATGATGCTTCATTTTATCAGTATTATAAAATATCAACTAGCAGTGAGTGATAGAGCAGTGTTCAAAAAACTGACAGAGTTTAGTGGTCAATTTATTTACAAAATATGTTAATACTACTGACCTGTAGTATAAGAAAAGAAATCTGTAAATGCCTTTAAGAAAAATGCAATATTAAATGCTGCAATTTCCTTTTGGAAAGTGCACATTTTTCTGTTGTTGTTTTGTGAACTTTGTCCTTCCAACTGTATGTTTTATATAGCTTTTGCCTTGGAACTCCCTTGTTTCAATCCCCTAAAACTGTCAAGTGTGACTCCACCTGCTTTATTGTTCCCATAAATTCATATGAAACTAGTAGCTAAATCCAATTTGTGTCATTCTGTCTCTCTTTGTAGCCTATTCTAAATCTCCCAGCATGTTTCACAAAAGTAGAATCCTATTAAGGCCAAATAACCACCACTGTATTTTATTCCATAGTTATTACAGTCCTGTTACTGTCGCAGCTCTTAAAGACTCTTGTCTCTCCATGAATCTATGATGGTCAAAACCTGAAAATCTCATTACTACCTTTCTGTTCTGCTTTTCTCCATGTGATATCCCTTTCTCCTATACTATTTTTTTAATTAACTTAGGTGTTATATGTTTAAGTTCAATACTTTGTCAAATTTGCCAACCTGTAAAGTGCTAGAGGTTAACATGAAAAACCTGTAAACTTCAAGTAAGCTTGGCCCATGAAACTGATGTTCCTGTCTGTAGTTTTACTGAAGTTCTTTGCTTTCAAAGTGGTTTAATTTAAGAATTAAGAATAATGATTTATTTTTATTTATTATTTCCAATTAGAAATTGGAAAACATTGTGAATTTCAATGAAAGTCCTACTATCTGGATTAAAACTCATGAAGAGCTGTTATAAACAGAGTAATATCCATGAAGTGTTGAAATATCATCAATAATGCAGAAAACAAGACTCAGAGGTGACTTTATCACTCTCTACAATCTCCTGAAGGGTGGCCGTGGTCAGGTGGGGGTTGGTCTCTTTGTCCAGGCAGCAACTGACAGAATGAGAGGACATGCTGTCAGTTAAGCTGTGCCAAGGGAAATATAGGCTGGATACTAGGAAAAGGTTTTTATGGAAAGAGTGATAAAGTACTGGAATGGTCTGCCCAGGGAAATGATGGAGTCACCATCCCTGGATATGTTAAAAGAAAGACTGGATGTGGCACTCAGTGCCATGGTTTAGTTAAGGTGTTAGGGCATGGGTTGGACCCGATGATCTTGAAGGTCTCTTCCAACCCAGTCATTCTGTGATATATGTTAAATGAATGCCAGTCATTGTTTAAAAGCTCTTGAGAAAAGAAAAGAAAAAAGAGAACATTTTAAAATACTTCTGTTTATGTTTTTAACGTCAAATTAAACCTCTCGTGATGCAAATGTCTAGGAAACTGATCCCCATGTAGTGTCCATGATGACTTCTGTGAGATTAGATAGAGAGATAGATAGATAGATACATAGATGTATGTACAAGCAAAAGCAAGAGATACAGAGTGGAATGTGCTCATTGGAACTGTATTCTAGAAGTTCCAGAGGAGAAACCATTGTTGGTTAGGTTTTTTTGTTTGGTTTCCTTTTTTTTTTTTTTTTTTTTGGTGAGGGACGTGTTTTAAAAAATAAATTTTTTAATAAGTGTTTTAATCTGTAATCACAGTGTGCAAATACTTTGTATATCTTGGAATCCTGCTTATTTCAACCTCTGCACTCATGTCTTGTGAATAAATTCTCTCCTCTTTACCACAATATGTATACTATATTCCAATCCCACAAGTCTAAAAGTGTAAAAAAGCACATTTCAAATACATAATTTTTCCAGGAACTAGGAACACAAAAAAGGATGTCTTAGGCTCAGGAAAGTTTGAGAGAAGAACTTAAAAACAATCAGAAATAATCTCCTTTAAAAAGTCACAAGGAAATGTGTGCCTAAAGGGTGTGCTTATTCCCATTAAGGAAGATCTCCTTCCACATATATTCCAAAGACAGTGTTGTGATTTATGAAATCTAGTGCTGTGCCAAATACTAGCATGTGGTTTCTGGAAGGCCAGGAATAAAACAGTGAGCTCATATCTACTGGAAATGCTGTGCCCTAAAAACCTAAGCCAATTCTCTAATATCTGAAAGGAAAAAATCAATTAGGAACATGAATGGGAACATGCTTCTTTTAGGCAATTTGGTTAAATTCCATGAGAAGAATGTGTTCTGAATATTTTTTTAAATAAAATATAATAAATCATATGATTACTCAAAGAATTACGATTTTAAAAAAAATCTTGGAGCAGCAAAACAACCTTCATAAAGAATGAAAGGAAGTTCATTATGCTTCAGGTAATGAAGTGAACATTTACAGTAAATTTGATTATTATGTAACCTCATTCAATGAGTGAAGAAAAATTGAAACATCTTTCCAAACAGATGATGCAGTCATATTGCTCACAGGCTTTAAAAGAAGTTTAATTTAAGCTGAATGATATTTTGCTTCTACTCTGTTCTGCATTTGATATCTTTCGGTCTGAAAGAAGGTGGCTTACTTCAGTTTTAAGCAGTGAAGATGGATCACAATACACAGAGCACATTTTGAACTTGCAACAGGATCAAACCCATATTTGCTGGGAAGATTTTAGAAAATGGTATTTGGACAAAGAAAAGCTATTAAGACATTTAAATAGTATTCAAATTAATATTTTAAAAACCTTTTAAAATCATTTAAGAAAGACCTTCAGATTCTTTTTTAACACCAAAAAGTTTCTTGTTATTCTTTCCTTGCCCTGGAAATGTTAATTTAGTCTGTCTGAAAAAGGTATCACACTGACATCAAATTTCAAGGCTGGAAGGTACAGCTGCTCTTTGGAAAATAATTGACCAATCATCTTAATTTCAATACTTGCTCAGCAAATTACTGCTCTCCTTCAATATCCTATTCTGACTTTAGTTTTCTTTAGGAATAAATACCTGCTGCCCTGACATATGAATTTTCACAGTGGTTAATTATTTTGTCTTTTGCAACATGCTTAGGAAGCCATTAAACTCTGATTATTTCATAAAAGAGAGAAAGACAGAGCAAAAGAAAGAGAAAGAGAGAGAGAAAGAAAGAAAAGGAAGAACAGAAAGAAAGACAAGGAAAACCAAACTCTTAGGTCCGTTGTAGAATATATTCCCAGAAGACACCTTCTGTAGGAGACAGGAGACAAGATTCAGCCTGAGGAGCATTTTTTGTTGGCCTCTGGGAAAGGTTATTCATGAAGACATTTTTAGATCTGAGGCAAGACCTGAGCAAGATGAAGTAAAAACAGAATAACAACTCTTATTCTTCTCAAATGTCTGCAAGGCAAATAGACCTCACAGCACATCCTACAATTAATTTCATAACCACAGCGGGATTAGAAAAATACAGCTGCTCCAGAAGCCTAGTAATATCTAGCAATTTTGTACACTGACAAAAAAGAATATTTCCCATATGTACTATTGCAAAAGTCTTCATTTACCTTTTTTAATTACATAAATGCATTAGTGTACACATGTAGATAGAAAATTTCACACTGGCTAGAAATATAATTTCATTCAAAACCCCCAAATATTTAAAAAAACCTTGAAGTTCCAAATCGTCCTTTAGTCTTTTTGCAATAATATCTCTTCCTGCCTCATACTTGTACTTTTTCATTCTTGCATTTTTATTTGTATTACTTTTATGAGCTTTAATCACCAGCAAAGAGAAAAGCAGAATCTCCAATTCTTCTCAGATGTATTACAGTCTGCAGCTCGGCACTGTCTCTTTATGTTATAATCCTTCACAGTTATATCCTTAGATAGACTTTACTTCAGTTTTATTCTAGTCTTTGTTGTTATCCTCTCTTGAAATTTCTTACATTTCAGTGTGCTGAGGAGGAAAAGGCCTTTTCTTTTCAGACTAAGATAATGCGATTTCAGGAATCTGTTTCATTTCTTCACATCAAAGGAATC
>VWYP01006021.1:4798-29816 GCA_013400435.1 Pycnonotus jocosus | reverse complement strand
TGACAGTGCCTGTGCCTCCATCGGTCTAGGTGTCCTCTTAAAGACGTTTCTAGTGAGGAAGGTCATGGCACCTTAACTACCAGACCAGACCGTGACATCTTGCCATCACCTTTTAGCTCACTGGAACTTGGGGAAGTGGCTGTAAAGGTTTCTGGTGGAAAAGGACCTGAGGGCATTGATTGGACAGTGTCTGAACATGATTTAGCAGCAAGTCCAGGTGGCCAAGAAGGTCAATGACATTCTGGCATGTGTCAGTGATTGTGTGGTCAGCAGGAGCAGGGCAGTGATTGTACCTCTCCACTCAGCGCTGGTGAGGCCACACCTCGAATCCTCTGCTAAATTCTGGGCCTCTCACTATAATAAAGACATTGAGAGTCTGGAATATGTCCAGAGAAGGCCTGGTGAAGGGACTGGAGCACAAGTCTGATGAGGAGCAGCTGAGAGTGCTGGGGGGGGTTCATGTGGAGGAAAGGAGGCTCAAGGAAGACATCATTCTCTACAGTTGACTGAAATGAAGTTGTAGAGCAGTGGCTCTTCATCTCTTCTCCCAGGTAACAAGAGATAGGACAAGAGGAAATTGTCTCAAGTTGCACTAGAGGAGGTTTAGATTGGCTATTAGGAAAAAATTTCTTTGTGTAAGCATTTGCCAAGCTTTGGAATAATCTTCCCAGAGAAGTGGTAGACGGGCACAGACAGCAAGGCTTTATGATACCTAGGTAATGATAGAAGTTTCTTTCAGGATAGGTCAGAAGGATAAATCCCTGCTCCAAACACTGTGTCAATGCATTGAGGCAAAGAAAACAATATTCTAAATAATCTCTCCTTACCCTCTCAACACATCCATGTTACATGGAAATTTCACCTGTTCCTGTTTTTAAATGATATGTAACTGCAGGTTTTTACATAATGTCCTGGTAGCTTACGTACCATTTAAAATATGTTGTGTAAATAATGATGCAGAAAGAATTAACACTCAAAACTGAAGGCAATCGGCAGGAAGCTTAGCATGGCAAGAACATGAATGTTCCTTTATATAGCTGTATGATTGCTTTAAGGAGAGTCACGATTCAGAAGAAAAGGCCGGATATCATATTTGGAACATGCTAATACTGTTTTTAACAGTAACAGAACACTGAAAGACCAGTTAGAGGTTTCTTGGTAAGTAGCATAGTCAGTGGATAGCCTGACTAATATGGAAACCTCCAAACCCCCTGAAAAAATCCATGTGCTTCAGCAAATGCTCCAAAATATGACAGTTATAATCTAGAAGACCATTAATATATTTTTACAATGTAAATTCATTACATGTCACTAAATTAATTATATTTTTTCTTGTTTTAGAAATGAGAGAACAAAAAATTCATTGGGTGTTCAAGGTGTTTAATATATCATCTTCCTTTAAAAAAATTCCAAAAAACCCAAGAAAAATGTAGAAAATGTTTGGGTTTGGTTAAAAAATACATTCCTGCTATGGTTCTTAACTCTAAGATATATGAAACCTATTTCCTTAGGTTCTACTAGAAGAGATACTAAACTCATGTCTGTCCAAGGAAACTACTGGCATAGTTAAACTCTGTGGAAATCTAAATTCATACACTTACACACTATATTGTTTAAATGTAATATTGTAGTTTTAATTTCCAAATACAAACAACTAGGGATGTAGGGAAAAATTCTTACTGATGAATAGAAATAACTTGCTTATAAATGTTTTAAGCACCTGTACTTTTAAAAAATTATGAATGGATAAGTTCACCACAGAAAAGCCATTTAATAAACTTTTCAGAGTGTAGAAGATCTCAGTCTTAGATGCAGTTTCTTTATTCTTACACAAAATGAATGGTTAAATTGTCATCCTGAAATGCTTGAAATTCAGTCCAAGAAGCATGGAGTGTACTCTGGTCTCTTCGATAACTGTAGTTCTTAAAATAACTGTGGGAAATGACTATGAATGTGAAAAGAAACAGCTGGTTTACCAAGGCTTTTTGGACAAATAGAAAAGTGTGCCACTATTGGGAATGAAGTGGAGAAAAATAATGTAAAAATCATTAAGATGAGTGGGTTTTCTTTCTATTTTGCTAATGAACTAAGTATATTTTGTGGAAACAGCTGCATCAGTAAAGGAATTTGGGAGGGATTTCTTTTTTGTTTAAATTTAAGAGAATTATCCTTAGTACAGAGAAGGAAATGCCTTTTAATTGGTACCTACAGAAGTAAAAAGAACAGAATTATAGTAATCAGGTTGTGTTCCACATGTTTAATGGAAATATCTAATTTATTATATCTTCCTGATAATTATAAGGCCATTAGAAAGTGAAATGAAACACGCCTTACTGTGTCAACTATAAATGACTGGAATATCCAGCCCCTTTTCCAGGCAGCTCCAGATGAAACGGGATCAAAAGGGGAGGACCTTGTTCTACTGATATATGATTGTCAGAAGGAAAAATAATCAAAAGGAACCATGAACATGTTTACCATATGTTGAATCTATATTTTATTTTCTGATTATAGTTGAATACATTTCTATTTATTATTAATGTATATATTAATTTGGGGTTATTAAACCCCAGAAACCAAAAAAACCCACAACAAAACACTGCCCAAAACTGTTATCAAATATTAAACCTGTAACATGAAAAATAGTTCCCAAAAGCGCCATCAAACCGTGCCGGAGTGTGAGACATATGAGGCTGCCTTTAATTTAAGGCAAGAGTTTACAGACTCAGAAAGCAAGTCATAACTTTGCAAAATGGGAGATCAAAGTCTCTTTTAAGAGGTCTTTTTAAATAGCAGGAATTTTTCTACAGACACACATATAGTTGTTACATATACTTCTTTTTCTTGCACAATTCAAACTTACTTGAGCAGCTACAGTTACCTGCAAAAGAGGATATTGGAGTCACCATGCACCTAGACATAAAGAATAACTGGACCTACTGTGGCTGCCTGGAACATTTAGAAAGAGCAAATGGTTGACAAGTCTCTTTGCTGACTTAGCTGTATTTAAAATGCAGCTTTGCAATTAAACAAGGAAGATGACAGCACCCTGGAGTTATTAATCTTATACTATGACTAATGCATAATTGCATGTTATCTGGAAAGTACTGACTTCCCTGTCAGGGAATTAAGAAAGAGAAGAGCTGTCCTTATTGTACTGTGAGAATCCAGAGAGCCAGCTATTGATTATTGTGCTGTCCATTCTTCTGCTTTCTTCCTTCAGTGAAGGAGTGTGCTTAATTCATTTGTGGTACCATTTATAGGTGATAAAGCCCAGCTCAGTGAGTATCAGTCATTTTAACTTGATTTACTCAGGCGATGGAAGCCTAGTGTTTGTTAATGATTATAAAATTTGACTTCAGTCTTTGGTGTTCCTAGTGGAAACTGAACACTTTATAAATCTTTGGTGTATGGATAATATCCACATGACTTGGATAATGACAGAAACCCTTTGAGCTTTCGTCTCCTATTAAAATAAAATTCCTGAATTTTTGCTCAGGAAGTTACAATCAGTATTGTTACTTATAAACCTCTGCTTTTTAAGCTATGTTCATATAAACAAATGTAGAAAAAAAAATCATCATTCTTTTAGTTTGACAAAAGTAACCACAACCTCAGCATTTTCACTTGCTGCTCAAAGATGCAGGAGGACTGGATCTCCAAATATTGTTTTTTTCAGTATTTGTATTAATGGAATAGGAGTAAATGAAGAGTTAAACCACAGTTTTTTTTCCTACATATGCATGTACTTTGGTTTTTTAGTTCAGATAGTTAGAAAATTGGAATTTGGCACCACACTTTTGGCCATCCTAGAGATTTATAGATTGCAGTAAATAAACACCATATTATTCTGGGACTTTGGCCAAATTTGTCTACTGAAGCCCTTTAATTTGTACCTTACCAAAAGTACTTTATTTCATGGACAATACAGAAGGATAAAAGCCTTGCCTATCTACCTGAAATTCAACAATTAATGTTTGGAAAAAAAAAAAAAAAAAAACAAAAGCAAAACCAAAACCAAAAAAACCCAACCAACCAATCAATCAACAAGAAAACTAAAACCAAAATATTTTTTCATTAAAAATGTTATTTAAAAACCAGAACATTATTTAAAAAGTAGGACAAGAATTAAAATAACCCTCAGATTAACTGGGTGAATAACTGGACATATCCAGAGACCAGAAAGAACCTGCTGTAACTATGAGCTGTGATCCATGAAACACGAAAATTCTTAGCTAGTCTTTGCTAATCAGAGCCCGATACTTCAAAATAAAGCATGGATAAATTAAAAAAAAAAATCAAGAGGAAATTAGCAAACATTACTAGAGGTCTCATGAGTTGTGAGGTAAGATAGCATTAGATAGCATTAAATTTTAGCAGGAAATATACATGTGAAGTAAATTATAGAAGTTCCTTCTAATAATATTAAATACACTATATAGAAAACCACTGCCTTTGGAAAATGAGAAGATTTCAAAAAACTACCTGGACAATTACCTAGTGGGAATAAATCTTGCAGTGGTATGCAGGTATGGATTCTTTAAAATCTTCTGAAATATTTCCAGTTTTCATCCTGCCCTATTGCCTTTTCAACAAGTGACAAGAAGGTTAAAGTGTATGAAAACTAAAGTGTGTGTATTAGAGACTTCCTTGAGCTCTTTAAAGAACACTTCACACCTTTCCTCACCCTTATCCACGTGCGTAACAGACTGACAATATGAGTTCTTTGATTGTTCTGGTGTTCTCTGATCCTGATCCACAAACCCTGGACCAGGTTTGCATACATCCTTTGTGACACTCCAACCAGGTGAGCAGTCCTGCTATCTCTGTTATTCCAACAGTGTTGCTCTTCTGTGACTCCTGCTTGTGTCTCAGGCTGACCTGAGGCAGGTATGTTTTCACCTTGCCTTATCATTTCTCATGTCACTCATGTGCCCATCATTCTGCATCTTTTGCTTATGACCCCTGTCCACTGCTACCTGACTTAAATGTAGGTCAAAATGTCTGTTTCCCATGGATCTTAGTTTAAAATAATTTTTGTTTCAACTTAATTATGTAAGTATTGATACTGGAAAAGATCTGTTTTCCTCATTGTTCTCTAAACAAGACAAAAATGAGAACTAGGAGGTGTCAAAAACAAAGAGATTTTTTTTCCCACTATTAGTTACACAGTTTTTACAGGTTCTAAGATGCGTACAAAAATTTTAAGTACTCATACTTATGATTATATCAGANTTGTTTCAACTTGATTATGTAAGTATTGATACTGGAAAAGATCTGTTTTCCTCATTGTTCTCTAAACAAGACAAAAATGAGAACTAGGAGGTGTCAAAAACAAAGAGATTTTTTTTCCCACTATTAGTTACACAGTTTTTACAGGTTCTAAGATGTATACAAAAATTTTAAGTACTCATACTTACTATTATATCAGAAAAAAGTGTGAAATATGAGGGTCTGTCTCTTCTTTCATGTCTCAAAAGGAAATGGCCTCAAGTTGTGCCAGAGGAAGCTCAGATTAGATATCAGGAAAAAAACTTCACTGAAAGAGTGGTTAGGCATTTGAACGAATTTCCCTGGGAGCTGATGGAGTCACCATCTCAGGAAGTGTTCAAGAGGAATCTGGATGTGGCACCTGGGGATATGGTTTAGGGATGGTTATGGCGGTGCTTGGTTGGTAGTTGGACTAGATAATCTTGAAGGTCTCTTCCAACCTTGATGATGCTGTTATTATGTGAATTATGTAATGCTGTGATATGATACCAAATCTTCAAAATTAAAGACGAGGGAACTGTGACATGGAGAGAATTAATGCGCAACTGCACACCAGGAAGTTTCTTTCTCTGAACTGTAAAATACTAGCCGATGTTAAAAGTATTTGGATGAGGAAAGTTAAACTGATGAAGCATCTAGTGATCCTAAATTCTCACAATTAAAATTTTTGACCTCCTCTCAGTTTGCCTTAAAAAACCTCAGAGTTAATTTGATGTAACACAAAGAGAACTTTTACCCATGAATGGTTTTGTGCAGCTGAGATAAGGTTACCTCCACTGATTGACAGAAATTCAAAAGAAATGTTACGTGCTGCACTTGTACAAATCTAGGTCTCATCCTGAACAAAACTCAGAAGGCCATCATACAAGATCAATGATTTAACAAAACAGACTGTTTATCTATATTCATTACAGTCAATTCTGTGAGAAATTAAATCTTTGCTGATGGAATCTCTCATGCACATGTAGAAAAACTGCTACAATTTTATTACATTTAAATGCCCTTCCAGAGTCAAGATAATTTAAGACAAATTGGTTTTAGCCTCTGAATTTGCAGAGCTGAATGAAAAGATGAATAAATTTCGTGGAATTCCAAATTTATTTCATTAATGCAACTGAATAATCTTCAGACTTCTTCATCAGTGTACAGCTGTAAATATTGGAACTTAAAAACAAGCTACAGTTTTGAAAACCATCCCACAAGACACCAAAAGTGATGTCTTAATATTTAAATAAACCAGCAACACTTCCGCTAAATATGAGAACAAGAAGATTAATTCATGCTTAAGATGAAGATTCATGTTCCGTTGGTGAATCAATCTTTAGGCTAAGAAAGATGTAATCTTAGACAGATGTAGTCTTGAAGAATGCTAAAATTTCATGCTAGAATTTTAGCAATGAAATCTTTCACCTGCAAAAAACATTACTGACAATCAGTTATTCACTTGAGGAAATATTTGAAGGGCTTTAAATACTCTCCAGAAAGCTAATTTGCTATGACTTCTGCCTTCCAGATGTAATTACAACTGAGTTATAAATCAGGATTTGCAAAGTGATACCAAAATATTGAACAATATTTTCACAATTTCTATTTATATGCAGGTAAATTCTCATTTTAGGCAGAAACTGAAAGATATTGAAAGACTTATCAAGCCATAATTTCAATAATGTTAGGAAAATATACTAGTCTGTTTAGAAGCCTATAGCAGGCAAAGGTTTTAGATTAAGCAGTTTAGTAAATTAAGTTAATGAACCTGGGATTTACCAGTAATTGCTTTCAAAGTATCTCAAATTATTTTAGAAATATTATTTCTGCTAATTGATAACTATGAAGGATTTATCCAAGAATGGCATATAGAAAATGAAACTTAGAAGAACAAAAGGAAGGTAAAAGGAAAAAAATTACCTTGCAAAAGCAGAATTTACTAGCTCAAACTGGGATTAAGCTAGTTAAACATTTAACACCTGTCCTCTTAGAATAGTCTCAAGTGTTTCTAACAAAGAAATTAGTTTTAAATCAAATATGAAAGACTGAGTCTTTGTTGTAACTGACAATTCCAGTATTGTGCTTTGATGATTAACATGTTTTTTACTTTTCCAGGTTCCTTCTTCCCATTCACTTGTCTTGATTGCTCAGAGTAATCTTCACCCCTTTCAATTTCAGGTATAATTCTCACTATTATGTTGTTCTCAGTGAAAATTTTGCAACATAGTTTCAATAGCATATATTAACATTATAATTAGCACAACTTTTATGTCCTTTGTCCTTTGTTAGAAAAAAAAAAAGTAAGAAAACAGGAGATAAACACCGTGTTTCAAGCTTTTCATAAATCACCCGATTAACTTCCACTTGCTTGTGTAAGAAGTTCTAATTCCCAGCTTTAAAATGGTGGGGTTTAAGATTTTGGTATTCAAGAAATTTTATTGTGTTCAGTATTGGGTTAGATTTCTTGAATTTAAAATCTGATCTTTCTTTCTTTTCTCTTCATTGCTATTATCAATTATCTTTTGTAATTAAATTTGATCTTGTTGGCACTTTTCCTGTGAAAAGTAGTAAGATAAGGCATTGCTATGTCTGTCTTTTCCTTATTTTGGTGTGAACTACAACTTTTCCCAAATGTTTTTTTTCCTGGAATAATTACATATACTTCATTCTTCTTGAAGCAGAATTTAATTTATTTAGGAAGAGTTAATTTCTGCTTCTTTCCCCAGTCCTCTGTATACTCTTTGGAGATGTAGTGTAAGAGGTCTGTTTTCCAAATTAACATGGTTAGCACACTGATGAGTTTAAATTACTTTGATGCATATACCTTCTCATTCTGGACTATATCACACCACCTGAGGGTTAGTCCACTGCTGATATAAGTTTCTAGTGGATCTTAGGTGAACTCCCTTCCCTACTGATAGGAATTACCAAAATCACACAAAGATGTGAAAAGCCAAACTATGTAAACCAAATGGAAGTGTGACTCTGATGTTCTGATTAGTATTCTGATGTGGAGGTATGCATTTTTAAAGAAAGGAAAAATAAGAAAAACATTTTAAGATTTTCAAAGCTTTGACAATGTAAATCCTGATTAAAAAATGAAGCTACTGAAATGAAATATTTTCTGTTAAAAAAGTCTCTATAGTTAGATTGGTTTCTCAAAATTTGTTATTTTTTTAAAGTGTCATTGCTACTACAGTAGCACATCATTGCATGCCGTAAATTTTCACATGGGAGGAGTTCTCCATCCATCCTAAGAACTTCGTTATTTCACCACCATTATCATAAATGAAGAAGCACAGGTTCAAGACATTAATTGATTGTATTAAACCCTGTTGTAACTCTTGTGAATAATGTTGCCTACTCAAGGAGCATTTACAGTGTTACATCATGATTATTGCTGGTATATTTTCACTGAGTTAGCTATGCATTTAACAGACACTATACATATATATATATCTATATATATCTTACTAATGCTATTATTGTTTTTATTTTTAATACAGTAAAACTAGTATATTTTAGCATTAGTATTAGAAATATATGATGATTCTAATATGGTAAACATTTCTATTTCTGTACCAATTGCCTAATTTATGACACATAAATAATGACTTAAAATAGCTTCACATAATTCAGCAAAGTTTTGCCACTATTTACAATGGTAAGAAATCTATGTTTCTGGTCACACATTAGTATTCATATGGCGATTTGCTGTTCTTCAGGCTCAGGTATTTTTTTTCACACAAGCAGCATTTATGTTAATTGCCCCTGATAAAGAGTAGCAGGTACTACCCTGAGAGTAACGCTAATATAACGAGAAAATACAAGTGTGGTAGAGTACAGTGGTGAGCAATTTCAATGTTTTTCTTAAATGGAAAAGTTTGATTCTATTGGTATAAAAAATTACACGTTTTAAAGATGGCTAAAATAAAGAGCTCACAAAGCTCCTTTATTGCAAATATTCAAAGCAACAAAAGGTATTGTATATTTCATTATTTAAAAACTAATTCTGGGTATTATTTTGCAGATCTTCTCTGCCCTGCTTGAAAGCACGCAGCATGGTACTTGACAACACACGACCATTATTCTGATATTTCAATAAAATAGTAGATCTTTTTAATAATTTCCTCTCCCAAATAATCTTAGTTAATGTCACTAATTCTAGGGAGTAGCATTGGCATTTGTAGGGCATTTATTTTTTTTTAATACCAAATATAATAAAGGCAGCCATTCTAAGCCACAGGTTACATCCCAAAAAGGATTGGTGCAACATGCTCTGGAAAATTGCTCCTATAAAATTGCTTTTATATAAATACATCATTCTAGAAAATATTTTTTGTTGTTTTCTTTTCAATTTTCTCAAATAATCCAGCATGTTTCTTATCAAGACTCACACAGCTATACTGGGGCTTTTCCCAAGAATAAGCAAGAATAACTATTTGTATACAAGAAGTAGCTTCAGGCAGAAAACTACTCTCTCCCTGTGAGATGTAATTTATTCCTGCTTTTAAGTTAGTGCACTCTATTTTCCTCTGTCTTTATTGTCAGTTCCAGTAGTTAATGCACTACATGGCATCAGGTGCAGCACTTTGACTATATCCTGCTTTGTTCTTTCCACAGCCTACAAAGACCAGCTTATAACAAAGATGCAAAGGCAGTCATCCTATTTAACTGCTTATATTACTAGGTTCTCTTTGACATGATTTTATAAAATCATAAATCCATCTGCAACTAAATATATCGGTCTGTGAAATGCTCACACTTCTATATGATTGTTTCTTGGTAATTATGTGAAGTTTAACTTTAGTTGTTTTCTTTTCAAAATTCCATGCTATTCTATGCCATGTATAAACAAATACAATCGTTAAAGAAAAGTCTATTGGAAGGTCTACAAGACACTTTATTTAATGTTAGGCTACTCTGTTGTATCTGACCTAAAACTTATCTCATGAAGTTGAAATATTTATAGTCATGTATCTGTGTACTTACACAATTATACCAGTGACTTGCAATTAACAAAATTTTCAGTCCAGTGGGTTCTGTATAGAGGAAATGGCAAAATATTTAAATAGTGAGCTGAATATTCAAATTCAATTTTGACACCTGTTAGATCACTTTTAAAAATAAGAGATTAGAAATATCTCATTTCAGTTCATTTGGAATAAATCCACTGAAGAAGAAGAAATAAATTATGCAGATGGGTAAAAAGAAAGATATCTTTACAAGTACATACATACATATGTATTGCAGGGGAATTACAGAATTCCCAGACTTGGAATTTAGTATGAACCTCTTCAGCCTTTTACCTGTCATGACAATATATGCAAGAAATAATTCAATGTCCTCCCAGATAAATAGTAAAGAAAGCTGAAATGCATTTTGTCAGTGGAAAAAATGGAGCTAGTCAGTGAGTTGTGCATTTCTCTGATCAAAATACATGTTCATTTAGACAACTAGAAAAACAAAATCTCTCATTGAAAATACAAACAGATTCTTTATATTGAAAAATATTTTGTAGCTATATGTACAGGCAATAGTGAAAATACTTCATTAGAACATCTAGGAATACAAATAGAACTGTATTCTGTACTTGAAATTTCTGAATTCTAAAAAAAAAAAATAAATTTTAGAATGAAGATTCTTACAATACCCATTTTAGCATGGAATAAGAAATTTTTAAAAAACATAAAAGTCAGAATACTTCCTTGATTATGAAACTGTCTAATTCTTATAACCTTTACAAATGAAAATATTATATATAAATGTAGCATTATTTATTATCCTCAGTAAATTGTTTCTAACTCGCTGCATTATGGAAAAACTGCAAGTTGCAACATTAGATCAGGAATAGGTGATATATAATTAAGCTTCTATCACATTTCATGATTATAAACAACCTTATCAAAATTAATTTTCAGGGGAGAAGATTTAATTCAAAAGCTAGTCATGGATTGTGCACAGTATAATTCAAAGAATCACAGGACCAGTAAGTTTGGAAGGCAACACAGAGGGTGATGTTGTCCAAACTTACTGCTCAAGCAAGCTCAGCTGGAGCACACGGCACGGGATTGCATCGACCAGGACCCCCAGGTCTTTCTTCACTGCTTTCCAGATCAGCCCCCAGCCTGTACTGGTGCATGGGGTTATTCTTCCCCAGGTGCAGGTCTCTGCACCTGCCTTTGTTTAATTTCAGACTGTTCTTCTCTGCCCATCTTTCCAGCCCATCAAGGTCTTTCTGAAGGTCTCACAGCATTCAGGTATTGGCCACTCCCCCCAGTTTTGTGTCATCAGTGAACTTGCTGAGGAGACATCTGCCCTTTCGTTTAAGTCATTGATGAAAAAGTTATACGATACTGGGCCCAGTATGGAACCTTGGAGGACATGATAGTGACAAATCTCCAACTGCCCCCCGTGCCACTGATTATAACCCTGCTATTCTGCCAGATTTTAATTGACTTCTGTCAACTCATCCTGATTTTGTCTTAAGAGGATTTTGTGAGAGTGTCAAAAGCCTTGCTGAAGCCAAGGCAGACAATATCACTGCTCTCCCCTCACTGATCCAGGNAGCCAAGGCAGACAATATCCACTGCTCTCCCCTCACTGATCCAGGCAGTTGTTTTACTGTAGAAAGCAATCTGTTTGGTCAAGCCCAATATACCTTTAGCAAATCCATGCTAAATACTTCTGGTTGCCTTCTTGTCATCCATATGGATACAGATGGCCTTCAGATTGAGGTGTTCCATCACCTTTCCAGAGACTGAAGTCAGGCTGACTGGCCAAGAGTTCCCCATGTCCTCCTTGCCATTTTGGAAGACCAGTTTGAAAATTGCTTTTTTCCAGTCTCCAGACACCTCTCCTGATCACCACAACCTTGCAAAGATGACTGTGAGTGACCCCTCTACAGTGTCCAGAAGCTTTCTCATGGACACATCCTGTCAGAGCCCATGGACTTGTGGATGTCGAGTTTGCTTAGGTGTTGTCTAACTCAATTTTGCTTCACCAAGAGAGATTCTTCCTCCAAGACTCCTTTACCGTGGTCTGTGTCAGAGAACCTTGAGGGCTGCTCATGTCAGTGAAGATTGATGCAAAGAAGACATTTGATAGCCCTGCCTTCTCTGCATCCCTTGTTACCAGGGTCACCCTCTGTTTACTAATGAACCCACTTTATCCTTTCATTTTTCTTCTATTATTGATGTTATTTTAAGAAGCCTTTCTTGTTGTCATGAACATCCTTGGCCAGATTTAATTGCAGATGGGCCTTAGCCTTCCTAATTTCATTTCTACTTACTCTGACAATCTCTCTATATTTACTCCATGTGGCTCGATGCTGCTTCTAGCTCCTGTGTATTTTGTGTTTATGATTGGGTAATGACAGGAGTTCTTTGTTCATCCATGCATGTCTCTCTTCCCTTTTGCCTGATTTTTTGCTCATTGATATGCATCAGTATTGGTTCTGGAGGAAGTAATCTCTGGATATCAACTAACTCTCTTGGACCCCTCTTCCCTTCAGGGCCTGTTTCCATGGGATTCTTCCAAGAACATCCCTGAAGGTGCTGAAATCAACTCTCCTGAAGTCCATGGTTGTAGTCTTACTTGCTGCCCTGCTTCCTCCATTCCTTCTTCCTCCATATATTCACATGTTCATGGTCACTGCAATCAAGGCTGCCCCAAAATTCACATCTCCAAGGAGAAGGTGCTGTTAATATGAGGTTGAGCACCTCACCATTCCTTGTGGGATCCTCTGTTACCTGTGACAGGAAATTGTCATCAATGCTTTCAAAGGAACTCCCTCAACTGTTCATGCTTTGCTGTGTTGCTCCTCCAGCAGACAGCAGGGTAGATAAAGTCTCTCTTAAGAAGCCATGGCTGTGATTTGAGGCTGCTTCAGGCTGCCTGGAGAACGCATCCTCCTCCTTCTCCACCTGGTCAGGCAGCCTGTAGTAAGCACCCACAGCAGTGTCACCTTTGCTAATCTGCTCTTTGATCTGAGCCCATAAACTCCCAACTTGCTTATCATCCAGCCCAAGGCAGATGTCAGTACATTTCAAGTGTTGTCTCATATAGAGAGCAACTCCATCACATAGTTGACAACAAAAAAATACAATTTAGCTTTCTTTTAATTAGAATATTTTATTTTCACTTCTAATAAAGTAATAATATTTTAGTGAATACCAAAATATGCAGGTGGAAAACTGTTTGCATTCAGACAATGTTCAGCAAGAAAGAGGATATGAAATAAAGCAATCATTTTAAAAGTCTGTTGATTTTTCAATAAAATCCTATGCAGACAAGTAAAGGAATAAGAACCTCTTTGAAGAATAACTCTTTCCTTCATGGATAAAATTTGGCCCAAAAATACATAACTTTAAAAATTCAAATATTGGTATAATCTAACAAGTTAAAAATTGAAGCATTTAGTAGGGTATCTTGTATATATGCTTGTGACATTACAAAACACTGTTGTTTTCAATGAAATTCCCCACTTTGTTACCTCAGTCCATAATAATCACATTGCTAAAGCATAAGCATGACCTCTTCCTCATCTCTTCATTTAAAGTGAAGGCAATGTAAGAGGAATTATCTAATATAATAAGAAAAAAAACCTTTTCAAATTTACTTTGTAAATTGTTTTTTATTATTTACAACTTGTTACTTGGTTTTTGTTACTTGAATTGCAAGAGGCAGATGAGAATGATATTTACACACAGATGATCTACAGACATTTATGATCTTAAGTCTGCTGACTTCTGTGTGCCGTAAATACAATTTTTTTCTGAACTGTTGAGACAAGCAAATAAACAACCCTAAAACTAATATTGAATAAAATATACTTTTCTTTTTTCTGTTCTTGAGGTATTTCTTGTTTTTGTGAGGATCCTCTGTGTTAAAGGTAATGACCATTGTTAGGGAGCAATAAGACGTTTATCACAGGAAATCTTTAAGGATGAGCATTTAATCAAAGAATCTCCATGGCAGACAGTGATAAAGAGATAAGAAGCTCATTAGTCCATAATCACCTTTAGCAACCTTTTGCAGATTCTGTGTTGGATAATTATATTAGGCAAAATTAGGAGAGAGTCATTTGAATGGAATCACAAGGGCCCATTTTATATGTAAAGTTAGGTGTTTCTGATATAAAACATTGACTCTTAGAAGGAACTCTTGAAAATAATTGGTTATTTTTCTTTTATTGGACATGGCCCAAAAATACCTTAACAGCAATTAGTGCATTAAGGCTTTAAGCCGTTATGTTAAAACTTAAATCAAGAGTCTGTCACATTCTTCGGTTAGGTTTCAGTAATTTGTAACCACCACTATTAAAATATATACCTGGGTTTTTGTTCTTTTTTTATTTTTCCAATTTTTGCTCTTCAAACTTTTACCCCTTAAGTTCATCACTGTTATTGATCAAAGTATTGTCTTCTCAAAAAAATGTTTTCCTTTGCATGAGTTCCTGCAGTTAATCAAGTTGTCTTAATCCTCTTTCACATACATGAAAAAGTTTGAGTCCTTCAGTCTCTAGACAAAATGACAATTTTGAAACCTAACAGAACTTGTTTCTTCTTTTTCTGAATCCTTTCCAATTTGTTAACCATATTTTGCCTTAATAAACGACACTGTGCAGGTAATGACCTCTCTAATTATGAGTTAAAAAAATGGTTTACATATTCTTGTGTAAGTAGTCTTCTTCTTACAAACTAGTAATGTCTAACGACAGAGCTACTTTGGTATATTTTAATCTCCCCTTGGAGTAAAACCAAAATATATCCAAAGATCTCCTGAAAAATGTTGTATCAAAAAGAAGAAGATGGAACTCATTCAAGAATACAATTTTTTGTGCCATTCATTTCAAAATTGACGGGTTGAGAATTTGAGCAATGGAGCCCATTAGACTTTGATTTTGTTACAAATGTAAGTCTTTTGCAAGTTAACATATAATATCTTTTGCATTCTCATGTCCAGAAACAAAATTTGGATATATGCCTTGGATATATCTCTTTCATTATTAGCTAGCATTTTTCTGGGAAGTAAGAGCAGAAGATTCAAAAGTTAAAAATATTTTTACTGGAAAATAATATTTTTAAAAATAAGTTTGTAATTTTTTCAGGACCATGGATAAATATATTAAATAGCTCTAAGCCAGGAATAGGAAATGAAAGTATGATATTTCCTATGACACACTTTTCTCATACATAATTATTTTTTTGCGGTGCTGGTTAATCACGTTTTAACCAATCTGTATTTATTAGAATGGTATTTTCAACTGGAATGCTTTTGTAGTTTCTGCAATACTTCATCAATGTTTTTGGACAAATATAAAAGTTGCATTCTGTAAAATTAACCTGTGAATCTAGAAACTGATCCCAAGGTTACCAGACATATTGTCTTTGGTTGTGTATAGCAGTGATAGTGCCTTCATTTTATCAGCATAACCTCCATTTGCTGCTGTGCAAACATACTTTATCTTTAACAATATTTCTCTCAGAAAATAAGATTTACCCCATAATACAGGGTTCCTTGCTACAGCTATATTCCTAATATGAGCAAGGGAAAAATATTTGACCTACAATATTTGTTAGAATACAAGGGATAATATATATAGAAATCTTAAGATAATCAAACCTGACTGACAATGAGGTAAGATCCTGTAAGTCAATTTTTTTGGAAGTTTCATATTTCCTTTGCTCAATAGCCAACTTGACAAATAGTTGTTCAATAGCCACTGGACAAAAAGCCACGTCCTAGGAACCACTAATAGATTCCAAATCTGCATTCCCATTGTTGCAAGTGTTGTACACAAACATTTATATTCTACTTATTATTAGGTTTCTAGTTCTTATTACATAACATATATTTTAAAATAAATGATAACTATAATTTTAGTAGAATATTGACCTAAAATTAGTAAGTATATGTGCTGAGATACATCATATATGTGAGCAAGAGATCAAAATATTCAAAGGAGAGGTTCTTTAAAATCATAGTTTAAAACTTAATTATTAAAACAGAGATTAAAAATTGTTAATGCTAATGCATATATTCAGGAACATTATGGTAGGATTTGGCTTACCTCTGCAGATAGGAACAGGGAAGTCCCACGATGCCGTAGTGACAGAGTTGGCTATGCAAGTGAGCTGTGGGTGTCCATCCAAAATGTATCCAGTTACACAGCTGTATCGGATTTTGTCACCAACATCAAATCTTGTACCATACAAAATACCCTTTGGTGGAACTCCTGGATTGCCACAGGAACTACTCTGTAATTCTGGAAAAGATACGTATTTATGACTTAAAATGTTTTTATACTTAAAATGGTTTTATAAATAAATATTTCATTTTGCTTAGAGAATATAGAAAACAAATTAAGGTAGCTTTGGACAGATTGTGTGTTTTTATGAATATTATGCAACTCTCAACACTGAAAATCATTGCTGACTCTAGTGTATTTAATACTTGCTTAAGTACTCACATATCCAAAATTAAAATAAGCATGAGGTTTTCCTTAAGTTCCAGCTATTGATGTATTCATATTTTTTTATTAAATTGATACAAAAGAAATCATTACAAATTAACAGGAAAGAAACTTGATATATTTCTGACTTTAAAGTTATACAAATGCAAAAAAAAATTGCAATGCAAACATGAAAGTGCATCAGATTCAAATTGAACAAAATTTGGAAGAAAAGATAAAATTAATCAAGACAAGAGAAAATTTTAGTCATCATAAGCCTGAGCATGATCAGGAAGCTGTTTAATGATTTAATAGATCTTAGTTAATGAAGAAAATGGATGAGATACTGTGGGTAACCGATTTCTGAGCAAAGAATTAGTTAATTTAATCATGTGAAATACCACAGGTCTGGTAACTTCTTCTATAATACAGAGCTTTAAACCACTGAGAATCCAAAATGACTCATGGCTGCTCTTAGTCTGATCTCTGAGGCCATTAATTAGAGTTCAGTTTCAGTATCTGGTACTCACATTTCAACTGGGTACCCTTTTGACTGGTGTTTCAGCATCATAAATAGCTTGATTACAACATTTTCAGCCATCTACTATCAAAGTCCTTTGGTTAATGGACATTAAAACATAGATTTCGTGCAAGTGTGAACAAAAGATGTTTCATAAACTCATCCTGAGCTCTTCAAAGCTTGTACCAAGTATACTTATCACCTAATGCTAACGGGGAAGAGGCAATCAGGTATTTGGATTCCTACCAAATTCCCTTTATCTAAAAAGAAAAAATATGGAAGAAGAGAGGGTTATGTTTATATTGTTTTAATTTCTTTTCCTGAATTCCATGTGACTAAAATACTCTTCATTAGCCCTGATGTGCTCATGAGTGTGTGCATAACATGTTTAAATATCTAAGCTGTTATAGGATTCAATTAAAGAAAAAAGATATAAACACTTATTAAAACAATCAGTATATCTCCCAGCATTCATTACATTCTCAAACTTCAATGCCCAGAACTATGAAAAACTAGGATATACTACTAGATTTCTGATACCAGCCATTAGACAAAACTATGTAACAGTTATTAAAAGGCAGAATACACTATAATCATAAATAAATTCTCTATACATCCATGCATATATAAACACTATATATAAAATATATGCTAACAATCACCTTATTTGCAAGATTTTATTTACAAATCATGTTTTGATGTGAATATGTTAAATATGCATATTAGATACTGATTTCATTGCTGCTATGATGTCATTGCTGCTATTTCCTGCTTTCTCTTACATAATAAACTGTGGGTTTGGCTTTGACTTTGATTACTTTGCACAATGACACAACACAGAAGTAGGAAAGTAGCCTATCTCACCTTGGTCACTTCAAAGCTCACTTAAAGAACGGTTATTGTTACCACTGCTTTATCAAAGAGTTGTGTGCTGAAACAACACTCCCCTGCCCTCAAATCTGCTTACAAGCTCTACAAAGAAGGCTACAGTTACTCCTGCACATTTGTGCAAAAGAATTTCTTTTAAATCCTCTAACAGTTTTCAAGGCTATTCAATTTGTTATTTGTCATCACAGCATGTCAAAATTAAGGAAAGGATATAATCCTGTGGATTTTGGTTATCATATGAATCATATTATATTAACTTGAAAACTCAGCCTGTACGGTGTTACCATTTTACACTTCTCCCAGAAGATGAAGTCTTTCAGAAGCCTATATCTCTTAGGGCTTTGTAAAAAGGTTGCACAGAGATTCCCTGTTCTTTGAAATAAGAAATATAAAGATTAGCAATGTCACTACCTAAAATTGCTTCCCTTACTTTTACTGCTGCCTCACCAAGAATTACCCACAGAAGGCAATTTATTCTTGTGAAATTACATTATATTTTAGAGCACTCATTAAAAATCACCCTCCTTCTGAAATAAAACTAATTTTCCAGTTGCAATACTATATGACTCATCTAAAAGGAATTCTTGGCATTTCCATTAACTTTTTAACTTTATGAAAGTGGCCTGGGAGTGTGTTAGTACTTCTAACCCTTCAAGCCATTTTGTTCCTGATTCTAGATAAAAAAGTAGAAAAAATAAATTGAACACTTTAAAGTGTATTAATTTATTCTGTGAGTATTTTCATTTTGAACATCTACAAGTGCCTTATTTGGGGAGGAGAGGGAGATAATTTACCAAGTAACTGCATTGGTCTTCTTTGATGGGTAGTATCTATTTTCAAACTGAATGTGACACTGTGCTACCAATTCCCTGACATTTAAAGCTACGGATTGTTACCCTAAGATTGTCATCTGTCAGGAACACAGGAATTGCCAAATTAGATTGTAATTTTTATTCAGCTCTGCACAGATTCTTGACTTCAGTGACATTTTGATAATCACTAATGATATGAAGGGTGGAAAAGTATCTCCTTTTAACTTTGCCGTCTTGTAGTTTAGTTGAACTTCTCCTTGTTCATGTAGTCTGAAAATAAGCATCATTGAATTTTTTATACCTTCCCACGGTTTCTTTACATTTCTCTGTATTATTTCTCATCTCCTTTTCAAAGCAAACTGCCCCAATTGTTTCAATCTCTCTCCAAGCAGGAATTTTCTTTGTCCTAGATTTAATTTTGTAAACAAAGTATGTATGAACATATTTGTCCTCTTTTTTTTTTTTCACATAATGTTAAAACATGAAGCTTAAAATATCCTTCAATGCTATTCAATTATTTTCTATTGAATTAATTCTTATTAATGCCAATGTAAATTCTGTTAAAAATCTGTGAATAAAATGTATCTGAGAGAATTCTGCTTAGCAGGAGTGGACCCACTCCTTTAAAGACTTTAATTAGCGGAAATTCAGCCAATTAGATACTAATTAATAAGATATTCAAATTAAATAGCATTAAATGTAATTTATTTTGGACTTTTTTTTTCAAAAAATATGGCTAGCAGAAATTTATTCTCTCTTTGTCATCATTGACTCAGGGAGAAACAAATCAGAACCAGATATTGAAATTTCAAATTTACTTGCTTTTTATTCAGATTTTAAGTCAGGAATGTTTGGGGTTTTTTTCTGTTACGATATTTATGAAATCAAAGTTAGCACAATCCTCCCTAAAATGTTTAAACAAGAAATTTATAATTTGATGTCTAAATATACCAAACAAGTATTTTCACATATTCCAGTAATAAAGGCTTTTGTCATAGTGCTGCATTCCACTAAGCTCAGTTATGAATACACACTATCTAAATATAGGATTTGGAATATAAATACTTTTTTCTTTTTTAAAGAGTTGATCCATACATTTTCATAGCTTTTATTGAAGCTATTGCAAATCATTATTATCCCATTTTTCCCAAAATAAAGTGAGAAATACTGTCAATACATACATCTTCGTGAGTAATCACTTATTGAAAGATGTATGCAGTATCCCAATACAGGCTAATATTTGTTTCATGTAGTACTTTTGAAATTAAATACTCATGGTATCCCTACATTCCCTGTTCAGATATCTCCCCCAGTACTGCCTGGTATCAGTCGTAGACTGTTCACTTTTGTCTGCTACTCCAAGCAGTAATTCCTCTGCCATGCAAACATGAATATGAATATGTTATTCTAGGGGCAACTCCAGTTGTCATTTGGGACAGGATGTGGTGGAAATGTTAGAATATGTCTGTACATGGATATCTCTTGGAAAAGCTGTGCATATGTACTTTGACTTACTGACAAGCAAGAAGGCTTTGGTATTGAAGACTCAAGGCTGATTTCAGAAGTGCTGCATGTAGTATGTGTGTGGCTGTAGGGAGAGCTATACATGCTAAAGCTCCCAAATACTAGGACAGGTGATGTCTTTGTAAAAATAAGAAATAGCCTGAAGTTCCCTTGTCCAAAATTCATCTATATTGAATTTTATAATAGTTTGTTTTAGTTGTACATTATTTTCCAAAGGTTTTATAAACTAAAAAAGTAACTTAGATACATAGCTTCTAACTCACAATATTTTGCCTTTTTTCTCAAAAATTGCATTTTGTTTACTTTCTATTCTGTTCTCATTCAAATTGCTCTGAATATATGAGTAAGTGTGGTCTAGATTCAAATCTAATAGGGGCTAGAAAAATTAACTGATGAGTATAGGATGCTCATTCAGTAAGTATGTATAGGATACATATTTATTGAAATATACATATACATGCATGTTTCACTTGAGATTAGAGTGAAGGAAACCACAAGAAAAATTTGGAGTAGGCAATATAAGTGCAGTGAAGGAAAAAAAATGAAAAAGTGAATATCAAAATGTCAATTTAACTGCACAAAAATGTAAGATTCAGAGAGTAAAGACATATTATGAATTAATGCTTTGAAAAATCTATCATAAACAGCACAGATATATTAAAACCATTATTGAATTTTAAAAAATCTTCTCCCCAAAATCCAGGTCTTTCCTTTTTAGAAGTTCAACATCAAAAATGGTTATCCCTTGCTTCCAACAAATCTGTTACCTTAAGATGCAAGTGCAGAACGAAGAATCACTATTCTGAAAGACACTTTTGTTTACAACAGTGACAGAAACTGTTTGTCTAGTAATCTAAACTTCTCTGAAGTTTTTCTTTTAATTCCTGTCTTTTTTTGTGGATCAGTCAAAAGAGACTGTCATATTCTGGTGTATAACTATAAATATTCAAGCAAGAGAAAGTGTGAGAAGTTTTGGGTTGGTTTTTTTTTTTTCCCCAAAGGAAAAGAATGTTTTTTTCTTTCCCTGTTCTAATTGCTCTTTCTTGATTAATGTATCGGCAATAGTAACCTCACTGAGGGTCTCTACTGTTCACTAAAGATCATATAGCTTTGAAACATAGTTCTGAAACATTGCAGTTTCAGACCTATTTTTTAATGAATGGCATAATTTTGCTTTTTCTTCCTTTCGAGATTATTTTCATGTCAAAAAAATGACAGAAGACCCTGTCTTGAGGGAATTTTAAATGTAGATTTTTTATACTAAATTTGATTTTGTTTCTAAGTACATAGAAACAATCACTGGAATTGCCTTCCTTGCAGGTAAGACAAGAATGTTTCTATTTATAGCAAAAGTCGTATACTATTTTAATAGGAACAAACTTCAGCATTAAGTTAGAACTGCATTAACATCATTCTTCTACATGCAAGGGGACAGCAAGAAGAAGTACAGGAAAAAAACCCCTCCAGGATATGTGAGGGAAACCAGGGATCATTACAATACTGTAGTCACATTGATAGAGCAAGCATGAAGAATGTCCGGGGTTTGCAATGTATTCCCTTCACATGCACTTCAGGATATCTGCTTAAATCAGTGCAGATGCAGAACAGCACTAGAGGCACTAGAGCTGAAGGACCATGCAAAAAATAATGGCAGTCAGTAATTTAACCACAGGGCAGCATAACCTGGAATCAAGTGAAACTCACAGAAAGATGACTACATGCTTTAGTAGATATGGTTAAATCTGATATTTCCCCATCAGACACAACTTCTGAAACGCAACCTGAAGGGGATGACAAGCAGGCAAATACCAGATAGTTAGCAAAGCTCTCCAGTTAACAGCACCAGCCACACTCACTTGCCTTTACCAAAATCCACTTGAATAGAGCTTTAGCTGCAGTAAATTCCTGCACAGCTGCTGAGGGAACCTGAGTATGGCTTGGAAGGTGGATGCACATAGTGCATGGACTGAGGAAGACCATTGGAAACAACACAAAGTTTTGGCCTGGATGTAGAGTTACAGGTATCACAGAGATGGATGCATCCATACTGTTATGAAACTATTCAGCCAAATCAGCATCATTTGAAGGCTGAGATGCTGTATCTGCCACATGTGATGGTTGTTCAGCTTCTCAGGTGGATGAAGTCCAGACAAAGGCACTGTGCCTGCCATGCAAAGGCTGTGTAGATATGCCTATAAATGTGTCAAAATGGGATTGTTCTAGTTAGACTGCAGTGTTTTCTGAGTACTTTGTTTAATATGGCTGTATTCTGGAGGCAGCTGGGGAGAGACTGAAAATTGAAATTACCAAGAAAAAATTATTTCAGAGCCCAGGACAATCTAAAGTAAAAAATAATCCTAAAATTTATACTTTACTGATAATTCTTCTACAATAGATATTTCTTACTAGGTATTTTATAGTTAAAGAATTTAATTTTCAATTTCTGAAATATTATGGCAACAACTATCACTGTACTATCTCTTTTCATTCCACCTTAGCCTCAAAGCCTCATCTCATTTTACCTTATGCTAGGTAATAGAAATGTTACATTGTTATTCACTGGCTGCTCTCACCTGGAGAATTTACAGTAACCAAATATGTAAAAATCTAACAAATTTTTAAAAAATCTGTTTAGTCATAGCATAAACAAGTTGTGTGGTATTATATAGGCAGCATCTCCACACAAATTTTACAAAAAACAATAGATACATATGTCAAGTAAATGTAATGAATTTTATATATTGGATTTACCAGTATGTCTTGTTTCCTACTGAAATTAGGGTTCCATTTTTTGTTCCAAGGTGTAACAAAAATACTAGGAAGGTGCATAGTTTTCATTTTCAATATGATAGAATTTCTGAAATTGGAGAACAGAATAAAATAGTACTGGGACTTCCAAAGGAAAGTACTGGGACTTCCAAAGGAAAGTACTGGGACTTCCAAAGGAAAAAAGAAGTTTCAGTGAGCACTGATAGGCATTGGTATTTAATGCATTAACTCTTCAGCTGTTACAAAGGATAGTCTAAAGATTTGTTTTAAATTATTATAAATTAGAGACTGGCTAGCCTTAAAAAGAATGTAACTTCTCTTTGCCCTTCCTGTTGGCCAGAGTCATCTGAATTGACCAGTGAGTAGTCTTAGGGTACAACCACATGGCAATTCGATCATGCTTCATGTCTGACTTATTAACCAAGGTTTCCCTGCTGTAGACCTTCTTCACAAATTTTGTCCTAACATGAAGGCAGAACTTATGGTATGTTGAACTTTCTAACTTACTTTAAAAAAGAAAGAAAGAAGAAAAAAGAGAAAGTTATTTCTACTACTGTGAATCACTCAGAGTTTAAAAGTGGAATTTAAAGCATAAGATGTGAATATGGGATGTCATAGAAGTGTTGTTGGACAGTGGCATAAAGGAACACAAAGAAAACCAGTTTTCTCCTGAAGGGAACTTTGACACATGAGAACTGGGCACTAGGTGGCACCTGAAACGTTCAAAGCTATTGTATGACCTGGCAGAGTAACAAGCATTTCCTTCTATATATATCTCAGATGTAAGAATATTTCAATTTTTTCATATCTATTCCATATACTTAGTATATATCTATTGTTGTATATATGCTTATGTGTAGAATTACTATTCGGAGACACTGTAGTGCCCCATTACAAGTCCAAATGTTTGGGGCAATTGGGTCACTTCATTGACTACCTGCTTCTTTTACTCAAAGGCCATGTTTTTTCTTACAGTGAAATTTCAGTCTGGCTTCCACCATTACTGCTGGTATGAAAAACATGTAACAACAGGAGATATGTTAACAAATTTAGATCTATATTCCTGTACTTATGTTCTAAATGCTTCTGTTTTAAAAGAAGAAGAAAAAAAAATGAGAAAAGAAAGATGGCTGTAGTTCTGTAATTTAGTTTTCATTTAGAAAGTCTTATGGTTTAGCATTTTCCTTCAGAAGATTGAATTATTGTTCTCCCCAAAGTCTCTTATCAGAGTTGTTTTTGCAGCACATCATTTCTTGATAGAATTAATGCCCTTATTATATTTGATGGCAAAGGGTCATAATCAGCTTTCTGGGATGTCATGAGGACATTACCCAACTCTTCAGAGGTCTTTTTGATATTTCATAGTGCATCTCAGCTGGTGGGTTGAGAATATTGCTCATTAAGTAGGATACATGGTGGTTGGGCAGTGCCTTTGTTGAGTCAATACTAGATAAATTTTTTGAATATTCTTATTTTTACAACAAATCATCATTTTATAAGACACAAACTCTTTATCCTTTTATGTGTCAAGGTCTCAGAACATCAACTGAAAATTCAAACCCTTACTCCAAGCTTCCATTTAAAGTATTTTTGTGACTGCTTCATGGTGCACCAGCATACCTTTCAGACTATATATGGCTGTCATACAACTTATTCCGTTAGAGACGTTTTATTACATTGTATATCTGTCATTAATATTTAGTCATACTCTGAAAAACGCAAATTTGTGGCAATGTAGAAAAATCAAGCTAAAAATTGTGAGTTACAATTTTTCATTCTAAAATACAACTGTTT
>VWYP01006019.1:95911-126746 GCA_013400435.1 Pycnonotus jocosus | reverse complement strand
AATGAATTTCCTAAAAGATTTAATCAGGTGAATCGTGTTAATAGAATATTTAAACAATATTACGTTCAAAGTCTGCAGGTCTGACCTTCATGACAACGGATTTTAGGGAATACCACCACCCATGCCAGGTGTACCAAACAATCCCATTGTCTGTCTTGGCAGTGTAGGGACCTCTGTAGTAAACACCATTCAGGTTGGCAGAGTGACACCTGGTGGGAAAGTAAAGGGAAACAGCAATAAGACTTGCTGAAAAGTTTCAAGCATTTGTTATTTATTTCTTTGCCAGTCAAAAATTTTGCCATGTTGATGCCAGCCTAGTTTGACAGCTGCATAAATTTGCATTTGTGGATTCGGTGCACATAAACAACAGTAATTTAATTAGGGAAGAACTGCAAATGGTTTTTGCTTCTTTTAACCAAAAGTACTGTTTGTTTGTTCTCTCCACGTTTTCTGACATTACTAGCTCTTGGAGTTTTTCCTGCTAATTTGTTTTAGTGGAAAATTCTTCCAGCGTTGTTCAGCATGGATGACAGCAGGGCATACAACATTCTCTGGGAAAGAAATACTGTTGTGTTCTTCTGTTGTTCCAGAGTAGCCCCCCACCTAAGTTTTCCAATTACACCACGTGGTATTTTGCATGACAAAACCTGAATACCACCATCAGTTTGCCTATCCACCTGTGGACTCCTATTTACAAATAGATGAATTCTGGCAGCTAATTACACATGTGTACCAATTCACTGGATCACCGGAGCTGGCATTTTATTTGGCTGTACAAAGTTGAGGGGATTTTGTTGTTTTTTAACAGACTGAGGCAGAAATGCAGTTATAGTTTATTAAATACAGTGGTTGAAACAAACAAAAAACCCTAACAAAACCCAAAAGGCTTGAAAAGGAAACAGCACAACCTTGATACTTGCCTGGTGTCTAAAAGAAACAAATTTAGATCTTTATGTGACCATATGGAGAGCAAACTTGCTGTTCCTTTTGCAGCACATTGTGATGAATCAGCTTGGTTTATCTGCCAATTCAGTATTTCATTATAAGTACTGTTAATATTTAGCTGTTAAACACCACGATGGATTCCAAAAGCAGACTTCAGAAAAAATGCAAACAGAAAACACTCCAAATAAGCCTTATGAGTTTTGTTACTGGCAAATTTTAGTCTTTTTGGCATTGCTTGCACTTCATTAACAAAGTTTTTGAGAACTGAGATAAAAACTATGAGAAAAACTCCATAGGAAAATGATCATCTATATATCCTTACTTATTGCTTACAAATTTTAAAGTCAGTTTGATAATGTGTTAATTGAAAGCTTATAAATTGTGGACATCAAAAGTGAGTTTGTTTTTGAGAATGACAAACTTGTATCAGAGCTTCTAATCATACAAATTCTGCAATGAGCAGGCACTCTGTCTACTTTGAATCAAAACACAGATTTCATTAAAAGAATCATAAAAAGGCACATCGTCATTTTGCCAACAGCAATATGAGCCAGTAAAAAGTCTTAATTAGTGCTGGGAAGCATGAATAGTGAAAATGACAGTATTCAGTATCCAACTAGATGCTGTCTGAGGTAACTGTACATACTAAATTAACAACTGGCATGTGACTATGGATATGATATTCTGAAAAAACATTCATTATTTGCGAGTCAATAAATACCTTAAAGTTAGCCTGTATTCATTCTATCTTTCCAATAGGCTAATATAAAGTTAAAAACTACACTGCAGTAGTTTCAAAAGTACAGCCAACTGTCCGTGGATATTTTATTTGAATTATGTATTAACTGTGTGCCAGATGGGGAGAGATGGAAGTTGGTTCCCTGAAGAACCCTTTGAATTCTGTCTGGATTTACTGACTCCACTGACCCCACATGAATGTAGTCATGCAGCCTCTGGGATGATTGGTGAGGCAGGAAGCTTGAGTTAGTGATATCTGGCCCCAGGTTGTTGCCTAAAAGGTCCCTGTTACCGTCCATACATGGTATAACTAAAAATGGGAGTGCTGGGAGAGAATAAGCTGAGGTCCAACTGGAATTGTTCACTCTCAGTGCTTATGAGCCTACTGAGCTTTGCAATGCCCTGGGTGCTGGAAAGCTTATGACCTACAGGTAGTACCAGAGTGAAGCCAGCTCTGTGGATTTGCATTCAAGATAAAAATCTCTTCTAGAACTTTGCTTACAAAAGGGGCCATTTTTCTGCAGAAGTCCAGGACAACAAATGCTGAGCTGGAGCGAGACTGATGGCTTTAAACTAGCTCTGAGCTACTCCCATGTGGCTTCACTTGTGTCACATCTCTTGGTTTTCATATTATCTGGGCTTTTCTGTATTTCATTAGTCCTGATAGCATTGAGCTGGCTATAAACAATTCCTTCATAGCTGGAAGCTCTTATGCAAACCAGCCAAGAGCACTAATTCCTTCTATATTTGCTAATCTGTGCATGACAAATACGTGTTTCTGAGTGCTTTTCTTTCTCTGCCAGTACTGTTCTTTTGAGTAGGACATAATGATACTGACATTTTCTAGTATTTTGCAATTTTCACTTTTATTTTAGGCTTAACATTAAAAAGTCAATAACAAAGCAGTGAAATAACACTATTAGTAACTCATTTTTATTTTCAAGCTATACTGTCACTTTAAGAGCATGAGCTACACAACCATACTAAGAACTAGCCTAGTAGGAGTCAGCTATCTTTAGAAGTTATGTAGCACCAACTACAAGGTATAAATAACTGTCAAGTTCTGCTATGCAGCTACATTTGCAAAATGGTCATTCTTTTGTCCAGATCAATCCAATATTTTAAAAAAAGGCAAAAAATTTATTCAGTGGTCTGAAAGTGATCAGTAGTTCAGTCTTAATGAAATCCATGGCACAATACCAGTTTTATGTTATTTGAGGTCCAGATACTCCTTTAAATCTACAAAAGTTCTGATTTCATGGGAAAAGAAGCTCCAACATAGTTGCCTTTCCCTTTTATATCTTAGCTTTCCTGAGAAATCAAAAAAAAAGTTTTTCTGCATGTGACTTTTTCCAAGTCTCAAACATTCTGCTGACTGGCTATCCATGCAAATATATTAAAGTGTATTAAAATAAGCAGTTGATTGTGAAACGCTGAGTTAATAGCTACATCATTTCAGCTAAGATGATCACAGACTATTTATGAAAACAGAATTTGGCAAATGAGTAGTTAAAAAGAGAAACAAAGGATGACACAATAGAAACAATGGAGTTGATCCAGCCTGGCACCTCTTGCCAAGTGAACTGAGATCACAGTGATAGAGTAGTATGCCTCCCTGAGCTGTATTTTATATCTCTTTATTACACAGCTAGGTTGCAGAGTTTGTCTTCATGGCTATATTTATCTAATTAATTACAGGAAAGAACATAGCTGATCTGTACAGGCTAAGGCTACCAGTTTTATCCTTTCATTTTGATTTTGTATATTGCAGGAAACTAGAATTTTTTAAATCTCTTATTGAATCCTGTTTAAAAAAATCTTTCACCCAGTCCAGACATGCAGACTGACAGAAACTGAGTGGGCACATTACCATCTCCATTTGGAAAGAATAACAAGAGTGAGATTCTGTGAAGTGAGGTGAAAAAATGAGTCTTGATAACCTGGCACTAGTTTAGCTTGTCAGATATTTGCAGTGCTGCCACATTTGGTCTAGTGCAACACAAGAGAAATGCAAGAATGAAGTACAGCAGGGATATATCTGCAAACTCTATGTGACCTACTTGTGTAAAAGCTAGTTACCTCAGAGGGGCAGAATTATTTCCTCCTCACTGTCTGGTAACAAAGACAACCTGTGGCAAATGCCATTATCACAGACCAGCCTGAGCTGCACGGTAGGTGCTGTCCTTTCTAAGGTGTGCTTCAGTCTTACCAGCACTGAGATCTCTGCTAGGGGACAAGGGCTCATTGCAAATAAATGAACAATCCCAATCTATCTTCTACCATATGTTATATCTTATGAATGCACATGGAGCAGAATAGTTGATAGTACCCATATAAAATCAAAATACCTGTTAAACCACCAGCCAGCCTTTTCCTCTTCAGCACAGTTCCCTTCATAGTTGTCATTATCCCTGTCTCTAGTACTGAATTTCATTCCTCGATGATCAGCCCACCATTTTACTTCAGGATGAAATCCACCAGTAAGGGAATCACCAGCTGTACCAGAGTATTCACCACAACTCATCTCATAAGAATGCTAATAAAAATGTGAAGAGGAAAAAAAAAATTCCAATATGTCTTTAGCCCTTAGCATGTCAGAGAGTGAAACCACAAAGATGAACCTAATCTGTTCCATTTGCTGCCATTTTTATGCTAAGAAATGTCAATACTGAAAGGCTGTAGAGATGCTTAACAGGGACAAAATTTGTCATTATCTTTATGTATATGACATAATAAAAATGACATAAATGACATAATAAAAACAACATTAAGATTAGTTTGCAGTATACATTAGCAAATCAAAACCTCTTGTACCATTATTGTTGATAATAGCAACAAAATAGAAAACCTGCTTTTATCCATGTCTGCTAAACCAAATGATTCATCTCTCTTACAGAAAGTGTGAACTTAATCTATCAGAGCAAACAAGTTTTATTAGATATTTGAAAATTATAAACATCTGTAAGAAAGAAAATATGGTATTAAGGTTCTACACAAATCTTTATGGAAATTTGTGAACGTGCATGTTTATTTTTTGTCTACAGAATCCACATATTCATTATAATCTTTTATCATTTAGTATTTTATTACCTCTTCTCCTGCAACTCTGAATCTTGCATACTGTGCAAAACGCTGTTCTCCTTCAAAATCAGTTAGATCAATTTTTAAAGTATAATTCCCTTTAAAAACAAACAAACAAACAAACAAAATATTTTAGTTAAACTAGCCTATCTCACTACTTTTCAGAACTGGGCATTATGGTAGAAGATGAAAAGAAAATGTTTTTTATCATGAATCTCTATCACCTCAGCATATTTTATGGGGTTTATCTTCTTTCTTTATACATACTAAAGGATATATTGCTATTCTTTGCTTTTATTCACCTGAGTCAGCCTAGAAAATTTTAGAATTATTCCAATACAAATTTTCAAATGTAGGAAAAAAATGTAAAAACAGATGGCCTTACAGGTTTTACATTTTAGTATCTTTGAAGTGATAGCATAGTGAAAAATGATCAATAAATATTCCTATGAAACCTGAAAATGCACCTATGAAAATTAGATTTTTATACTCTGAAAATAGAAGAGTTATATTAGGATCACATCCTGGTGGCACTGATTTCCATATGATTTAGCTGGCCAAGCCAGTAGATAAGTTTTATATCTGCAGCATTCTACAACAAAGCAGAAGTTAGCTTACGTTGAGTGACTATTAGAAAGATGGAAATAACTTTCTACTGCTGGCCCAATCAACAGAACAGGTCTAGAATTACTTGCATGTAATAGCCCACACAGCTAAAAAGCCCTGACTAAGTGTCTTGGGACAGCATATACCTGTCTCTGGACTGTTAGTGCTGCTGATGGAAAATGAATAGAGACAATTCATTTAAGGTAGACTCCTGTCTCCTGTTCCCTGTTTCACAGGGGCTCTCAGTATGCCAGTGGCCTAAGGACAGTTTTGAACCTTTTGTTAGAAAACATATATTCAAATGTGTTTTTTTCTGAAACTTAGAGAAGTCCATGCAGACTAACAACAGAACTCAGGATTTATGGTAACAAAAAGGGGAAACAAAAAAATGGCCTGGAAAGAGCAAAGAAACAGAAACAATAAGACTATTGTTACAATACAAATCTTACCTTGATTAGTCAGATAATGAAGATTTTTATTTCCGAGCCAAAATTCACCATTTTTCAAAACAAAATTTCCAAAGCCTTCTTCATAGTCAGCCCAGACTCTGAAAAGGGTATAAATTACTAATTTCTCAAAAAAGTAAGGTTTTTGGATGTTTTATTATAAAATTTTAGATCACAAAATACATCAAATTGGAAGGAACCTCAGGAGGAAAGCTAGTCCAGTGTCAGTCTCAAGACAGAATCAGCCATGAGATCAGACCAGATTGTTCAGGGCTTGTCCATTCAGATCTTGAAAACTTCCAAGAATGGAGACTTTTTGGGCAACCTGCTGACTCTTTTCATGGTGAAAAAGTTTCTCCTTATATCCAGTCTAAACCTCTCTTGTTTCAGCTTAGGTACTTTGTTTCTCATCCTCCCGCATCTGTGAACATTTTTGCTCAAAGAGCTCTCAGATTGCATACATTTTTTATGTTTTAGTTTTTTACTCATCACAGAAGACAATCTAGTCTTTTCCTCATCATTAAGAGTCCTTGCTCCAACAGTTGTTAATGTATTTGACATTGAAGCATCCTCATGTCAAATGCACAATTTGTCAGAAAAAGATTAGAACGGATGTCTCATGAAGACAGCCAGAACCAGAAGTGGTATCTCGTCTGGAGGCTGTCCCACAGAATAACCATTCCTTCCTTTTATCTGGGATAATAAGTTACTCATATACTTCTAAAATTCAGATTTAACTTAACTCCTTCTGGTTTAATGTTTCTTCAATTTGTTTCCAGTTTTAATTACCAAGTCTAGTACCTACCTATCAAAATTCTGGCTGCCATCAGAACGTCTCTGAAACACAGTCCAGCCACCTCCTTCAGACATGTCACAGAACGCAAGGAATTCTCTAGGACTCTGGGTCGGTTTTATTTTATAAAATCCATTTTGCTTATGGCCTTCATTGTAGATTTCTGCACAGTCTGTTCACACAATGTTAATTGGACACAACATTTTTAATCCTGTACTTACTGACAAAATCAGAAATCAAGTCAATAACAATAATTAAATAATGTCATGTAGAAGTCACATATGAACCACACTAATAAAATGAAATGTCTCTGCAAACACATTTCTTTGACTTTTGGGTATTTTTTTGTACTTGTGTTGTTTTAAAGCTTTGCTGGGCTGTAATTATTTTGATATATCTTTGAAATAATATTTTCCCACAATGAAGTATTATAATTTTTGTTTGTACTTGACTAGCAAAATAATTCCTCTGTTTTAAGTGGTGCCACTTTTAATTTACAATGGCACCATCCACATTAGAATCCTTTTACAACCATAAAATTACATGTAAGACACACAGTAACCTTTAGAAACAAACACGTGCTTCTCTGTCCAGAAAGTTTGCAGAAGTGCCAAAAACAAAGGTATGGAATCTCCAGTGTTTAAAATTAAAACAATTGCAAGGTCTGCTTCTCCTGTCCTTTCTACCAAATAGGTACAAAAATATACAGAAGACTATGTCCAAAAAGTGCAGTGTATGTGTAAAATGATACCACTTTGACTTGGGACCATTCATGGTCTGGTCTGCATTACTGTTGATGAATATAATTTACAACAATAACAAAAATCAGAGCTCATGGAAATGTTACAGCAATGTAATTGTATAATCTTATCTTTTTTTTCCTCTAGGAATTAAGAAATTAAAAGGGTTTGTTGCTTATATGTAATCTACCATCAGGCAGTCATACAGAAAAGACATATAATTTTCAGCATTTCTGTTTTTCCTGGCTAAGGTAGAGCTGATTAGCTTTAAGGAATTCTCTGAGTTGGCTGAGCTTCCAGGCCTGGTTGGAACTTTATGAACTATTATATTTCTTTTCAGGGAAAGTGTCAGTGAAGATTAGACACTAGAATATAAACACTTTATACTGAAAACAAATAGCTATGCCAGAATTTGGATAAACTCTAATAGAAAACATGATTTAAACAACAGCTAAGTTGTCTTTATAGAGCATGTGTGATTTGCTTAGAGAAAATGGCTTTTCTTGTCCATTAATTTCTTAGCAGGTTAGCAAAACACAAGCATATCTTAATTTTTAGCAGGTGTATATAGTATGGAATTTCCTCCTCACTATCTAACTCAAATTATTCAGCTCTGTTGATATTAAAATGCTACAGCAGTTTGAGAAAATAATGCAGTATGAACAGGGGAAAGCATTTTCCAAGCTGTAAAGAAAGTGAAAAAATAATGGGGGGAAAAAAAAGAGAAATGGGAAACTGTTAGATCCATTTTTTAGAATAACATTGTAAAAGAATAAATTGAGGCATATGCTGAGAAAGGACAAATACCTTTCAGACAAATGTGGCTTTAATAATCTTTTCCAGTAATAAATGAGTCAGCCCTAATAATAAAACCAGAGTGATACAGGATGCTGAGTACATAAATACACAGTTAAAATTTAAAGTCAGATTTACAACTGCTTTTAATTTCATTTTAATGGTCTTTTATTATATTTGATGCCTTGGGATCAAATGTTATATATATTGTTATATGCTCTTCCAGCAGCATAAGCACTACAAGCATATTCAAACAAGGCTATTAAAAATAATAGTAGTTAAAACTTTCTAGCACTGGACAGCTAGAAACAAACATCATCTAGAGGTCACACTCCTAAATTGTATTTTCAATCCAACTATTGTTTTGGATGGTGTTTTATTATATCAAGAGTTTGGGCCCTACTGCAGCTTCTACAGGTTTTCCACTGTAGAAAGAGTGGATCACCACCAGAATGCTGGTGAAATTAGAAAAACAACTTCAAACCAGTATTTTAAAAGCTGTGATATCATGAGCTGAATCCAACTCAGTGAAAATGTTATTAAAGTGAGATGCTGATGTCATTATGTCAGGCTTATGTGTGTAAATATGGATGTCTCAGGGACTTTACAGATTGGCACAAAGTCAGTTGCTTGTAACCCAGGCAACCATTTGAATGTATGAATGTGAACTAACCCTGTTAGTTCCTTTTGAGATTGTTAGAACTTCTGACATCAGTCAAAGAATGGTGTTTAGAAATCTGCAACTCCTGATTAACATTTTGCAAATGTCTATTATTGGCTTTTACCTGTTGTATTGCTGATATTTAAGATTCATTTATTGTCCACTGATTGTTTTTCAATTGTGCACTATTAATAAATCAGTAAACTTCTTAAATCCTGATTTGATTTCTACCATCTGACATTAACAATATTCCCCTGCACAGCAGGTCCAGGTAAAAGATGAGCACTGTGTTTTAAACAAACATTCTATGATGAGTTTTCAAAACAATAACTCAATAGGCCCAATTGTGCTAAAGCTTCTGGGTATCATTACAATGAATGGAAATGAAAAGAATAGCTTCATTTCTAACCTGAATACTGTCTTTTTCCTCCCAAGTCAATGACACTGTTTTTGTCTTCTGTGTCACTGTACTGAATCTCTTTCTTCTCTAAGAGCTGTATAATTTTTAACTGCTGCCGTTTCACACGATGTTCCAGAAGCCTCACCTGGCCCTGGAGTTGTAACTGCTCTTGAAAACATTTCTGTAAATCCTAGAAAGGAAAGCATATCTTATTGTAAAATCAGCAATTTTTAACATGGGACGCAAAGAGCCAACCAACCAAGCCATAAATAAAATTAGACTTGAATAAAACATTTTGGTCACAATTTCCCACAGACACTATGTTGACTTCCATCTCTGTTGCTACATTGTTTAAAATTATTTAATATATTACTGCATGTAATATATAAAACATACATATTATGAATGCTTTGCAAAGGGACCTTCTCTTTAGTGCTGCCAGCTCTAGCTGCAAACGTGCAGCAGGGACTTTGAGGAAAAACACTGTAATAGAGGCCCTATCATAAGGAGGCCTAATCTCTATCATCTTCCATGCACAGAGATTTTTTTATCCAGCGAAACCTGCATTGTGAAGGTTCTAAAGAGTTTTAAAGAAATGCAATTCACATGGATATGTTTTCAACTTCGTAGTGCATTTTTTGAATGCTTTTAAATGACACACTTCTTATGATAAGACTCCTAACATTGCCAACATAAATATTGTTAAGTTTTAAGCTCGTTTTTGGCATGCTAAAATAGTCCCTAAGAAACCGTGAATATACATGAAAAACAAACGTTAAAACAAAAGTTAAAGTCAATGTTGCACTGACTCGTGTACTCAATTTTGCCACGCAGAGTGGGTGAGAAATGTGGCAATTCTGATACAGTGTTACTTAGCCCTCACTTGACCCTCAAGAGCTGGAATAGCTGTTCCAAATTCTGACATGCTGAATGCATGCTGAACAATAAATAATTGGTTTTAGATTAAAGGCTGTAGTAAAATAGCCAAAGTGAACAGAACCTGACCTGGAGAATGTAAATTAAAACAGTCTGTATGGTTTAACATATGTATTAAACAAATTTGATTTCAGTGTGAGGGAGAAAAGCCTTTGGAAACACAATGCAGGTTTTGCATCAGTAACACTGAAATTTTATATGAGCAGAGTTTAGTAGCTTGTAAAAGAGCACAACTGGCACTGCAAAGGCAAAATCAAAGGGTTTTCTTTCTGGAAATCTGACATGTAAGATGAAATTTGCAGTAGTTCTAAATTGGTGCTACCTTATTCACAGGGAACATCATTTACATGTAGACCTGCAATATTTGCCATGCATATGGAAGTCTTGATATCTCAGAACATTGCCCTATCACACCAAACTATAGAAATGTCTGCAATAGCATACTGTTGTGCATGGTGAGGTGCACCTCAGTGGTCTCTGCATACTTTTGTTTGCATCAAGCTCAGGCTTCACCCATTGTCCACGAACACTTCCAATGAATTGTTCCATTTGTCTGCAGTATTTAGTTACACAGAAAAATTTAATCATAAGACTATGCAGAACAATCCTGAAGACAAACTTCTGCCTTAAGTATTGCTGAAGTGTATCAGAGACTTGCTTTCATACTTAACTGTAATCTAAAATAAAATAAAAGAATGGGAAAAAATATATATACATATGTGGCACATCTAGGCAGTTCGTCAGCGACTTGTTGGAGAGGGCAGGGTTCAGCAGCCCGTGTTCGGGCTGCCCTCGGGCTGCTCGCTCGCTGTGCGCCCGGCGCTGAGCCCTGTGCTGGCCGAGGGCACCATGGCGAGGCTTGGCCACAAGGGGACGCTGTAAGGCCAGAGGCACATGCCCCGAACACCTTGTTCAGAGGGAGGCAGCAGGCAGTGAATGACCCAGTAACATCCCGAAAGCCCTATCTTATTTGAGAACCTTCGCTTGAAAGTCTTCTTTCAGTTGTTGATAGCTATACGAGATGCCTAGCATATCATCCTTTTCTTCTAGCAGGAAACAAGAGAATAAAATAGTTAAAATATATGGACATACAGAGACGAAGTTGAAACAGTGGCTTAGAGTATGCCATTTGACTGTATGCACTGGTTAATGTGGGACATGTTGCATATTACAAAGAAAAGATGCACTATTTATTGTGCAGCCTTTCCAGGGTGGTTATCTCAATTGTATCTGCTGCTTCATGCAGACCCTTCACAAAAGCTGAATTTTCTATTCAGTGGGAATTAATTCAATGGAAGATTCAGAAGGGGCTTCCTTGACAGATGTCTGCAAATTGTCAGTCTAGTCTTGTGTGAATACAGAAAATTTCACAGGACTGCAGAGCTTTAGAGAGAGAGAAAGAGATGCACAGGTGGATTGAGAAAGAGTGAATTTTAAAAGTATTGAAAACATATTTCCAGCCTCACCCTGATGAGCTAATGCTAACTATAAAAGAAAACCTGTCCAAAAAATCCCATGTTCCCAGTCAGACCAAATATTTATTCTAATCATACTAAGTTAGGAGAGATAAAGAAACCCCTATGCCACAGTTACCAGTTTTACTGAGAAGGTTAGCCTGTATCAGTCTTAACTCAGTCCTCACAACCTTGGAGAACATGGTAAAGTGCAACAGGAGAGATCTGGAAATGGTGGCCCCCATTGCCAGGCTCTTGCAATTTCATAGACGAGATTTCAGGTAGATAACCTCTCTGACGTGTGGCAAGATCTGAGGCACAAAGAGCTACCTTCCATTCTGGAAAGAGCAAGGAACCGTGCATTTGAGGAGAGGCAGCTACAGGCAGCTACCTGTATTTCTTTCAGGTGAAAGAAATGCCTTTATCAGTTCCCCTTTCATACTCCTAAAAGCAATTCTCCTGCTGTGATTAAATTATATAGTACAAGTATAGAACTTCTGAAAAAATATTATCTTACCTTGGAAAAACTTGGTATCTAGATTCAGTAGGACACTACTTCATATACCACAATAAAAAGTCCTTTCCTTTGAACCAAATTAAACATAAGTCTGCAACAGGCTATCTCTAAATATTTTCTTAAACATGCATTTAAAATCCATCTTTTGTTATTGTTTACTTAAAAATTATGAATGAATTATTAAAAAATTAAAAACTAACTATGAGCTGATTATCATCTGTTTTACAGATAATACACTCATGATGGGGTGAACAGTGATATATCTACACTACACATAGCAATTTTCTGATTTCAAAGGTTTTAAGCTAATAATGCTTAGGAAGTGACAGTAAATTAGAAGTGACCATCAATACATGACTAGCAATACTGAATAACTAAAGCATAAGTTAAAAAAATGCTTGAGAAGAAATAAAGTTTTAAAGTAACCTACATATGAAAAGTACTGGTATCTGATACTTTCTCTTTTCTCCCTGACTTCAGCCTTCTCATCAATTTCTCTCTCTGTCAACTCCAGACAAATCCCACTAGACTTTGCTGCTGAACTGCAAAACCACAGTTCTCATATTTGGAACTCCATGTCTATTTTTTTCCATGGGACAATCACAAGGTGACTGTAATTTCAATGGGATCAATGTGTCTTTTAGATCTTCAGTTTACCAGATTGTTCTTTCAATGTGCTATTGCACCTTTTTTCACAGGATAATCCTTAAAAAAATTTGGGAGTTAAACCAGGGCACAGCTGGAGTAATAAGGAGCAAAGAGTAAACTAGGGTTATAAGTCAGGAGCTATAACATATTGCTATTCCATTTGTTAGATATGGACCAAAGTTAAACCATTACAATGTTGAAATATTCAACAAAATGTGGATTTTACTGTGGCTGTCTCCAGTGGACAGTGGTGCCCACTGACTGAAACCAGACTGAACAACCTGTTTTGTCTGTTTCAGTGAAGCAACTCTTTGCACTACACATTGAGAAGCAATTATCTAACAACTGCTGACAGCTCTGCTCTTGAGCACACAGTCCCACATTTAACCAGCTGCTGCAATTAATGTGCATTCGCTTTGATTATTGTGTGAATTGTTTAGCAGCCAGTGACCTTCCATTAAAATGATTGCTACAAATTAGACTCAGAACACTTCATGAAAACTATAAAAATACGAAGTTTTTACCTGTGATGCTATTTCCTATACTTTTTAGAATATAAATTAGCTCCAAAATATCTCTATATTGAGATTAGTGTTTAATGAGATTAAAAGGTGAAAACTTTGAGATGAAGTTCTGAATATTCCCAGTTTTTACTCACAAGGTCAGCTAAAGTCCACAATATTCTACATGAAAAATAATAATTAAAAAATAAGTAAATGCATTTAATTGTGATGCCTCTTTTTCTCAGTAAGTCTCTGCAGAAATTAGTAATATTTTTCTCCATTGAGCAGAAGCAATTACAGAGTGAGGTGCTTCCCATTCTGCCTCTATAAAGCTACTTATGTGAATGAAAGTTTTCCGTAAGGTAATGTAAGCCACAAACAATAGTCGTAAATTCAGCAACCACTTCCACCTAGGCAATTATGATTCAAGAATTCAATCCCTTTAGGTCTCTGCTATTTAGGACCTGAATATAAAACTAGTAAGGGCAGCCATGACATGCAGTGCAGGGGTGGTGAGGCTAGAGGTATTTCAAACTGTGGAGTAAGTGTGATTTTATAGGGTTTTTGTTGGAGAAACAGAATATAGAGGAGAGGGTTTGGGGAGCTTGAAGTGAGGGAACTTTGATGATTGTTTCTGATTGAGAACTATAATGTAGTTACATGGAAACAAGTAAGAATATGAAGTTATGGATCACATTTGAGAGAAAGTTGTATGGCAAGTAGACAAGGTGGAAAAGGACGGAAACATTCGGCATACCAGGTGTCAGTGACCAGAAATACCACTGCTGCAGCCACTGCTTTAGGGGCTCCTGGCCTTTGCCTTTCTGTAAGTATGCTGCTCAAAACTACTATTCTGAGTTAGCATCACCCTTGAATGGCAGTATAACCATCCTGTGTGCCTTCTGTACAATGTGCCTCTATGCACCGTATGGTGTCTGTTTTAGGAAAGATATATTGTCTCCTCTTTCTTATCAGATCCAGTCACAAACTGACTGGATTTCTTTCTTTGGTGCCATTGCCTAGTGATTTCTCTTCCACTGTAATTTTATGCATTTATTTTCTCTTTCCTTATTGGAAACTTGTCTGCACTGAACACGATTTGAAGATATTTCCTCATTCTTTCATTTTTTAATGAATTCTAATATTTTCCATCAAAAGTTCTGCCATCGTGAGTAGAGATTGTGAACACTATGGAGGGGATGTGCATTGTAAGCACTATGGAGGATAAGGTATGCAGTATTTAGAAGAAACTCTATAGAAAAATTTAATTATTGGAACTTACAGAGCTGCCAATGACATCCATCAAGCTAGCTGCAAGGACAAAATCAATCATTATAAAAATCTTCATTTTGGAAGCTGTGAAGTAGAGGAACAAAGGAAACACTAGTTAAACATAAAAACTGAAATTTACACTTGACATCTTAAATCTTACTCAAAAGAGTCTATTTAACCTATAATTCTTTTCTTGCAAATTGTATATATAATGTACATGCAGGATTCATTACAAATGTCTAAAATAGTCTGATGAAACACAACTTCAAAAGCCAGTAAAATGAGAATTTATCCTTTTAGGCCACTTTGTATTAGAGCTCTCCATGTATTTTAGGACAGCTATTCAAGATCCAAACTCACACATTTTATTTTCAAGACAAAAGCAAAAACATTTTAAACAAGCTGAAAAACAGGGAAATATTCCTTGTTGGTCCTTTAAATTTGTAAGAAATCTCTCTGTCATAGACAAGTAATTAAAATCTGAATTGGGCTAGTTGCCCTTGATCTAAAGATTTGTGCAAATTTTGTGCACCAGGAGAGGATAAAAATAATTTTACCATCATAGACTAATTTGGAGGAAAAATCAAAAATAGTAATCAGCTTTTATTCTAATGATAACAAGGATGACATCTTTAAACTGGTAGCTATGGATACTTTGTACTATATGACCCATACCATTTTAACCCCCTTTTTTTCCCCATGAAAATTATTTTATAGGCCAAACCAATCACCACCGTATCTCACTGCCTTGCAAACATTAGCTGATAGGACTTCAAAATTGTTTTGTAAGACAGATGTGTGCTTTTCACAGAGGAGAAACCAAGGCCTCCAATCAGTAAAATATTGACATATATTAAACATGATCAATTCAGAATTAATTACTTAAACTTCTGCAAGTTATCAACTGAAGAATCTTTTCTTTTGTAACTACAAATATTTTCATTTAGCATATGCCATCACCTATTAAACCAGAATATGTGTCTACTCTCCTTTTCCTACCATAGAGTTATTAAGGAAAAGAGCTCCAAAATCATCAAGTTGAACCATTAACTTAATACTGACAAGTCCACCACTAAATCATGTCCCTAAGCACCACATATACATATTTTGAATGCTTCCAGGGATGGTGATACATTAAGGCATTTGTATTTTCACCAGTTTCTGAAAACTTCATGCAAGACCAGAAATTATAGCCCAGACAAATCTCAGATTTCAACATTTACCTATAAAATATTTACAATGCTTTTCAAAATTACAGTTATTTAATTAAGTAACATAGCTTTGGTGTTTGTCTGGGGTTTTTTTTACTTCTGAGGTTTGCTGGTTTGAAAGCATCATATCTGAAAGCATGGAGTTTAGAGGCCTAAGTGTATCTGTATAAAGCTCATCCCACTTCTTGCACAGGACTGATGCAGACACAAAGCGTTGAGGGTACTCTGTACCCACTGATCGATATTACAGCAGCTCAGAAGTCTTTTTAAGCATTTTGGACATATATCTATCATTCAGCTGCAAAGCACTACACTAAGCTGTTGTCTATCTCTGAAGATTCCAAAGAATCCATTAAAAATTACCTATAAAATGTTTATTGAGTGAAAATGTGAACTGAAAATCTTAGGCTAAGTTATTTTTAATGCCATAAACTTTCTGAATTTAAAATTGTAAGTTGTTCTTCATGCTAACCAAATAGATGTTATACCATTTGAATTAGAAACTTTACTAGAATTCAGAACAAGAAGTTCTGATTTTGTTTGAAGAGGTAAATCCTAAGAACTACAGGCTTAAAAAATGTGTGATGGTGGTGTGTGAGTGAAGAATCTGTAAGAATTGCCTGGCAATGAATCGGTTATTTAAATGTCAGAGGTTGATGCCATGATAAAATATAGTAGATAAAACATGATAAGAACACTTTTGCCTTACAACTTTGGTAATTATAGATATTACAGTCACTTCTGTTTTGAAAGCAGCTGCTGCCATCTGTTGCAATGACACTGTCTGTGACAGTAGTGACCAAAGAGTATATTAGCTATCTGGACAGCCTGCAAATGATCTGATCTCTCAGTCAGAACTGCTGTCCTGACTCCTTGCATACTTTAAATATGTTTTCTAAGAGAGAAGGGACTCTGTTTTCTTCACTGGAAGATTCATATTTCATATACTCTACTTCTTCCCTGTTACTTTGATTATGAAACCACAGAATCCTCTCTCAGATTAATCTTAGTATTTGAACTGTTCAATCATGATTTCACTGATTGTGAATGCCTGTATATCACAAGCTTAAAAAACCACCAATCTTAAACTGATTGCACAACTTCCCAACTACAGTATTCTTAGTTTTTTAAGAAAGGACTAACAAGTAAATCTTGCATACTGTTCAGAGAAATTTATGTTAGCAAAAAACCAAAAACCAGAAGACTATGAGGCGCAGTCAAGGTTGCTGCTATGAGCAAGCTGCACAAAAAGAGTGAATAGCTGAGGAGTGTAGAGGGTGTGCAGTTGGTTTAGATGAAGTCACCTTTCTATTTAAGGATGCCTCTTTCTATAGAATGTTCCTCTTGTGGGAAACTTCATAAGGGCTGCACTTGGGAGACAACTTAGCATGTCAGCTTTAGTGCTGAACTAAAACGTGCTCAGAAGACACATAATAAATATAATATATTAATAGTCTCATAAATTGCTAAATTTGATGATTTAAGTAAATTAGTGAAGATATTTTAGTTCTGGAGTTTCATTTTTAAGAAAGCAAGCTGGACAGTAAACTCAAGATGGAGTATTGATCCTGTAGCCATTCATAATATAAGCTCACCATGAATGTAAGACAAGAGGCTTATAAGAGGGAGAATCTGAGAACTCCATTTGGCATATCTACCAGTCAGAAACAGGGAAGACTGAAACAGAGAGGACACAGCGTAAAAAAATGCACAGAGAGACCTCTAGTTGGGTAGGGGAAAGGAAAATATTTGTGCTGCTGTCCTCCAAAAAAAGGGAGAAGGTCAAAAAGACTAGGAAGAGACATGAAAACTCAAGCTCTGAAAGTAAATGGGTGACTTAAAAGCATTTCTCTGCTTCTGTCACTGCCCAGCAGGTAGACCCAGATGAGGCAGAGGACAATCAGCACTGCTGGTCCTGGACCTTCCACCTTTAAGCCAATTTCTCAGCAGCCATATACTCCTGTAGTTTGTCTCTCTCATATTTGCAGTGACATGAGATTCACTGAGTGGTCAACCTCACAGTGACAAAAACAGTGGTAAATAGGGTCAAGCCCCTTCCATGTTCAAAGCACTTTGACACACTACCTAAATCATCAGGTTCAGACATGGAATTAATGGGAGTAACTTTTTACTTAGTTACCCATATTTCTAAGAAAAAGTTTCAGTAGAGGTTTATTAGTAACAGTTCTCTGAAGGTTCACATCCATGGTCTTCAGTAACATGGAAACCTAAATTTCTGTTCAAGGGAAGCTTAACATCTTGCTGTAGGAAGACTCCTTTGAAAGTCAGTTTCTTAGACTAATTTCGTCAGTCCTTTAAACATTTGCCTTTGTTATATAGCTATTTTCTGACAATACACAACTGAATAAAATCCCTCACTAAAAAATACCTGCAAAAATTACAAATTTTAATCCATCTCAGAGGAACCCAAAGAGTTAATAAGTGTTGAGAGACTTCCAAGACTTTTTTAATAACACCTGTGTTGTGGGGATTAAAAACAACAACAACAACAACAATAAAAACCCCAAACAAATGAACAAAAACACCAAATAAAACCCACCAAACCCCACCCCACCAAAAAACACACCACAAATTTGTACAGGGGCTATCCAATTCCAGGAAAATCTTAACACCAGACAGTAGACCTGTGGATTAATTGTTGCACTTCATGCTAGAGTGAGAAAAACTTGATGTTATATTTTCAAAATGAAACACAAGCCCTTAATAGTTAGCTGGAAAAAAAATAACCTTCTGTTTTAAAGAAATGAAGTTTAACTGCAATTCTTGTGAAACCTTGACATTTTGTCCCAGGGGTTACTCATTTACTATTCCAAGATTACAACTGGAATATGCATTGTACAGTTGGGCAGAAATTTTTTTCCAAGTCTATGGAATCAAGATTCTAGAAAGAGATCTTTTTTCTTCTCTGTGCCTCGGCTTTCTCTAAAGGATACTCACAGGCCATCCTATATTCAAATTTCCCCCGACTCTGATGTTTTTTCCAAGTCTTTAATTAACAAATTACTAAATAGATTTGATGACATCAAAGAAGTTCTGTGCTATGAAAAGTTTGACATTAGAATGTTCTTATGTTTTTTTGAATTTAAGCGACAGCAAACTAGATGGAACACAGATGCCTGCTTCTATTGGCACAGTGTCAATAAGACTTGCATTGCTAATAAATAGAATAACAGTAAGAGAGAATCTACCAAAAGGATAAAAAAAATTTACTGGAAAGTTTTTTGTTTGCTTTCTTAGAATTCAAATTATTAAACTCATGCACAGATTTTGCTTTGTTTAAGTTTGGTGGTGTTACAAAAATTGCCCTGTTTTCATCATCTGAAAAACAATTAATCATTTGATTTAATGTTAGGTTCTAAAAGCAGCCTTGTTCATATAACCTAAAGTAATACAAATTTAGAAACTGCAGATTCAAATATTGGGTTTGTTAACTGCCTAGAAATGCAGGAAAAATAGCTAGATCCTGGTAAAACATTCATACATCATTATCAACACTGCACCAGTTATATGGCCTTCAAAAACAAATTACTTTTAAACCATAAGTATAGAAATTTGCCAAATGTCTTCCTTCTTCCCCTCTTCCCTCAGAGGTACCTTAAATGTTTACCTTTAACTTCTGGACAGAACTCAAAGTTGTTAAATCTTCCCAAGCTGATGCAAATAATTCCAGAGCCCTTCCCAAGCTGCGACTGTTTTTGCTATTAAATTCTGCAGAGTTGAGGCTTACATCTGCCATGAGTCACCAGGCTGGAATGCTGCTGAGAAGTTGTAGTTATCAAGACTAAATTGCAACATAAGAAGGAGATGACGGTAATTCTGTGCCTAACACAACACTTCTGAAAACAAAATAAACCAAAAAATAACAAAGGATCATCTATTCCCTTTCACTCTTGTGATTCAGGAAATTGCATTCTGTATCATACTCAGCTTTATGCTCCAGTCCTTTCCATAGTCATAGCCTAAATCTCTTAGGCTTCAGAGGTACATAGAGAGCATAACAGACTCAATGGATTTAAGAAAAAAGCCAATAATCACTCAGACTAAATGTTACATGTCAGAAGTGTAACAAAAAAGAGAAATACGCTAAATAAAACCTAACCCAAAGCAACAAACCTAATACAGATAAAGCTGAAGGGAACAAGAAAAAAGTACCAAAAAAATCTTGTCTGATTTGTTTTTTAGTCAAGGCACTGAGAAGCACAGCATCTCAGTGACTTCATCAGACAAAATAATTTTCTAGACAAGCTTTTTAGAGCCAGATGAATACAACAAAGAATGTTTTAAAATACAATCTGTTTTGAGTGTTTGCCCTTCTTCCACGCTGGCTCTTCACAAAGAGTTTAATAAATGGGTATGCTTAAAGGAATGTGCTGGAAGAAAAGAAGTCTTAAGGAAATACTGAACAATAGCAATAAAATGAGCTTTACATTCCACAATATAAATACAGAATCATACAATGCCCTCGGTTGGAAGGGACCTTAAAGGTTATCTAGTTCCAAACCCCCTGCTGTGGGCAGGAACACCCTCCACTAGACCAGGTTGCTGAAAGCTACATCCAGCATGGCCTCAAACACTCCCAGGGATGGGGCATCTATAATTTTTCTGTTCCACCACCCTCCGAGTAAAGAATTTCTTTTTAATATCTGATCTAAATCTACTCCCTCTCAGTTTAAAGTCCTTCTCTCTTGTCCTGTCAGTACATGCCCTTGTGAGTGGTCCCTCTGCATCTTTTTTCAGAATCACAGAATGTTCTGAGTTGGAGGGGACCCACAAGGATCAGCGAGTCCAGCTCTTAAGTGAATGGCCTCAACCTGCAACCATGGCATTATCAGCACCCACACTCAGACCAATTGAGCTAATCTCAGAGTCTTGTACTGCTCTTCACGTACTCCTGTTGAAGATTAATACTTGTTGCAAACTTCCTCAGAATAATTTCTGGTCCATTATTTGGATTCTGGTTACCTGGCAGTAATTCTCTTTACTCGTTACATTACATCCACTAATTAAATTCATATTCTGAATTTCAAATCTTTATTAATTACAGTAAATTATTTCTGAGGAACCTACAGTAAGAATCATTCAAAAATTCAAAATCATTCAGCAAATGATTTTTACTGAGAATCTTACTATGACTAATGACTGTTTCAAGGAGGGGCATACCTACTCACAGTGTGACTCCTAAACAATCATTACTCAGTGGGTGGGCTCTGTATTTAGAAAGTGGAAAAAAGACCTGGCATTTTAAAGTTGGATTTATTAACAAAAAATAAATTAAACTAAAGAAAGAAAATAAAGTAAACTATTTATTGAGGGTTATAAGTAGATTGCCCACCACTTGAGGGCTTTAAACATAGACTAGATGGCTAAAAAACATGACTATGGTTCAGTTAAATATGAATATAGTGTCAAATCAATATACAGTGTCAAGTCAGAAATTTGTATTATTCAAGAAGTCTGTATGCTACCCATCATCAGAATGGTTTTGTAAAAAAGACTTTTGTAAAAAAAAAAAAGACTTCCAAAGAATGTAAAAATGGAAGTCATATAAGTACAAAATGAAGAGAGAAATGTCTTTAGACCCATGCAATACATTCAATACTGAAAACTGGCAAATGTTNAGAAATTTGTATTATTCAAGAAGTCTGTATGCTACCCATCATCAGAATGGTTTTGTAAAAAAGACTTTTGTAAAAAAAAAAGACTTCCAAAGAATGTAAAAATGGAAGTCATATAAGTACAAAATGAAGAGAGAAATGTCTTTAGACCCATGCAATACATTCAATACTGAAAACTGGCAAATGTTTGTGAGAGACAGGACGAGACGGCTGGCTCAAAAGATTTCAGGCTCGTGTGTGGGGAAAGGGGCAGACCAAGTCTCTCCCTGGCAAGGCAACACTCTGCTCCACACATTTCATCCCTGGGGCCTGTATCCCAGCCCCCACAGGGGCTGCCAATCCCTGGCACACCAGAGGCCATGCTCCACATCCTGTCCCTGGAGCTCCTAACCCAGCTCCTGAGTGGCTACCAGCTCAGAATTCCCACCTGGGAAACGGCCCAAGAAAGCCAAAATATACTTAAGCCAGAGCACAAGGCACGCATATTGTCTTGACCCTAGCTCCCCTGAGTTTTGATCAGCTGAAACACTGCTGGAAGCAGCAGTAGTAGCTACTTTTTGTTGTTTTATTTATCTCTACTCCCTTTTGCTTTCTTCTTCCCCTAATTCCCTCTTCTCATAGTTTGAGTAACTTAAAATTGGATGGCTTGGAGTTTGCTTGGTTGAATGGGCTTAGATTTTGCTAAGTTATTGCTTTGTGAAATGCTTTATGTGATTGAATGTTATTTTCAACTTTTGCCAAAGTTCCCTGGTTTTCTGAAGTTTGACAGTACAGTTTCTGTTGTTTTCACTTCTTGAAGAATATCTCGCTGCTACTTTCTGCCACACATCTGACTCAGGGTACATAAAAGAATCTTTGCCCCTTTTAGGAAATTCACTGAGAGAGATCTGAGGCTCTGCAATGTCAGAGACCTTAATGTGGCCAGTAAATACTGGATGTTTACACATATATTCAGATTTGCTCTTCTTTGAAGAGTTTGCACAGAAGTGAAGCAAAACATTGCAAGGATCATTATTAACCTTTCTATATTTTTTTTTCATAGAGCATATATAAAGGATAAAATGCTGGTTTTCACTTCTACTAAATCAAGATATTTAGACATCCTCCAAGCAAGGCAAAATCACTCAGTTGTATTATATCCACTGTAAATAATTTTTTAATGTGTAAAAGAAAAAGCTAGCACAAGAAACTAGTGATCTTTTTTGCTATTATATTAGCACTTGCAGCTAAGTACCTCTCCAGGTATTTTAATCTGGCAGAAGTTTAAAAACTTAGGGCAATCCCAGACATGGATACCAGCTGGTGATGGATGGATTGAGTGTAGATCTTAAGATATGGGCTTTGTGGATGAAAAACTAAATGTGAGCCAACAACAGGCTCACATTTGTTTTCTTGCAGGCCAGAAAACAAATTGAATCCCAAGCTGCATGAAGAGACACATAGCTGCAAGACTAAAGGAGGTGATTCTGCCCCTCTACTGCAATTCTCTGCATTGTTTTCATTTGTGTAAAGTTAAGGACAAAATAGAGAATATGTAATGTATTTCATTCTAGGAGTGGCTGAGATTATATATCTGAAAATGTGCATCCAACATCCACCATAATGAAATGGTCTTTCACATATGCTGAATGCTTACAATAATAAATTGAAAAGACTTTGAAATGGAATATGATGTTTGGTTTCACAGCTTAGATTTTTTTTTTTTTTTCTGAGGGGTAAAAGCAAATAAACAACTAAACCAAATAACCCCCAAACCCATTCTGATCAGTTCTATCAAAATCACGATGTCTGAGTAAACTTAACTTTGGCCTTTTTTTAATATGAAATAGTAATGATGTGGGTACTCCCATACCAATATTTTGTTTCTGAAACAAAACAAAGCTGAAATAAAAGATAAGCCAAACTCAGTGTTATGACTAAAAAACTCTGCATGTTAATGTTTTTAAAGGCAGCCTTCTTTCCAAAAGTGTATCTTTTTTAACAGACTGACTTAAGAATTGCATGTTGTTTTTGCAAGGAAATCCAGGTAAGTAGTTATCATAATTTACAATGTGCCCATTTACCAGATGCTATTATATCTTCCCTTTCTAAGTGTATTCTACAAATAAAAGCATTGTGTATGAGATTCTCACACAAAATCCTGTGGAGATTTGCATAGTTGATGGATGTTAAAGGCCTTTCAAGAGCAGGCTACTGATGAAAGTGAGTATAATTCTATCTGCTTAAGTGGAGTTACTTTAGATTGTTCAACAGTTCACTTCAACTCTATTTACATAAGAGATGATCCACATATCCAAGATAATACAATGATAAAAAGCTACAATGGATTTAATCAACAGTTTGGACTGCTGTAAAAAATTTTATCCACTAAGCTTTTAAAAGGTAAATATAGTTATTAGCTGTTAATATTTTACGTTTCTTTGGAGACACCTAATAAAAGCCAGACCCTATCATACTTACTTCTGCATTAATAGATTCTGTGGATTTCTTCTTACTAAAGCAATTTGGAATTTCAGTATTCCTTTGGAATAATGTATGTCAGTTTAACTGAGTCCTACTTAGTCAAGTGACAGCAACTTTGTGTACTGTCTCATTTATACACAAGGATCTTGTACCAGAGTATTAGAATAGCTATGAAACAAAATCAAATTTAAAATTACATGCTCTTGGCAGTACAAATCCTTAAACATCATGAGATGTTGATGACTGACCTCCTTGAGGGAATTCCACTTATTCACGGGGAAGTACATGAAGAAGTTCCGTTGTACCAAACACAACAGGAATCAACAGAAGAAAGCAGGATCACTATCCATTATTCCAATTCTCCACTTAGTTACTACTATTTGTTGAGGGTTACTGACTTTTTTTGTCTTGGTCTGGGACATTGTTGCCTTCTTCCTCTATTGCAGCTTCTGCTTCTTTCATTGTATTGGCTATTAGTAATATTTTACTTTTTCAATGTCAGATGAGCCAGAGTACTACAAGCCACTACTTTGCTTATTTTTGGACAACTAAAAAGTCTTACAATATTTTAAATTTCTTCATTTTTAGCATGCTGTCTTCAAAATGCTTGTCACAATCCTAATTAAAGCAGTGGTAGAAATAAGTTGCACCAAAAATACAGCAATCCATCTACAAACTTATGAAAATTTTGCCATATTTATAAATTCACCAAACATATTGCACACAGTGACCAGGGCCTATTACTGCAACCTGTGCATGTGTTCTCTAAAGTTACATAACCATATGATCAATTTGAAATCACATGATCAATTTGAAATGTTACATCAATAAATGTAATTCCTTAATGAGAATCAAGAGATAAGCAGAAAAGGACTTCTTACCTATTCTGAAAAAACAGAATGAAAGCACCTTATTTTTTGATGTATGGATAAAATATACCAAAACAAAATCCCAATTTTTAAATAATTTACCCAATTTTTGTGCAGTGTTCTAATAAATAGGTGCATAATTTAGTAATTTAATTATGTGTCATTTCAGATGTATAATACAGAAAATAGCAACATATCATTATCATGATAATAAGACCAGTAAATTCAACATATTTAGACATTACTTTATCACACACCAAATATGGTAGAAAATCCCCAATTCTTATTAGAAATACAAAATAAGCAGTCCCTCCCATCTTTTTCAATAGGCAGTATCAAGACAGTGTAACTAGCATAGATGGAACACATCACAGAGTTAAAGACCTAACAAACATCTAGGTCTGTACACATCTTTGCAGAATATAGAAAAACAGTGGACTCAGAGAAGACCCAAAGTAATTCTAAAAAAACTAATTTATCATAGTAAGTTCTATTGCTGGTGTTTGTCTTCCATTCACCACTCTCAAAATAATAACAAATACAAAATAAACTATGTTGTGAGGAAATGTATCTGGCAAAGTGACCTGTTCAAGATCTTAGTGTGAGAGCCAAGAAAAGAACATGGCCCATAATCTTCTGCCTTATTTAGAAGAACAGCTTACATATCCTGCCTTCTCCTGCCTTCTTTACCCAGCAACCTTCCTGCTGGCCTCAGTTCTCCTTTTGCCCTCTTCAATGATATCTTTGTCCTATATTCTACTTTTGAAAAGTAGGGAATGTCTTTGGAAAGGTGTGCCGACTAATCCCTCTTTCTTGGTATTGATCCATTTAGTGCTGTTGTTCCTCTGTACCAGCCCTAATCAACAGCATAATTGGAACCACATAGCACCAAATCTCTACCACCAGAAAAAGAAAGGAACCAGGAAAGTAATTTAATTAGGAATGTGACAGAAAGATTTAGATTAAATAGTTATTTAAAACCTTTCAAAATTATTTTAAATCCTTGCATATATATAAGTATGTGTGTATATAGTCATTGGACATGCAAGGCCATCATACTTGGTTACTTCTATACTTGCAAAACCATCTATTTCAAAAGCATTATTGCCAGAGGATAAAAATGTAGAACATAATAAAATTAATCAACTCTGTATAGCTACAGTGGAATTCCTTATAAAAACTTTTTTATTAGAAGTCAGCACAATTGATTATGGACAAAAGGCCACCTAATTATTTGGAATTTTTTCTTTTTGTGGATTGGATGTTCACTAGCAAAATGCTTAGTGGCTGTAAAATGGCCCACAATTTCAGCAGATTTCTTCCCATTTAAAGAAACATAAACGTATATGAAAAAAATAGTAAGTGGCTTTGAAGAATTCACCATAGTATTTATATGTTAACTATTTTAATGCTGGTAAGTCTTCAACATAACCAAAGCCATACAGCGTAGAGAAAGCACAGGAGTGACTGATATCAGATACATTGTAGATTGACAGCTACAAAGCAAAAAAATAGGAAAAAAATCTACAACCTTTTCCTCTTAGAATTTTAATTTGCAAATGAGAATTCTTGGTTCTGATCATTTCTCTGTGTGTGGTGGGGTTGCTTATTTCTTTCATATTCTTGTTCTTTGAATCAATTCAGAGATAAAAATTTATGTATTTGTAAGCTGTATCATAATTTTCTCTTTTTGCTGCTCACTTTTTAATTTACTTATTTGTTCAATGTAGCACATATTTATGTTCTGACTCCAGAAATCTAAATAATGTTAAAGTGGCTAGACAATATTGTCATATAAAACAACCACCCAAGATATTGTGAATTAAAGGTTGTTCCTACTCACTTTTCTGAAGAATCTGCAAATACACTTCGTTAAGTCAAATCTGTCATTTCAGAACAACTGAAGTATTTTGTTTCTTCTTGGATTATCTTTGCTGGCCAAGGAATAAACTGAAGATGCTAATGGCTACAAATAGGAAAAAAAAAAAAAAAAAAGAAAAGAAAAATATTAACCATGTAATTAAGAGTACAATGTTTCAAATATAATGTTGAATTAAACAATAAGGAGGGACATTTAGATTAAACCCCATATTTGTATGTTGCTTGTGAAACTTTATTTGATTTCTAGAGTGAAATAATACTCATAACCTTGCCAGCTTCTGTGCTGTATAGGCCTCTTTTAAAATAGTTTTAAAAGTAGGTTTTAATGGAGTCTGACTTCAAAGAGGGCAATGAGAAAAATGTGGTCTTAGGGCTTCTAGGCAGGACAGCATTGGTGATCTCAATGTGTTCTGGTTGTGTGAAATAAGTGTGTTTAATAAAACAAAACTGGTTATGTCTTGTGGGTCCATTCACCACTTTACCACTTGGTCTAACTCCAGTCACTAATATTTTACTACAATGTAATACATGGAGTGCATGTAACAGCAGATGTTAGAGGTTTGTGAGGTAATAGCAGTACCAAGAGGATTACTTTCTGCACCCTTAAGGGTGTGGAAAAAGTTTACAATGGGGATCCCGTCCATTCTTCATCTGAGATTTTTCCTGGGATCTGGCTAAGTTAGCTAATATCTATCTTCCAATTATTCCTCTTTCCTTTATTGTTTCTGATGACCATTTTACTTGAGTGGATCATCAAAAACGGTTTCCTTTCTGTCCTGGTTTCTTCACTAGTATTAAACTGGTGAATCTTGACCAGCCTAAAGCTTGGCTTTGTGGTCTTAACGCCTGTGCATCTCCCCTTACGCCAGCTTAACTTGTTATCACACCTCATGGGGACAAGTAGACACTTCATCTCCCTATATAAATCAACCTGAAACTCTTTGTTAATGCCTTAAAAGATCTTTCCAATCTAAAGATATGTAAAGAAAGAAAAAATACCTTTAGTATAGTAGCTTGGGAGTCAGCGTGTAACCATATTATGGTAGACTGATAATTTCTGACCAGTTTAAATTTTGCCGCAAAAACCTCTTTGTCATAAAACGAGGAAAGAAATGGACAACTACTGCTTGAAGCAGATGCTCAATTAATTACTGCATTTGTTTCAGAGCCTTTCAAAATCTCTCTCCCCAGATGCTTTTCACATCTCCTCTGTCTCAATAAAACATTAATCTTTCACTTCTTCTTGTCTCCAGTCCTTACATGCCTGTGTTTTGTTTTCTTTCCTTCACTTTTGAACGACAAAGTAAAATTAACAAGATACAGCCATCAGTTGTGTAAGGAAAATATAATTACGTCTCTGACATGGCTTTCAATCTTAATTAAATTGGGCTATCTCAAAGATAATCCATTCCGTTTCTGTGAGGATGCACTCATTAGCATGTCTGCTGAGGGAAGTGCTTATAACTTATAACAAGTGCTTTGTAGGGGGGTTTAGTTGCTGTCTGTCTGGAAGTTCATTAGCATTGATATAGGACTTCCTTCTCTCTACCTCCCCCAATATTTCTTTTATTTAATTAACAAGACATTCTTTAAGCCATATGAGTTTGCCTCATAATCATTCCCAAATCCTGAAATGTTATTTTACAACAGTGGTGGAGAACCACCTACTGGAAATAATGCTTGTTGCAGTGCAATCCACGATTCCTTCGTGCCTGTTGTATCTTTTTGAATTCTTCATCCCAAATGAAAAATGGCTCTGAGGAGCCATTTCTAAAATAAACAAACAAAAAGAAAAAACCCACAAAGAAATTTGCAGCCAATTCTAGAATAGAGATAGAAAATAAGAAGAGAAAAATCATCCTCCAAATGTCAAGCAGGAATCAGAGTAATGATGCTATAAGTTCATACTGTCCTAAAGAAAACAGGCAGTTATGACATATAAGGGACTACACTAAAATACTCCATTGTTACTGAAACATACTAAAGTCAATTTGATTTTTTTTTCCCTGAACAAAGTATTACTACTTTTTAATATAAGTTTGTTTGGATTTGGGGTTTTTTTTCTGCAGGAAACAATAGGAATGAGGGAGCAGTATTTCAAGAATAAGGCACAGCAAAAAAGAAAAAAAATTATAGTCATTGTACTAAGGGCAGTATTTTCTCTTAAGTTCTGCCTCCACCTGCCATGCTGTGGGAGATTTGTCACTGCAACATCAGAAAGCATCTTGTCAACAGCAACACTGCTGATATTGGGATGAATATCCAGACATGATACTTGAGTTCAGAAAAATAGGACATTACTTAAAATTATAAAAATGCTGATAAACTAATTTCTTTATTAGCTGCAGAATTGCAGTAGAAATTGATAATTATGCATGCTCATCACACAGAGAGCTTCCATCAAACTGTTGTAGATTGTTTCCAAAGCGATTTCATTTGTGGCTATGCAGTCAAGTAGCTTGTGGTAGAAATGGGAGAAAGATTCTGCTCTAATAGGCAGTCTTACCTCTTTTACTCACTCACTATTCCCCAGAACTATTTCTTTGATATGGAGGAATGTGCTGGAGATAACAAAATTACTTTTATTGAAACATCTTTATTTTGATGCTTTTACAATTATTTATTTAGTTCCTTTTCTAGATTACAGCTAAATGAATAGGTCATTGAGAAGGATTCTTCTTCTTTCTTTCTTTAGCAAATTACATTAGTATAAGTCCTAATATGGGAGAGATAGGGACTAACTGCATTTCCAAGTTGTACCAGCAGAATGTTTCTCTAGAAGAATCAATTATGAGGCCTATGTGAATGCTAAATATTTTTGCTTTAGAAACTCCATGTAATGTAAATGCTGAAATTGCTAGCTTTTTCCGTTTTGATAAGGGACCATTCCCCCCAAAATGAGGGTCACAGGAACGATACCAGATTCACTGAAATAGAAATCCTCAGTGCTTTATCCAAGTCCAGTCCCCCAAAGAAGTAACAGCTTGTGGGGGAGGGGAAGAGGAGAGGCACACTGTGGGGACCGGTGACAGGACCAGAGGGAATGGCCTGAAGTTGAGTCAGGGGAGGTTTAGGCTGCATGTTAGGAAAAATGTCTGAGGGTGGTTGGGCACTGGAACAGGCTCCCCAGGGAAGTGGTCACAGCACCAAGCCTGACAGAGCTCGAGAAGCGTTTGGACAACGCTCTCAGGTACATGGTGTGACTCGGGCTGCCCTGTGCAGGGCTGGAGTTGGATCTTAAAGGGTCGCTTCCTACTCAGCATATTGTATGATTCTAATAACAACTTTGGTTAAATATCAAGCACGGCACCCAAGATTTTACGCGCAACTATTGTTTTTTTAAATGCCAGACCCTCTATTTTTTTCCCTCAGAGGAAAGAACCTAGATGTGTAAACTCCATGTCACAAATCAAGGAGCAAAACATGCCGAAGGCTGACAGGAAAAGAATACTCGATGCTGCTCCAGAAGAGGGCAAGAGCTAAGCCTTGTTCACGCTTAGAGTTTCGACATGATTTTACTCGTCTTCCAATCAGGTAAAAGCATTTACAGAGTTCATCACCGTTTTCGTGTTCTATTTTGTAAGAAAAACACACTCGGCAATTCCCCGCCTGCCCCACAACTGGCGGATGCGCCCCAGTCCTGTCACGGGGCGGGGCCGTGCCCTGAGTGGAAAACTACCACTCCCAGGAGGCACCGCTGCCGGTCCTGAGGGCGCCGGCCCCGCGCAATGCACGTTGGGAGTTGAAGTTTCTTCGCCCACCGCTCTCCTCCCGACCCCCCCGGCGGTCGCGCGGGGGATCCTCGGGCGCCCCGCGGTCCGGGTCGGGCGGGGCGCGCGCAGTGCGGAAGGGTCTGGGCGGGCGGAGGTTACCAGGTACCGGTGTCTGTCTGTCTATCTGTGTCTGTATCCCTCCGCCAGGGACCGCCCCCCGCGCCCCCGGCGGAGTGGCGGTCAAGATGGCGGCGGTGGCTGAGGCAGGAGCGCTGTGAGCGCCTCCGCCAGCCCTGTCCCGCCGCGTCGGGCGAAGCGAGGCCGCGCCGCTCCTCCGCTGCCCGCAGGCGAAACGTTCGTTCGGGCAGCCCGGGCCCCGCGAGTGGCGGCCGGCGGTGGAGGAGGAGCCAGGCCGGGTGACCTCCCCTCCGGCGCGGGGTGAGCCGCCTTCTCCTGCCCCTCGCGCGGCGCGCTGCCCCTTCCCCGTCTCTTTCCCCTGGTGGCGGCAGGGCCGCGCTGGTGCGGTG
>VWYP01006019.1:23511-95817 GCA_013400435.1 Pycnonotus jocosus | reverse complement strand
AGGCAGCGGGCGGTGCGGCCGGGGGAGCCGCCGGGCCATCGCTCGCTCCGCCGGCCCCGTTGGCGGCGACGAGACCTCCCGGGCCTGGGCTCGGCTCCCGCCGTGAGATCGGAGCAGGTCGGGACGGCAGAGCCGCCGGGCGCTGGGAAGGCCCCGGCGCTGGAAGTGCCGGGTACCCCGTCCCTAGCCAGGGTGTGTGAGTGTGCGGCTCGTGTGAGCGCTGTCCGGTGCGGCTGGAGAGGATTTGCTCTGTTGACTGCTCCTGTGTGATGATACTGTGTGGTTTGCTTTTAAGGAGTTAATGCCCAGTGAGGAACGCATGTCTTAAAAAGCTAAACTTAAAAAGAAATGTTTGGCCCCTTTTTCAGCCTTTATGGTGCTGTGATGGCTTTTTGCGACTTTATGTTTTCCGTTTAATTTTTTTTTAATTGTCAAAAGTTTTCTCTTAGTATTGGGTGATCTAGAGAGCTGTTGCATTCACATGAATGCTATAGGAAAAAAATCTCAAGAGCATCTTTACTGTAGAAAAAAACCTTTTGAAGTACATACCTTTCTTTTGCTTGCATGTTAACTAGTGTTTCTGTGCAATCTGCATATTGCTGTTACATGTGCAGAATATGTTTTGACTCTAATCTTCGCCTGTAATCCTACATGTTATCTGAAGTTAGTATTTCTGTAGAAAGTATACTTGAAAGTCTTCTTTTCCTCAAATCCCTCGTAAATGTTGTAGGACAGTAGGCACAAGCTCGAAAGCTTTCATACAGATCCTATTAATTGCAAGAACCTGAAAATGGCAATGGGTTGCTGTAGATAGATAGGTAGATAGTGGGAAGGTAGCAAAGCTTTTAGAAGAAGATTTTTTGTAGAAATCGCTGGTAAAGTGAAAACAAAAGAAAAAATGCATGTTGGTGAAATGTGTATGTGGAGATGGAAAGCACAACTTCATGTGAAAGAAGGAAAAACCTAGGTGAACCTTTTTGTGTTTTTCAACTAAGGAAAAGAGGTAAAATACCATCAGAGCTCTCTGGTCTTGAACTTGTTTGATTATAGTTCATTTGCAGGTATCAAAGACTATAATAGGAATATTTAGAAACGGCATGGTTCTGTTAGAACACTTCAAAATTGAGTTGCTGGAAATAATGAAGATACTTGTTTTTGAGCTGTATTTATCAGGGCATGTTGGGGTATGCCCAGTCTCCTTGTTTGAGGGTCCTGTTAGTGAGATTCTTCCGTCTGGGGCAGTGGATTTACTTCAGAGGTAATGAGAGTCTCCTACAGCAAAGATAGTTGAGAACAGGTTTTGTGAAAGTTTTAAAAGAAATAAATGTGAGTAGTTACTTATATTATGTAAAGATGAATACTGCCACTTCTTTTTACAATGGGAGGTAGGGGAAAACTACTTTTGCCATGGTTTTAGTAGAATTATATAACATGATGAGGAAACGGCTTACAGAATTGGACTGTAAACCCAGATGGCCTCTAATCTTCCTCATTATGCTCAGTGACATAGGTCAGGATACAGTGTCTGTTGAAATGTTGGGTCTTGCACATCTACAAAGCTGAACAGTTTATCTGTAACTGGAGAAAGTTCTTTAGAATCATAGCTGATTTTAAACTGATGAATATGTATTTGCTTTGAATGCTTTAGCCTGAACTTCCCTGTGAACTTCTTATAGGATGCTTGTGTTTCTACACAAAAATAAGCAAAATGTGAAAGGACGTTGTGTTGTAATTTTCTAACTGAATCAAACAGATTACTTGAAAGTTGCACAGAAGGAACATATACTTTTTGTATAGTCATCAAGTTAGGCACGTCAGGAAGTTTATCCAGTTCTAAACATGTTGAGGTTTTTTTTACATTTCTGGTATTATATGTTGGCCATCTAATTCACAGGTGGTACTCTCTGGTTGCATGGCCTAGCAGGCACTTCTTTTGGGATGAAGGGAGTATGAGTTCTTGTGCAGGGACAATAGGGCAAAGTTCCCAAAGCAGCGGGCACTTACACCTGTTCAGCTTGTGTTATGATCGTGGTTGTGAGATGCAGAGGTGGAATGGCTCCTAACTGCATTACTGTGACCTAGGCTGGCACACTGCCCGGTGGAGATGTGGTTATGCTGTAAGGATGCCTGGTAGATCCCATTTCCTTTATGATTTAGTAATAGGCTGTGTTTGTATAGGAATACTGCCTTGTGCAAGTGTGCCTACTTGAGAGGGCTGTACTGTGTGATTTTAATTGAATCCTATACCTAAGAAAGACAGGTGTACTAGGACAGCTTTTAAACTTAGTTCAAGATTAATCTGTTTTCCTTTCTGGAACTGATAATAAAGAAAACCAGCAAACTTCTTAGATACTTCCTAATCTTTAGTTTTGGGTCATTTCTTCACCTGCATTCTGTGAAAATTAGTAGTAGATAGCTGCAGTAAAATGTTGAGAAGGTGGTTCCTATTGACTTCTATATTTTTATTTTCTCAGTTATGTCCTCATATTGCAGTGGAAACGAGCTAGAAAAAGTAAATCTCTGCAAGACTGCTTTTCTTCTGCATCTGTTACAGTTCTTATGGAAAGTTTGTAGCTTTCCGCAGTGGAATTGTGCCAGCAGCACTTAGCAAATATAGTTATGTATTCTTCACCTTTTGGAACAGGCTAATCTAATTTTACTCTTGTAAAGGAATACTTTAATAATTTTTTTTATTTCTAATGTCAAGAAGTGAAAATGAAAATTTCGAACATTTAAGTGCTTTATGCTGCACAGAGTCACACTGATGGAGAGCAGCAAAGCTCTGTGAAACCCACATTATTTTATTTGGTTTTGGTAGAAACTGTGATGTAAGTGGCAGGTCATTCACTGCTTAAATAGCTTAATAGGTGGTAATGAAAGTAAAAATCCTTTCACTGACATCTGTTTTCCTTGTATTTTTTCAAGTGTGTCATTCAGTACTCTGTTGTCAGCACCTCAGTATTAAAATGAATGTGAAAGTTTGACATACTTAATCTCCAGAGTCACTGTATTGAGTAGATATCACCCTGGGCCTGGAAGTGTAGGCTTTATGAATTACAAAGCAGCCTTTCTGAGGACTGTATAGTTTGTTTTAAAGTGAGGACGATTGAAACCCTCAAATATAAAAACTTTCTTTCATAGATCAGAGGTTAAAAGCCCTAAACCCACAACTACTATTTCTTTATTTTTTAATGCCAGTTTCTGTGTTCTTCTCATTGATATATTTGTAGTAACTCAGGGTTGTAAATGGGGAGGTTAGTTTCCTAAACAGCTTTGTGTTTGCATCTTATACTGGATATGTAGTTATCCTCTCAGATCTTGAATTTTTACAATGTTCTATGTAAACTGTTTTTAATGCAGCATGTTTCTTTCAACTCCTTCTTATAGATCGCTTTTATTGATCACTTGTCATGGCAGCAGGAGGTGGTCCCTTTGAAGAAGGCATGAATGATCAGGACTTGCCCAGCTGGAGCAATGAGAGCCTTGACGACCGGCTGAACAACACAGTAAAATGACTCTTTTCTTTCTGTTGCTGTTTGATGCTGTACTTAAGAGCTACCAGCTAGATTCTGTTAGTGGCAGGGAACAGTGCAAACCCCTAAGCCTTGTCATGCAGGGCTTTGCATTCAGTACAGCTTTACCTGGAAAACCTGAGGTAGGCATAAGCGAGCAATGGATATAATTCAGAGATTGTGAGGTCTATAGAGGTATTTATGGCAAGTGCTTTGGGTAAATAAAGTAGCTAAAAAAAGCATTGTGGGTGATGTGAAAGTGAAAGCTATTATTTAAAAAGTTCTGAACTCTCGAAAGAGTCCCCAGCAAAGAAGAAAGATACATCTTGAGCTTCATTTGAAATTAATATAAGGCATTTAGGATGAAATGGATTTAAAATTTCCTGACAAGCTGTTTTTAATTATGCAGTGGAGGAAATTTTACTTTGTGAAGTGATGTTTGCTCTAGAAAACTTAGTGCGTATTTCAGTGTGGCTTGTTATCTGTGCTTCTAAAATAGAAGTAAACTCTCACAGAATGCAAACATTTGGGGTTTTCTTCTGTATGGATAACAAATGTGATTTTTTCTTCTCACTCCTTCCCCTTAAGGACTGGGGAGGTCAACAGAAGAAAGCAAACAGATCTTCAGAAAAAAACAAGAAAAAGCTTAGTGGGGAAGGTGAAACAAGACTTACTAATGACATATCTCCAGAATCTTCACCTGGAATGGAACGACGGAAGACCAGAACTTCTCATAGCTTTCCTCATGCTCGATACATGACTCAGATGTCTGTTCCAGAGCAGGCTGAATTAGAAAGGCTTAAACAAAGAATAAACTTCAGTGATCTGGATCAGGTTTGTGTGAATCCTAGCTCCCACTAGAAATGTGACTCCAAAATGTATTCAGTTATCTCTTTATTAAGTGACAGATGAGTAAAGAATCCTTTCATAAGTGATTAAGTTTAAAAAAACCCCTCATAGGCACCATGACAACCAAATCAAAATTCTAGTTTCGAACTTTAGAAAATAAAGGAAGGTTCAGGACCATGGCTTTCCTCTGTACTAGCTGTCTTCACTTTCTTTATCTCAGCCATTAACAAATTCCCGTGTCCTTGGAGCAGTATTTCTTACACATCGTACTTGTGTAGTACTTGAAAATAGCTGTTACCGTATTTTGAAAGTCTGTTCTTGAACTGCCAGTTTGTGATCCTGAACATTGTTACCCTTGTGGATTAAGCAGAGGAGTATCATTAAAAACTGCTCCCCAGTAAAGAATTTTATGGCACAGATTTCTTGAGCCATAACTACTTTTTTGGAAATACAGTGCATTCATCCTTCCCTTGTCCAGAATTAAGGAAAAGTATGAGGGATTAACTCTTTTGGAACAAGGCATAAATTCGTATTACCAATTTCAGAGCAAAGACTAGTTCATCTTTACCAAAGGTTGTTGCTAACTTCTTCGGTTGTGAAGATTCTTTCAAGTGTGATTAATTGTGTTGACTTAGAGTTTCAGGGCTGGGCATAACTTTGTCCTCAAATGTATGTTAGGGTGATACGTTACTATTCACAAGGTTTTAAAGAAATGCTGAAGTTCTGAGGTATTATATTCTGCACAGGAATATGTTGCTCTTTTATTATTCTTTTCTCAAATGTATCTGGAGAAGTAGAATGCCTTTTGCTATAGTAAAGGTTGAGATAACTGCAAAAATGAGGAACTAAATTCTGAGAAACTTCAGAACATTTTTGCCTCTCATTGTTCTGGGAGCATGGATTTGCTTTCTGAGAACTTTATGGAAAAAAGACATTGACACTGTCTTCAGTTAACTTTTGGCCAGTTGGTGACTGATTAGGTAACTTTAAAATCACTCTAATAATACTGTAGAAATAGTAATACAAGCAGGGAAACTAAGCAGTGTTGAGAACATATTGGATGAAAAAATAAAGCAATTGTTCTTTCTTTTGTTTGCATATAGAGAAGCATTGGAAGTGATTCTCAAGGCAGGGCAACGGCTGCTAATAACAAACGTCAACTTAATGAAAACAAAAAACCATTCAACTTCCTGTCACTGCAGATTAACACTAACAAAAGCAAAGATCCTGCCTCAGGTTCCCAAAAAAAGGAAAGTGGAGTATCAGCACAATGTAAAGAGTTTGGAGCTGCTCTAAGCAAGGATTTCTTGCAAAATTGTCAAGTGTCTGCTCAAGAAGATGGAAGAGGAGAACAAGCAATGGACAGTAGCCAGGTATTTACACAGCCTATCAAGTGTACAAAATATTGATTCTTAATCTTCAGTGCTGCTTTCTAAATTTCTTCAAAGTATAAATCTTTATTGGAAATATTTATCTTCCTGCTGTTCTGAAATGTGAAGAAAATGTAAATCCAAACTTAATCATCTACTGTTCTTTAGAAATCTGCTTGTTGGTAACAGAAGTAATAATAATTTCATTTTAGAGGTTGATTCCCTTTTATATGGTTCCAGAAAGTGCTCTCACAGTTGACTATTTTCCTCTGTTGATGAGCTCAGTTTTGTTTCAGCCCGTGTTGACCACAAGCCCTGTGCTTCAGCCTTGCAGCTTCCCGCATGCATAAATCTATCCTTACAAAGGCTGCTGACTTTTAACCACTTGTGGAAGAGTGCTCATAGGAGTGAAAGTACTAACATGTCCCCCTGTCATGACTCCTTTGCAGTTGCTATCACTGTGTCTTGTACATTGAATACGTTGCAGTTATAGCTGAATGCATTCAGTAACTTCAGTGTCTTTGCAGATTGTGAGCAGACTAGTTCAGATTCGCGACTATATTGCTAAGGCCAGCTCCATGCGGGATGATCTTGTAGAGAAAAATGAAAGATCGGCCAATGTTGAGCGTTTATCACACCTTATAGATGACCTTAAAGAGCAGGAGAAATCCTATCTGAAATTTTTGCAAAAGATGCTTGTAAGTTTGAGAACATAATATGTTTGTTTCTGCACTGTAAGCTTTCTGTAGGAGTTGACCGTTTATGTTTTGATGGTGCTACTGAGGGTGTTGATTTTGGTATGTAGTACCTTCCATAATTCATTTTTACTGCCCCCTTATTTAGCTTTTGATTTGTGCCAATGAAATATTTCAGGCTAGAGAAAATGAGGAGGATGATGTTCGGACTATAGATTCAGCTGTGGGATCTGGTTCTGTAGGTGAGAGCACATCGCTAAACATTGATGTGCAGTCTGAGGCTTCAGATACCACGGTAAGCTGCCTTTTAGTAATTAAGGTAGAAATGAGGGCTTTATTTTAGTTTTTTTCATGGGTCTTATGGTAGTGTCATAACTTGCAGTTCAATTAAAAAATAGTAAATCCCCAAGCACTCCATTCAGGAGATGTCCATGCATGTGTGGATTTATTCTTTTAATATGGGGAAAAAAGTAATGATTCTGTCACAACAACAATATAAAGAATTTTTTAAGTCTATGTTCTTTCTTCAAAGTACAGTGAAGAATTAAATGTGTAGTTTGGCAGAGAATTCACTGGCTTGATGTAGGAAGAAGTACTTTTCTATGCAATTTTTCATCTCTAGGTTTGTTTCTGTTAGTGGGGAAAATTTTTGGATGTTGGGTGAGGGGAGGGTTAGAAACATACAATTAGTGGGCCATTGTCCAAGCATCTTAGTGATACAATTTAGGCATTGACCTAACACAGATGTTTCTCTCATTTCTTGGAAAGATGGGCACCTCTTTAGAAAATGTGTTCTGAATTTAGTGCTGAGATAAACAGTCCAATCTTCCTTTCTATTTATAAACGCTTTTTTTTTTTTTTTTAAACATGATAAACATATCTTATAGTAGATACAAAAGCATTTTGATAACTTAAGTTTTGTGTCTTCTGTTCTGTTACACTGAGGAAAAGTACCAGAGAGCAGGTACTCTTTCTGGCCAGTTAGTACACTGAATGTCTTGTGGATAAGGAGAATTTACCTGCTTGGAAATAAAATGGTTAAAACATTAGGAAGCTTTTGTAATTATTTTTAGCTTTGTAAGAACTTTATACCCCTGTAAAGAAATAAAATGATAAACATGGAAGATGCACTTTTAACTTTAAAAAATTACATTTGGAAAATGCAGAAAAAGACAGGTATTTATTAAAGTACTATCCATGTAAACTTGCATTTGTCTTAATATTTGCAAAATTTGCACTTAAGTTTTTTGTTTGGCTCTTAATTTTGCATCTAAGCTCTCTTTACATGCAGCTTGAATATTTTACATGTGGAGTGCATACTTCTGGTTGTATAATGTTGATTGCTATATGGAGCTTTATTGTTATGCAAATTCTAAGAAGGACTAAAAATGTCTTCACTCTTTAATAGATGTTATTAGATATTAGTTTTCATTATTTAACAAGGTAAAGCGGATAGGTTTGTAACTTAAAAATGCATGTTTAAGTTGGAGCACATTTCCAAAATCTAACATACTAAACTATTCAATATAGGAGATATCTTTTAGTTTGAGTTGTCGGCCCCGCATTGAGGACAAACTAGGGAATTCAACTGCACGAGAACAGGTTACAGACATTGATGTTACACCAAGCCCTAAAGGGAAAAGTGAAAGAGCTGCTCTGAATGACAGGGATATCTGGCATTGTGGGATTAATAGCCAGGATCATGGATTGCTTTCAAAGGTACACTTCAAAATGTTACTTTAGCCTCAAATAGGGATTGTACAGGCTAGTCTTTCCCATCCCCCCATCTCCCTTATTAATTGCTTCAAATGTACTTGTTACTTACAGTGAATGTTCCCACAGGATCGCCTATCTGTACCCAGCTGTCTTTTCACTGAATTAATCTTCTTTGCCTAGAATATTTTTTCTTTGAATAGAAATGTTTCACAACTTTTTCTTCTGAATTGTAAGCATTGACAGTTAGCATTGATGTAACATTGTATAGCAAATGTTGTGGTTTTATGTAGATCATCCTTCTAAGTTTCGTTGTTCTCATCTTGGGAAAACATACTGTAAATGTGACTTTCAGACACTTGTCATGGTTATGCTAATAGTCTGCCAATACACATTTCAATTAATACCAAATACAGAAAATTACTTAGAAATTAGTAGCCTTAACTTGTTCCACAAATGTTTTTGTATAGCTGTCGATATGAGTATTTGGTTGGAAGGGGGAAGACTTTCAAGGGGTGCAGTGTCTAAAACGTCTTTTTTTACCCATTATGAGCTTTTCTATATCACTGGCTTTCCTGTGATTTAATTTTTAAAAAGTCTTAAATTCAATCATTTTTTCCCCAAAATAAAAGATTGTAATGTTTTGTTGAGCTTACTAGTCTAAATGCAGAGCTAAGTTTGAAAAATTTGTTAATGCAATTTTCACGAACTCAGGCAAAGCTGGTACTTTAGATAAAGCCTGGATTATTTAATAGGTGAGTGAGACTGAGACACATACCCTTGTTCACTTTCTTCCCTTTGTTCCTTCTCGTGCTGATTCCAGTGTGTCATCTATTTTGACTCTACTGTGGTGTTTATATGAAAAGTGAGAGTTTAACAGCAGTCGTCAGTGTGAGTTGCACTGCATCTTTTAATGACACTTTGAGGAGTTTGGAATTCTGGATGTTTTCAGCTTTCTCTGCTGGAAAGTCGAGCATTCTTTAGTACCCAGAATTAGTTAACAAAATGCCTGCTTCTATTCTGACATTTGATGTAGAGTATTTGGACTGAATTTTCTACTTTAGAAACTTAATACTATGTGGATAGAAGATTATGCTTTCAAGTTAGTAGTGTTCTTTATAAATGCTTGTTATTTTCCATGATTTCATCTGCAAAGCGCAATAATGCAACTTCAGACAGGATCAGGATCTTAACTGTGGATTTCTCATTAAAATATTTAATTTGAGTAAAAGTTCTGGTGCAAATCTCCAGCTCCTAATTAGCATAGGATGAGGAAAATAACTGAGTTTTAATATATTTTAATTGCTCAGTGTGCTTTCATTCTTTCAGAACTATTTCAAAATATTGTTTGAAAATTTGAGGATTCTGTAGAGAATCCTGTGAGAGGATTCTTTGCGTGTTTTTGTTAGGAAATTGATTTACCCGAACCTGCCATAAATACATCACACAGAACTAAACACATCATAGGTTAGAAAAAAGTTACTGCCTAAAACATTCTGCTGAAAATTTTAGAGATTTTAGGCCACTAAATCAGTTGTGATCTTGTGTTTTGTATAGCTCCATGATACAGTGCCTTATCTCACTTACCTTTTAGCAGTCTTAAAGGTTAACACACTCTGTTATGATTTAAAAGACAGAGAGAGGCTTGGGTTAGTTTTTGAGTCACATTAGGGCAGCTGAGTAGCTTTGTAAAAAAAATTTAAACCCTCAGGAGCTATAAGCATGTCTTGGTGGTACAGGCTGCTTCCTATTGGATGTCTGATTTTTTTTTTTTTAATAAAGGACTATCAGAAAGGTGAAGCTGTTTAATTTCTACTTTTTTCCATTAACCAGACTGTTCATTTATGTGCAAGTTGTGCTTTCTCTGACAGTAATTTTACTCATTTTCAACAGTTAAATGGTTGTAGTTACGGTAATGTTGCTCCATCTCTTGCAGGCCAGAGATCCTCAACAGGAAGCTAAAGAGGAGTTGGAGAACTTGAAGAAACAGCATGATTTATTGAAAAGGATGCTACAACAGCAGGAGCAATTAAAGGCTCTTCAAGGGAGACAGGCAGCTCTTCTTGCTTTGCAGCACAAAGCAGACCAAGCCATTGCTGTCCTGGATGATTCTGGTATGTGGAATGATGGTGTCTCTTAGATCATGTTAGCATGCTGACTGAATGATTAAAGCTGGAATTGTGAAATACACATTAAAAAGGCTTTTATTACTGCAAAGCCTCTGTTTCTGAAGAGTTGACAATGTAACATTATAAAATTATGTTCCATTTAAAAACCCAGAGCTGATTACTGAGGTTTACCTGTAAAATCCTAAAAGCGTGGGGTTTTCTGCTAAGAATTGGTCTACCCAACGTTAAGATTGAAATTCAACTTATGGCGAAATAAATGTTTTCAAAATTTGGAAACAGTGAAACTTTACTATGTGTGTAATTAAGTCATAATATTTAGGGAAAATAAATAATATTTGTGCTTGATTTTTCTTTTGAACTGTTGATTTGTATGTGGGGGAAATAGGAAGAATTATTTAGGTCTTTTAACTGCCACTTGCATATTTAGTACTGTTTGAATATGAACATTTAGGCAGGGAAAAAAAGCTTTCTTTCAAATTTATTTCTCTCATAAAGCTTTTTGAAGAGCAAGCCTTCAAGACTCCATTTGCAGGTGTAAATATTACACCAGTATGAAAGCTTGGTGTCCTGTTAATTTATTATTTTATAATTATCAATTATAATTAATTTATAATTTTATTATTTTGAGAAAGTAAAACTACCTGCACTGTTGTTAGTATTTTTGTAGCAGAAGTCATCTTTCTAGAGTAAAGCTGGTGGAAAGGACACAAAATTAAAAATATGTGCTGTATTTTTAGAGAGTCAGTATATTGATGGTGTTGTTAAACCACACATTTTTATTTAAATAGCCTTTATTTCATCGCTGTGGAAAAATACTTATCTTTTCCTCTTTTTCCATATGCCCAGTTGTAACAGAAACTACAGGTAGTGTTTCAGGAGTAAGTCTTACATCAGAATTGAATGAAGAATTGAATGACTTAATTCAACGCTTTCACAACCAACTTCATGATTCTCAGGTCAGTCCTGAGATTGTACAGTATAGATTTTGCCATTATCAGTTTTTATTCTATTTAACAATGTAGTTCAATGTATGTCTTGCTCATCTGTGTGTCTTTGCTATTGAAATTATCATACTTCCCCCCAAACGTGAAAATTCAGCAAATTTGAGGGGAAAAAAAAATTCTTAAGGGTTATTAGCTGACTGATCTATGCTTTGTGTCTCATGGGTTTGCATGAAAGTCTAGAGAAGTAGTTTCGTTATTGCAATTTAATTATTAACTCAGTATATAATTGGGATGTCAATAGAGTGTTTTCAGTATATTTCTCTTTGTAATATTATTTGTTTTGATGTTGATTCTGGTGTTGCGTATAGAAGGCACATAAGAAAGCTTTTTGTTTCTTAAAATTTATTTACCTTTTTTGTGGTACCCTGAATAAAATGGAATTACTCTTTTTAGACACAGTCTGTGCCCGACAATAGAAGGCAAGCAGAAAGCCTTTCGCTTACCAGAGAGATTTCACAAAGCAGAAACTCTTCCATGTGTGAACACCAGTCAGATGAGAAGGCACAGCTTTTTAACAAGATGCGAATGTTGCAGGGTAAAAAGCAAAAAATGGACAAACTATTAGGAGAACTTCATACGCTTCGTGATCAACATCTAAATAACTCTTCCTGTAAGTCAGTATAGGCACAATTGGGTTTTTTTCATAAATACAATGTTTTTAATGTGCATGTTGATAACCTTTTTTTCAGATTGCAATTGGTCAATGAAATGCTGATGATAAAAGCTGTGCTGGGGCAATGTTAATGTAAATGGTTTTTAATGCTGTATAAATTTCTGTCTTAATGAAGAACTCTATGAGTAGTGATGATGAGTGTCTATTAGTGCTTTGGTTTATAACATTGAAGTTGACTAATGTGATGATGTGATGGGTTTTTTTCTTCAAGGCTTTTCTGTGACACATCTGGCTTGTGAAAAAAGTGCCATATGAATTTGAGTTTTGTGTGGTTTTGTCACAGTACATCTGCATTTGTGTACTTGGCACTTCAGGTGTTAGTAGCTTTTTGGCAATATGGCTTTGCTCCCTCTCTGTCAAATGTGCACTTGTGGCAGGGACTTCAGTCACAGGCCATTCTAGAGGACCTTACCTGTCTGACTGGACTAGAGCTTTGGCCTTTTCTTGTAATGGCTTTGTGCTTTCCTTGTTGATGCAGACCTCTCCACTTGCTGCTCTTGCTCTCTTTTTCTAGCAATGCATTTGTACTGGTGAAGTTTGTCCTGTAGCTGGGAACTTCTGAGGGGTGATCAGAGCATATTCTGGCTAGCATTGAGAAATGAGGTCTTGAAGCATGTACTTGGAGAAGGACATGCTGATTTAATAGTTATGTTACTATACCCACATTTTCTGTGTGTTTTTAATGCATATAATATGAATATTTGGATATGGTTTCACGTAGCTGGAAGAAGCAAACATCCATTTTGTTTTACAGCAAATGGACAAGAGAGCTTAGCAGAGGTGAAAAATTTGCTAGGGTTTTTCTTTTAATCAAAATTCTAAAATGTTAAATTTTTGTAAAAAATCAATACAACCTTAAGTAACTCCTTAAAAAAATCCTGTGGGCAGATTCACAGCTTGAAAGCTTCTACTTCTAACATTTGATAAAGCTAAAAGCGAATAACTGAAATCTTGTTTGCAAGTTACCTTATTGCTCACTGCCTATTGACATTGCATGCAATGAAACTTGAGAAAAAAATCTTTTGTTTTGCTAAGGAAAAAAGTTATTAATTGCTCTTTTGTCTATTGGTAATATTTTCTGTCATTATTTCAATATAATTCAGTTAAACAGATTCCTTATAATGAAGTGTTCACATAAGCTGTATTTCTTTTCTGTAGTTTATCCTGCTTCAGGTTCTCCACAAAGAAGTATTGACCAAAGAAGTACAACTTCAGCTGCTTCTGGTCCTGTAGGCATAGTAACTGTTGTCAACGGTGAATCAAATAGTCTGGCATCTGCTCCCTATCCTCCTGATTCCCTGGTTTCTCGAAATGAGAGTGAAGAGGATGAAAATCTAAATCCAACAGAAAAGCTTCAGTAAAAGTTCTTTTAATTTTTTTCCCCATTTACTTTAGTAATTTGGAGTGTTACTTTTTAAGTAAGTTTTGTGTTAAGTAACTATTTCCATTTTTTGATCTACCTAATTTAGTATTATAGACTATTTAGTAAACAATCTAATACTGTTTACTAAATTCAGTTTCAAGTGGAAAGTTCTTACAGCTGGGAAATCGGCAGTAAACTCTAAGAACTTTATATATATTCTTTTTAACTCTACATAGATTGGCTTAATACGGCAAAACAGATTAAATGCTCTTCTTTTCCTCTTCAGGAAGCTAAATGAGGTTCGTAAGAGGCTGAATGAGTTACGTGAGTTAGTTCATTACTATGAGCAGACGTCTGATATGATGACAGATGCTGTGAATGAAAACACTAAGGAGGAGGAAGAAACAGAAGAGTCAGAAAGTGATTCTGAACAAGAGGATCCACAGCCTGTTACAAATATTAGGTTGCTGTATTTTTTGTTATCCAAAGTCTTTGTAGCTGAGTTGTTGCTTCAAGAAACCTGCAATACATTATTTGAGTCAACCTGAAGTAACTTAAATCTATGCTTGTTACATTTACAAAATTACAGATTTTTAAATTTGAGGTAACTGTTACACAGATGTTAAATAGTTATCTAATCCTTGGTGTCTTATTTATTTAGATTAGCATGAACATTTAGAAAATCGCTATAAGACTTATGTGTAATTCCTTTGGGTTTATAGAATTGTACTAGATGATTAGTCTTAGACTAGAGAATTGGAGTAAAAAACCCTTTCCGTTTACAGAGGCATTTAGAGGTATAGTCTGGCACCTGTGTGCATTGAGGATCGTCACTTGATAGAAATGAACAGTCACTTAGCTATGCATCATTTAAAGCTTTTATAATGTAGACATATACCTGTAAGGCCTAATGTATTGTTGCAGATCGAGCAGGGGATAATTTAAAGCTGCTTTAAATGTTTAAAAAAAAAAAAAAAAAAATCTGTTGGAGAGATGAATATGGAAAAACTCCCAATGTCTGGACTGATTTTATATGGAGTTGGAGTTTGTTTGGTTTTTCGTTTGGGGAGTTTGTTGGGTTTTTTAGGAGGAAGGGTCAGAACACCCATTCCTAAGAAGGCTAACATAAAATTGTATCCATACCAGTTTTTAAAAAGTTAATATGAGTAATTTATTTTACTCTAGAAACCCTCAAGGAATCAGTAGTTGGAGTGAAATAAATAGCAACTCAAATGTACAGTGTGGAACTAATAACAGAGATGGAAGACATCTTAATACAGACTGTGAAATAAACAACCGATCTGCTGCTAATATAAGGACTCTAAAAATGTCTTCTGCTTTAGGTATGTTCTAAAATCTTCCAGTAATTTTACTTCTTAGTGCAAATAACTCTGATAGCTGCACAAAGTTTGGGAGATCGTTGTTTGATGCGCAGAGTATTCAATAGCCTGATCATAAAGCTAATATTTTTCTAATGTCCGGTAATTACAGTGGACTTCAGAAGTTCAATAATGTGTCTTTGGTATTGTTTTGTTGCCTCCTCTCCCTGTTTCCAGACTGTCGTAATAGAGAGAATGACAAACACCTGGATCTACCCCAAGGTGAAGATGATGAAGTGGAAGAAGATCGAGTTAGTGAAGATTCCTTGTCTACTCACAGAAGCAGCCTGGGTGATGTTGGTGGAGATGCTGAGTTTGAGCAGAAGATAAATAGGCTTATAGCTGCAAAACAGAAGCTTAGACAGTTACAAAACCTTGCTGCTATGGTGCAGGTATGTTATAAATATAAACTTGTGCACAAAAATCTAGCATTCGTTATTTCATGTAATGTGTAACTTGTGATACAGTAAAACTGCTTAATGCAACATTTAAAATACCTTTTTTTAGGCTAGGGAAAACGAGATACTGTTTGATTTTTCTGAGTTCAAGGGTGCTACTTCTGGAGTTCAGTTCAGGGATTTTTAGCACTGGATTACAAAATACAAACTAAGAAGTAGATCAGTATTATTTTTAAAAATATTAGACGTTTTTAAGATTATAGTGAACATTCAACATATAGGTTTTTGAACCCTGGGTTTTATGATCTTGTTCAATCAATGAAGAACCTTTTTCATTAAAATCTTTGGATGTTGCAACATGTTTGACTTGCAGCCTTTTGTTTTAGAGGCAATGGGTTTTTTTATTTCAAGAGTTTTGAGGTCCAGCTATAAATTGGAAGTGTTTTTAATTTAATTTTTAAGTTAGTGATGTTAGCAGCACAATGTCTCTTTGAAAGCTCAGCGGATCTGATGTCCCTTCAAAAGCTCACATTTGAGCACCACCTAATGTAATGTTTGCTGAATACTGAATACACACAGGGGTCAGAACTGAAAAGGCTTTGTGTGAAAACTTTTTAGAATCAAGCTCAGTTGGAATCTATGCTTTACAATAGCAGCAGTATAAACACAATCTTGTTATTTCAAGATAATACTCCTATCAGAAATTTCTCAGCATCTAAATCAGTGTTGTTTTTTATCATCACTATAGAGATGCTAACTGTGCAGTGGTAAAAAAATGGGAATTAGAGATGATTCAGCAGCTTCCTTGATAAATAACCTAATTAATGGCATACCTTCAAACATCATATTTCCAAGGCTTGTTATGTGTATGTACTCAGCAAAGATACAGTAGCTCTGTGAGCTGTGTCATTCTTGGTCACCAGTGATCTCTCCTGTTCAGCAGTCTTTATGAAGAACGATCACATTGGAAAACAAAAGCAGCAGTGGCTACAGCTTTCATATTTTCAATATGAGAACTGAAAATACAGAAATGATGAAAAAAATAAAAGAAGAATAGAGAACCAGTAGGACTTTATCCAAAATATTTTGGATCTAGTTTTCAAGAGTAGTTTTGTTATTAAGTTGTTAATAATATTTAACTTCACTGACTGCAGTAAATTTTGTTCATCTCAGTCTCCTTCTATTCCTCCTTCCACCTCCCCTGTTGTTTCTTCATATGCTTGTATGTTTGTCCACTGAGTCACAGGCAAGTAGTTGATGCTTCCAGAATGAGACAAATCATTTGCATTTATAGTGGAAGTCTCAGTAGCTGAGGCTGAGCTAAATAACTTTAAATTCCCTCATTAACTCGATTTGTCTTAAAGTCATGATGCCATGGTGACAGTGACTTCTCAGTTCTTGTTTTGTACTAAAGATTTTCAGACTGATTAGTTTTGGAAAGATCAAACTAGATGAACTTGACAAACTAGATTTGTTACATTTCTTTTTTTGTATCAACTTGAAAATAATCTAACTGCCTTTCTGACATCCTTTTAGGATGATGATCCTGAACCTCAAGGAACACTTGCAAGTGCGTCTAATATTGGTGACTTTTTGGGTGAGATGGAAGAGACAAAGCAACAACCAAACAATGTCCGAGCAAGTTCCAACAAGTTAAAAAAAGATGTGCGACTAAATGAAAAAGCAAGGTAAACCTTTGTCAGAGGGTGGTAGAGCTGTGCTTCAGGCAACTTCTTGCCAAGTAACATGTGGATCGCTTAATTTACACAGAGAGAAGTTCTATGAAGCTAAACTTCAGCAGCAGCAACGGGAGCTTAAGCAATTACAAGAAGAAAGAAGAAAACTGATTGAAATCCAGGAAAAAATTCAAGTGTTACAGAAAGCTTGTCCTGACCTTCAAGTAGGTAGAATGTATTTGTTTGCTGTTTTAAGGTGTTGAGCAAAGAAACATAAAATATCTTGCTCACCATTTTTCCCTATGAAAATTGGAAAAAAACTTAAAGTTGGTAATACTTGTACACTCTAAGCAGGTGGACTTTTAAACCAGGAGTTCTGCTTATGTCATTCTATTTTCAGTGGTTCTTATTCAGTGGTTGGTGTATCTTAATTTCACTGTTGTTTGCCTTCAGAAGCCTTGATAGAGTCTTCAAAAATACAGTATTTTCTGTCTTACTTTCAGCCTGAAATTGGTCTGTCCATACCGGTTAGTCACTGCTTCTTTACTTCTCTTAGTAGTCATTTGCTGGTGTTTTGGAGCAATGTGTCTTGTAAGCATGACCAATGCTTCATTGCACTTTAACTTGACTCTACAGAGCTTTACTATTTTTCATGCTCTTGGAAGATTAACTTCTTTCTGTGAAGTGAGCAGTAAATTATCAATACTGTGCATCTAGAAAATTATGTAATAATACATAATTTAAGTTTTGTTGATTTGTTGGTAAGTTTTGAAATAAATATTTTGGCTTGATTCAAAAATCCTTTTCCCAAGATACTGACTTTTTTATAGCCTCATAAAGCCTTAACTGTGTTGGGTTTTAACTGCAGGTAAGTTTTCGAAAGCTATTATACTCTGTTTTGCCATTTTGCTTTCTGTTTCAGTTGTCAGCTGGCCTGGGTAACTGCCCAGCAAATAGACAGGCTTCACAAACAACATCAACTCCAGTCACAAATGGATGTAATACAGCTGTCAAGCCTTTATTTGAGTGTGATGAATCTGTACCAGTAGGCAATGAGGTATTTCATACTTTATATACAGTGACTTTAAAAGGGTTTTAGAAAGGAGAAGTTTCAGATGGCTTGGACACTTTTTAACTAGCTGGCCTGGGGAGTGGAGTGGAAGCTATTTTAACAAAGCATATATAACTTCTTTATTTCATTTCTGGAAAGAAGGAAATACTGACTTGAACCAGTAAGACATTTTCCCCCAAATATAACACTTGTTACCAAATATTAATATGCAAGTTGAATTAATTTTGAATTTTTACCATGAACATTTGATAATGTGTACTGTAGGCAGGTCATCATTGGAGAAAATGATGAAAGTATTTGTTGAAACCTGATTTATCTTTGTGTATTCTTTCACCTTTTCCCCTGAAATTGTCTTTAATAATGATCTGGATATTACTTATTCTTTCTGGAAACTATGCTAGCATTATATTCTAATTCTTCCATTTTACTGCAAGCAGTTATGGTCTGAGATGCGAAGACATGAGATTTTAAGAGAAGAATTGCGACAGAGAAGAAAGCAACTTGAAGCTTTAATGGCTGAAGATCAGAGAAGAAGAGAGCTTGCAGAAACAATATCTACTGTTGCTGCATCTGTTAAAAGTGAAGGGTCAGAAGCTCAGTGTACTCCACAGCAGAGCAGGACCGAAAGGTAAGAGCACAAGTTATCCTGTATTAATCAATGGGTGCTTCTGTTGTTTAGTGGGATGTCAGTGTTGGGGGCAGTTTCCTGTGTTCATCTGAGCACTGGATGTGATGATTTAACAAAGTAGGAAGTAGTTTCTTGACTTGTGAAGTGACTGTTATTTAGCAATTTGCCAGCTTTATGGGTTTTCCTGGCATATACAGTCTCTCCTGTTCTACCAGTGGGGGAAAGAATCACCTAAGGAGAAGAAAATGCATGAAAAAGGCCAAATGATCAAAGTAATTTTTTTTCATCTTTACCCATTTCATAGCACAGCAAAGTAATACATTTCCAAAACAGACTGTAATTTCATTTATCTTTGCCAGTATTAGAGGCAGAATGCGAGTTTGCATTGATGAGAATCACAGAATCAACTGGGTTGGAAAAGACCTTGAAGATCGAGTCCAGCCTATGACCTGACACCACCTTGCCAATGAGACCATGGCACTCAGTGCCACCTCCGGTCTTTCCTTAAATGCCTCTAGGGATGGTGACTCCACCACCTCCCTGGACAGCCCATTCCAATGCCCAATTACTCTGTGAAGAGCTTCTTCCTAATGTCCAGCCTAAACCTCCCCTGACTCAGCTTAAGAGTGTCCTCATGCCCTGTCACTGGTTGCCTGGGAGATGAGGCTGACCCCCACCTGGCTACAGCCTCCTTTCAGGCAGTTGTAGAGAGCGATATGGTCTCCCCTAAAACTCCTCCAGGCTAAACACCCCCAGCCTCTCCTCACAGGACTTGTGTTCCAGACCATTCACCAGCCTTGTTGACCTTCTCTGGACATGCTTCAGCATCTCAACATCCTTCCTAAATTGAGGGGCCCAGGAATAGACACAAGCACTCAAGGTGCAGCCTCACCAGTGCCGACTACAGGGGAAGAATCACTTCCCTGGTCTTGCTGGCCACACTATCCCTGGTGTAATCAAGGTTGCTATTGGCCTTCTTGGCCATGTGGGCTCAATGCTGGTTCATGTTCAGAACAGTTTAATTCTTTCTGGTGCTGCTTGATTAATTGCAGATAGACTTGAAATTGTCAACAGATTGTTTTAATAATTCATTATAAACTTGAAAAAAAATACTCTTTTTCCAAACACCCCTGTTCTCCCTGACCCTGCAATGTTCACTAGGACAATGGCTACCTGGGGAGGTTCTACCCAGTGTGCCCTAGAGGAAGAAAATGGAGATGAAGACGGTTATCTCTCTGATGGAGGTGGTCAGGCAGAAGAAGAGGAAGAAGATGCATCAAGTTTTAATGACAGTTTCTCTGTTTATCCCAATAACAACATACCAGAAAATGCCTATTTTGTTAAAGGAAACAAAGACAGGTTAGTAGCATTATTTTTTGATTTAATGCTTGTCTGAGTGTATTTGGAAGAGGGTGGAAGAAGCATTGTGTTAACTACAAGGCATCCTCACAGCAAAAGAGAAAGGGTCTTTCTGCGTGTTAGGGAACTGTGTGTAATGGCAGTTTCTTGTCTGAGTCTGTGTAACTGCAATGCATATAACTGATTTGGTGGTTTCTTTTGTTTTCAGTCGTATTAAAAGTCTGCTGTTGAGCTCTCAGTTGTGTGGCAGTGGCTCCTGATGTTCCCATTTGTTTTTAATCAGTTCAAAAGATTACCAATTTGTGGGAAACTTTTGCTATGATAAAGATCAGTCTCTTCAAAAATAGTAGTTCAGAGAATTAAGCTAACTCTGAATTTTTCCCTTCTAAATTGCTGGCTTCTGTAGTTGTGAAAGCTATTTCTTAGTTATTGTGAATAATTTTAACTCTTGTCTACCTGATTGACTTCCTTCATAACCTTTGTGTGATTAAATGAAAATGCCATGTTAAAAATAATGTATATTTCTGCAGTTATTTCTTCTGGTTTGGATACCAAAGTTATTTTAGTAGACAGTGGACTAATCAGGAGCTGAACCTGTCAGTGTATTAAGTTGGTGACTTATTTTCACTGAGTATATGTTATATAGCAGTAATAGAAAATACGAAAAACAAGACCCATCCTTAGCCCTTCTTTTTTGACAGTCATAGTCTAGTGGGGGGCTCCTGTTTTCCATTTGTTTAGGATACTGTTGGATTGACAAAATGGCATGTGTGATCAGGTGGCCTGTGCTATGTGAGTTTTTGATGTACAACTTAAACATAATTTGAATAATGGACGTAACATTAGTTGTTTGAATTGTCTGATTTTGTCCTCATTCTTCAAATTTTCCCAACCCAGGTGGAAAAATTGCCGTCCACTTTCGGCAGATGGAAATTATCGTCCAGTGACTAAGGCCAGGCAGCAGCAAAACATAGGTATGCGGCGTCAGGAAAATTTTCGCTGGATGTCTGAGCTTTCCTATGTGGAAGAAAAGGAACAATGGCAAGAGCAGATCAATCAGTTGAAGAAACAGCATGAATTTAGTGTCAGCATTTGTCAAACCTTGATGCAGGATCAGCAGGTAGATATAAAGAATGGTTATTTTACTGGTTTTACTTGTCTTTTATTCTCTTTCTGAGTCTTTCTAGCAATATATTCTGGTTTTTGTAGTTTGGTCACTGTTACATATTTTCTTTCCACAGACACTCTCTTGCCTACTACAGACTTTGCTTACAGGCCCCTACAGTATGATACCCAATAATCTTGCATCTTCGCAAATACATCTTATTATGCATCAATTAAACCAGTGTTACACTCAACTGACTTGGCAGCAGAATAATGTCCAAAGGTTTGTTAACTCTGTTAGTGTTTAACTATGGAATTTGAAATGCTTCAGTACATTGAAGCATGGTTATGTGAGTAAAACATTACAGATAATGGTTAAATATGAGACTCTTGAATTTCTGAGTTTATTACGAGCTTTTGAAATTGTCTGCAATATTTCTGGTTGTCTTTTTTTCCCCCACCCCTTCTTTAACTCCTTTAAAAGTACTTTTCTAGTAATCTTCATTGAAGAGAACCAAAAGCTGGCAAAAATAGTTATTTTTTTAATACACTTTTGTGTCTATAGTCTTCACTAGGCTACCTTTCAAAGTTCTGTATTCCAGTGGTAAAGGTTGAAAGGGTTTTTGTCCTTTCTTAGTGTTTTCAGTTAGAATTTATACTTCTTACATTCCATTTGGATGTACTACATTTGCCTTCTGAGCAATGATTTTTTTTGAAAAAAGATGTAAAAGTCATTTTAATTCATTTCATGAAAGTTGAAGGTCTTCACCTCTGTTTAGTATTTGGTATGTGGTATATAGGTGCTGTCCTCTTACACAATTTTTAAAATTAATTTTAACCTTAGTTCTGTAAATACTTTGTATATTTGATGGTTTCTATTAAGTTTTCTGCTTGCTTATTTCTTTAGTATTTAGGTTTTTTGTTCTTGCAAGGATGTTTAACCTGTCTATACATGACCACTAGTACAGAGCAGTTGCTTTAAAACCAACTCAGGATTAAATACAAGTCATTTTTGTCATGAGGGTTTTTTATTAGCTAAATAGAGCACTTCTTTACATACATTACATAGTGTAGGTGAAATAATATGAAGCTCAAATTACTTGAGTATAAATTTACAGTTTTCCCATAATATTTTTTCCCCAAGTTGTTATTTTCTCTTATTTTCAAGGTTGAAACAAATGTTAAGTGATCTTACACAGCAACAAGAGCAACAGTGTCAAGAGAAACCATCAAGAAAGGAGAGAGGCAGTAGTGCACCACCACCTCCATCTCCGGTTTTCTGTCCATTCAACTTTCCTCCACAACCTGTGAATCTCTTTAGTGTTCCAGGATTTACTAACTTTTCTTCCTTTGCTCCAGGTGAGTATTAGTATAGGTATGAGAAGTAACATGAATTAAAAAAAAAAAATAAAAATTGACGTTTTCTCATTTAATTGAAATTGTAATGTGAACTTAATGAAACTCTGTCACTTTTCCTTTATATTTAAATGGTCTTAAGCAGAAGTTTACTGTTTATTGCTGAATAATTGTGTATTTTTACTTCAGTGTGAAGAGCAAGACTCTCTCAGTATGAAGTTAGTTATACTTAAAAATACTCCATGTAAAGTTTCAAATATTGTTCGTCCAACCTATGAAAAGCAGTGTTTGAAGCTTTTGCATACCTTCAGCAGTCATTTCATAGTTGAAATCATGTTCTAAGTGAACCATGTAGTTGGAAGGTGATTATTTCTGGTTTTCTTAGAACTTCAAACACTCATGTTTGTTATAAATACCTGTAAATGGAGCATGTTAACCAATTTTTGTTCCCTTTGGAGTTACACAGTAACTGTTGACTTGGATACAGTATTCCTAATCTCTTTCTCTAATCTTCTTTTGCTATTGAATTTGGAGGAAAAGAGTGTAGGTATTTTACTGTATAATTCAAAGAAAACAAAACTGTCTTAATGTATTTCGGTCTTACTAGGAAACCAGGAAATAGGCATAGACCTAGATTAGGACTTTCAAATTGCAAAGTGTGTTTTCTGTTTGAGAACATTTTTAAAATTACATGGAACCTGCCCAAAAGAATACTTGTATTCAGTCTGCCACTTCCATAAAGATTCTGATGTTAAAATTGAAGTAGTATGAATTTATGACTTCTTTGGCTTTATAAATACTTGAACCATTGGAATTTTCCTGTCAATTTGATGGTGATTGAAGTACTGATAAGATCTTCAGGCAGACAGAATTCTGCCTTTTTTTGGAACTATTTTTATTTTTACTTTCACTTTTAGGAGCTCTTTACTGGAGTTTTTTATGGACCTTCATCTCCACTGGTGGAATTGTATCCAGTAGTGTTAGAAATGTGCACTAAAGATAAATTCTGATTGTTTACAGTGTTTTCAGGATGAAAACAGTTCTTGCTTACTTCCCCACTGTATTTTTGCTTCATGATTTTGTGCTGCCACACAGTGTGTCTCAAATTTGAATTTTACTACACAAATAAATGAGGTAGGATCTTCTGACTCTCTTGTTTACTTTGTAGGTATTAACTATAATCCAGTGTTCCCATCTGGTTTTGGAGATTTTGCACATAATACTTCTCCACACAGCAGTGAGCAGCAGGAGCAGCAACATCCTCTAGATCAAAATACTTCTGGGAAAACTGAGTATATGGCATTCCCTAAACCCTTTGAAAGCAGTTCCTCTAATGGAGTGGAAAAACAAAGGTATTTAATGTCAAAGTGCAGTTCTCCTTTAGTAATTTCTCCTCCTTTTTCTGGAGCTTGTGGGAATTCATCATTCATCAGTGAATTTATTGTCGTAGAATTACAAAATTAGCTTTACTCTTGTAATTTCTAGTTTAATTTTTTCATTTTTTCAGTAGTGTTCTACTTTTCTATATATTATTTAATGTATCATTTCATGAACATTTTAAAATCAAATGCAATCTCAGTGGTTTTGTAACACTTTCTCTAAGCGGAGGAAGATTTTGGTTCTATGGGATTGTTTTGAAACTGAGTTGTTTGAATAACTAGAGGATGTAGTTTCAGTGAATGCTTTTTTTTTGTGCTACTGTAGATTGTACTTTAAGAAACGCTTTGACCTATGGTACTATTTGAGCACAATAGTAGCTGCATAAATACATTCATGTTGAAACCAGCAATAGATGGGAAGTTCTGTTTTCCATTTGAAAGGGTTCTCTGGAATTGCTTATTTTTCAATATTCCTTTGATGTCTAAGTAACAACAGCGGGTAATTTGGATTACAGATAAACTGCTTGCCTGGTAATACATGATGTTTCTGTCTAAGAGGTTAGGTTATGGTACACTGAGGTTGGTCTATGGGTCTTTTTTTTTTTTTCTGGCAGAAGGAATCATAGACAACCTGAAGAGGAAATGGAAAAAGGATCAACTTGGCTTGATGATAGCCAAGAAATGAAAAAAGATGATCAGTCTCGGCTGAAAGCAGGTTTTGCAGTTTCAGTACAAAACATTGCTTCTGGTCATAAAAATCAGTGTGATATGAACCGGAGAAGAGAGTTTGATGAGGAGTCTTTGGAGAGTTTCAGTAGCATGCCTGATCCAATAGACCCAACTACTGTGACAAAGACATTTAGATCTAGAAAAGCATCAGCACAAGCAAGCCTGGCATCAAAAGATAAAACGCCCAAATCAAAGAACAAGAGGAAGAGTTCTTCTCAGCTAAAAGGCAGAATTAAAAATACTGGTAGGTGCAAAGTAATCTTGGATACTGTGACAAACTTGGCTTGGATTATAATCATTACATTCTGGAGAATTTACTCTCTGTAAATGCTACCTATAATAATGAAAATAAGTTATTGAAATTATTTCATTTTATGTAATACAACTGCGTAAGGCTTTTTAAAATTTCAGTAAATAGAAAATAACCAATTGAGATACCATGATTTAAAAGGATCATGGATGCAGGTATGTGTAGATTTTGAATAACAAGGAGAATCTTAATTGTCTTCATGGTCAAACTGGATTATTTGCTGAAAAATATGCTTCATTAAAATTCTGAGAAGAGAGAAACAGTACTAGTTACTATAGTAGTACTGTTGGGGTTGCTGAGGATTTAGTACTACTGTATGGCTTCAGGGTACAGAGGAAGATTTTAGTCTAGAAAGCATCATTAGTATTTTGTATCTATAAGAGTGCCTTTAAACAAATTTTTTGAAGTATTAAAACATTTTGTAAGCTGTTGGTTTATTTCTTCCTTTTAATTTCCTCCCATTAGGTTATGAAAGTGCAAGTGCTTCTAGTGTGTGTGAACCCTGCAGGAACAATAAAAGCAGACACTCTGATGACGTGGTTCATGCAAAGGTGTTCAGCAAAAGGAATCAGGAACAATTGGAAAAAATAATTAAATACAGTAGATCTACAGAAATGTCTTCAGGTATTCTTTTCTAAATGTCTAATTATTTTGTCACCTTCTGTGAGTAAGGGACCTTAGTTCCTGGTGTGTTACTTAAATGCAGTGCATTTTGACAGGAAATACAGGACTGTATATTTAGCATGTGCGTTTTGCATTTTAATTTTTAAGGATGCTGTAAATGTAAATTTGTGAAAAGTTGGATATTAATTGCTTTTGGGTGTTTTCTGTATATTAAGTACTTGATTAAAGTAATTAAGAAACCTGTTACAGTACAACAGGCAAAAATGTAGCCAATCTCACCCATTTGTTGGTTATTTTATGGAAAGTAACTGCAAAACTGATGAAACTTGGCATAGTGTTTAAACTACATCCTGTACTGCATACATGTCTTCTTCCTATTCATGCTTAAATGAGCTCCATCAAATATCATTCAAATTCAGTCTTATAACATCACATAAACCCTTGCATTTTTGCCATCTGCACTGCTTTTCTTGTATCTAGGTCATAAAAATTCTCTCCTGTGCCTTTTTGGTTCTGCCAGTATTTCTGTTTTGTTTGAGAGATGCAGAAATTTTAGTTGTTGTAGCACAGTATAAAGCTTTGCCAGTTTAGCTGTGTCCACACTAAGAGCTGTTTATTAGTGTACATAATAAACTTCACTGGTCAAGTTCTCATTCTCACAATAAGCAGCTCTGATGTGGTTTGGATAACTAAGCAGCCTTCCTCCTGCTGTTTTGTATAGACCCTGTCTTTATTTCTGGTGCGCATTTTTGTGTTTATCACTGTCTATCCCCACTTTCCTACAGCACATGCTAGGAGAATTCTGCAGCAGTCTAACAGAAATGCATGCATTGAAGCGCCAGGTAATGCATTCACTGCTTAGCTTCAACAATATCCTGTTACTTTTTTTTTTTCTTCTCTTACCTTTTATCCTATAACTCACTGTTTAGCAGATGTTCAAGATTAGTGCTATAGCAGCACCTTCTCTATAACCAAGACATGAAAAGCAACCTTGCATGAAATGCAGAGTTACAAAGCAGTTGAGGAGAACATGGTTACTATGTTCTTGATCAGTAACACATAGAAAATACAGAGGTAGATATTACATCAAAAAATAATTTCTGTAGGCATTTTTAGTGTGTTTAAAAGCTGCTATTACATATTAGTAATGTGGGAGGGATGCAATTTGTGGTAGCTTTTCGAAGATTGAAAAAGCTTGCCTGTGCTTAAAAAATGAGTAAACTACTTGTAGATAATCAAATTGCACAGTAATGTTTGCTATATTGCTAATAACTTCATTAACTTGAATACTAACAATTACACATCTGTTAAACTGAGTTTTCCAGATTGAACTATGTTTCCATTCAGCACTTCCCAATAATGTATGTAGTAATTTGATTTATGTGATGAAAGGATAATCCTTAATTTTCCAATGAATGGGAGATTTAGTAGGAAACACCTTGTCTTCTCATATGTATGTAATAGGGTTTAAGGGTAGGAGGTTTTTGTGAACTTGGGAGTGATGCTAGACATTTACGAGAATGTAGTATTTATGTTGGGAAGAGTGGCTTTCCTGAGTTCAGTCTAAAGCTTTCTTAATGCTGCTTGTGTTGCAGAAGTGTAGACTGCTTGTATTATATAAGCTTGAGACCTTTTGCTGTCTTTCTTGAAATGTCTTAAAACTCCATTTTCAGTGTTTAATACCTGCTCTGAAAGCATCATTGTGCTGTGTGCAATATTCTCTTTTATAAAGAACACTTTCTAAAGGTATTGTTCAGAAATGTAAAGAATGTTATTTTTATGATTGCTCTATATTGTATTTCTTATATTAAAGATGGCATAAGGGGTTTTCTAAGAATGCTAGCCCTTCAGGAAATTATTAAGCTTTAGGATAGCAGCTATTAGGGAATCTGCAATGATTGAGACATAATTTGTACCTGTAACTTGCATACCTGATAGGTAGTTGTCTGTTAAATGGATGCCTGTCAAGGACTTAACAAGTTCCTTTCTTTTTTATCTACAGAAACTGGTAGTGATCTTTCTATGTTTGAGGCTTTGCGAGACACAATTTATTCTGAAGTGGCAACTCTTATTTCTCAAAATGAGTCTCGTCCCCACTTTCTTATTGAACTTTTCCATGAGCTTCAGCTGCTAAATACAGATTATCTGAGGCAAAGGGCTCTATATGCTTTACAGGTATGCACAGAATTTTTGATTTTCTGTATGAATCAAGCAAACCTTAGATCTTTTTTTACAGCATGGATTGTCTTTTCCAGGATATAGTGACTAGACATTTATCTGAGAAAAATGAAAAAGGGAAGTGTGCAAAATCACTGAATTCTGCGACATGGGTGGCATCAAATTCTGAACTTACTCCTAGTGAAAGCCTTGCCTCTACCGATGATGTAAGTTTTCAAATTTAGAAGCTACTGACAGCATTTTCTGTATTTCAGTTTGCTCACATGTATGCTTGCCGACTGAAATATACTAGAGACCAAATTTTGTTATAATTAGTATCACTTACACAGACTTTTCTGAGCAACTAGTGGCAAGAGTATCAGTGCAAAAGTGATAAAATATGGTAGGATTCTTGGTACTGCAAATGAGTGATGTTAGGGATGAATGAAACATGGAGAGAGGTGTAAATTGGAAACTGATACATTCAGAAAGAGCCAAAATCCTCTTCTGAGTAAGGTCAGGGCAAGTACTGATCAAGTGATTCTCAAAAGATTTTTGCTTTTTTGTATTTGAAAACCACTTACACCTCTGTACAGTTTTTTTACATGTTTTTGTACTTCAAGTATTTGAAGCAAGAGTGGTAGATTCACCTGATGGGTTTATATCCTGAAAGTAGGGTTGTGTCCAGTCAGGTACTCTGGTGACAAACCCCGATACCACAACAAGTCACTGAAAAGAGTTGCAGGCTTGTTCACACATCTCTGAGAGTGTGGTGTGTTCCTTCTTTGTATTCAGTTGTCTGGTATTTTTTAGGAATCTTTTGGCAAGAACTTTTCTACAGAAGCATGTCAAGATTGTGAACAACCTGATGTAGATAATGGGAGTACTATGTCTACTTCTTCAAATTTTGAACCCTTTGCAACTGATGACCTTGGTGAGAATGATGTGACTTAGTGTTTTAAGTATTACTCCCTCCCTCCCTAAATGCCTGCAATTCTCTGCACTTTAGTACAGTTACTTGATTTTAAGTGTGTAATCCCATTTTGTCCTACGAAACATAATTGTTAGCCAACTGTGAAACACTGAATTTATCAAAGCGTGTAATAAAATATGATAACTAGTTATATGTAGATTTCAAAACTTGGGGCCTTAATGTAATTTTTATCATTGTTTATTTGTCTGTCAATTGAAAGTTTTTTATTTAGATTAAAAAGTGTTTTTATTCTAAATATAGGCAACACAATGATTCACTTAGATAAAGCTTTGTCTTGGATGAGGGAATATGAGCGTATGAAAGGTGAAGCTGAAAGTACCCTTGACTCTGAGGGCTGCTCTAGTAATTTTCAGGGTGCTTCTACTGCTAAATTAGAAGGTATGCATATATACATATATTTTGCTTAGTTTTAGAAAAGAATTATAATAACTATCAAGCTAAATTTCTTTCTTTATTTATAATGAAAACTTAGCAAAGTTTGTAAGGACATATACATATTAAGGAAATACGATTTATTTTTTAAAATAGAAAATAAGTTTTTGAAAGTGGTATTTCTTTAGTAGTAATGTTGAATGTACTAAATGTAATGCTTTTAATTTTTTTTTTTTTTAATTAAAATGAGGTCCAGGTACCAGTGAATGTCAGTCTGTGCCACAGTCAGGTGATGTTTCTGCAGTTCCATGTCCTCGTATAGATACTCAGCAGCTTGACCGGCAGATTAAAGCAATTATGAAAGAGGTCATTCCTTTTCTGAAGGTAAGGGGTCTTTATAATCTGGTGGGAATTAAAATAAGAAGAAAAGCACTTGTATTATTGCACAGAAGAACATTATTTCAAATCTAAAACTTCCCTCCTAGAAACAGCTATCGATAAATATGTGTTCAGTTGCAGACGCTGCTGAAGATGAAGTAAGAATTAGATGATCCCAGAGAAAGATTCTATGTAGTTTTTAATAGGAGAAATAAATGGTCAGGTTTCTGGATTTCATAGGGCAGATGGACTTAACATCAAAAAGAATAGAGGTTGCTTGCTTTGGAACAGACAAAAATACAGGAATGTGTGAGAATGTACTTTTGAAATATTTGATGCCTTTTACTGGACAGAACTGAGATCACTAATTAAAACTGTTACATATACAGTAATAGGGTATTTTTGAAGGATACCTCTGAGTAGTTGATTTTACATTATTTTCTCCTGTTTACGAGTATCTAAAGTTGTTGGGAGCTTTTTAACTTCTCTGATTACAGAGAAGAAATGTTGTTCTTTAAAGAAAGAGAAATAGTCACAGTTCCTCCTTTGCAAGGTTGAAGAGCAGAGAAGATTGAGTTGTAAGATGCTTAAGGCATCTCCTTGTTCCCTGTTATACTATGCACAGTGTATAAGCTTAGGTTTGTCTAATAAGGTATTTGGTTGATATTAAGTTTAAAAACTGTGTTGTTGACATGCCAAAGTCAGAGTGCCTGAAGACTTTTTATTTGCATTTTTAAGGCTGCATATAACAGTAGATATCTTAATATACACTTTAATACATCTATGTATGCAATGACAATATAATGAAACTTCTTAGTTTGGCCAAACATTATAAAATGCCAAGTACTCATGTACTGGAAAACTGAGATAAATCTTTGTGTTGTGACCAATCAGTCATTCATGAAGTATGGTGTTTGTGAGATTGATTAGGACTTTCTTGTGGTATGCTGTTCCTTCAGTGGACAGGTGGTTTTTTTATAAATTGATTTCTGTGTTTGGGTTGATGACTAGTTTTTCTTTTGAAGTGGTAACAAAGCTCATTCTGTGATACTTGTTAGGAACACATGGATGAAGTATGCTCTTCTCAGTTACTGACAGCAGTAAGACGTATGGTCTTGACCCTTACGCAACAAAATGATGAAAGTAAAGAATTTGTGAAGTTCTTTCATAAGCAGCTTGGCAGTATACTTCAGGTTAGTAGTTTTTCAGTGCTGTTTTACAACACTCGAGTTGGCTAATGACCAACAGATAAACCAGCTTCTCTAAAGTTGTATTTTACACTTTAAATAGCATAGCTGCTTTTCTCCCTCAGCTTTGATACAGTGATGAGTTACCTTTGTTCCTAAACTAATGACTTACTGCACCCAGAACATCTTTCCTGTCACAGGAGAGAGGTGTATCTCTGGCTGTGGCTATCTTCAAGTAGAGCTCCAGTGATGCTTTTCATGGACATCTTGTGTAAATTCCTGAAAATCTGTAGTCTGCACTTTTTCATTCTTCTTTTTTTTTTTTTTCTACAAGCATGGAGTTTAAGTCAAGAGCGTAGTAAGTTCTGTTATGTGACTAGAAAGTCCATGTAAAATCTGTTTAAGACACTAAAACTTTTTAAAAAAATATGAGCTAATCTATACATAACTAATTTTGAGTTATTAGAAATATGAAAAATACTTAGTCTTTAAAGCTTGAAAGCCTGTTTCAAAAACTGAAGAATTATTTTTCTTCACAGGATTCACTGGCGAAATTTGCTGGTAGAAAATTAAAAGATTGTGGGGAGGATCTTCTTGTGGAGATCTCTGAAGTGTTATTCAATGAATTAGCCTTTTTTAAACTCATGCAAGACTTGGACAACAACAGCTTTTCTGTAAAGCAGAGATGTAAACGAAAAATAGAAACTACTGAAGTAGTGCAGACTTATGCTAAAGAGGTTTGTTTTGTTTTATTTTATTTTTGAAAAATGTAGCTTTTCTGAGATTGTATTTTCTAAGCTAGTTTGATTATCTTATTTTATACCTTATCTATGTTTATTTATTTATTTTACCAGTTGCTGTGTAATCACAGTACTGCTTGTGTAGGAGTGTGAACTGGTTTTCCTCAGCAAGGGCAAGTCCTGTATTACAGATGATACAGATATCTAATTGTGTAGACTTTGTTCATAATTTAGAGGAAATGTTCTAATGGTTATGTGTGAACATAAGAAGAAATGAACAAGTGTTGAAATAGTTTTAGCACCTGGGGCCATTGAAGTTTCACCCCAGCAGACTGAGCCTCTCACAGCTATTCAGTCCCCTCTGTGGGATGGGGAGACAAGGTCTTGACTCTGTGGAATGCTGCTTGGTGGTAATGAAAACACCCCTGTGCTATCAACCCTGTGTTCAGCACGAATTGAAAACACAGCCTCATACTATCTACTGTGAAGAAGTTTTACTCTCTCCCAGTGCCAGGGCCATGTTATTCATGGCCCCACTACACCCAGCTAAGTATTTTGACATGTTGGAGGTCCCAGTTCATTCTCTCTTTAGATTTGCCAGCTGGCTTCCTTGCAGTAGCTTAGTTAGGCATCATCTTTAACAAACTGGAGTAAATCCTCTGAAGTTGTCCTGTGGTTGGTTTGTTAGCATATGCAGATCTAGACTTGGTGTGTAAAATATATATAAACTTTTCAGAAATATTTGAGATTGTAGGACATATTCTTGCTCTAAGAAGCAAGCTTTGGCTAGGTTTCACACCATTTACTTTATTAATTTTAGTATTGCTTTTTGGGAGCATAGCTGCTATTTTTAAGTTATATGATCTGTTTAAACAAACAATAAACCAGATCATGTTCATGTATTTATGATTTCAGTATCCTTTCAGTTTTCTTCTAGAAACACAAATACCAAAGCGAACCCTTAATTAATTTTTAAATGTCAGCAGAAGATATTTTTTGAACCTGTTATAAACTACAAGATCCTACAAATATTTTTAGGTGTACCACCAGCAATATTTCAAGACAATTTAGATGTAGAAATAGCATGGCTGGTATGAGGGAGACTGTGGAGGGCCTTGTAAAGAAGCCATAGGAGCACTCTGAATCCAGAAAGATTTAGACATGACTTACTGTTTTATCTGAAGTTGCCCATTGGGCCTTTGTTACATAAACAGCTGGTTTATATCTGCTGTGGGAAAACATGGAGCCAGCTTAGATTCAGCGTTTCTTCTCTCCTGGAAGACAGAATGAGGATTAAAGTCAATGTTTGCCTCATTGCTGGGTAGAGGTTCTATTTCAACAAAGCCAGAGAGGAGCCTGAAGTGGTAGGTCCTGGTTACTTTGTACAGACCTGCACAATTGTCTCCATGTGGTCTTCTAGAAGCCCTCAGCTCTGGAATCCTGACATATATCAAATATGCAGACATATTTGATCTTGCTCAATTTTCTGGCTCTCATGAGTCCAGTAAAGTAACTGCTGAAAATACAGCTCTTTGTCTTGATTGGAGTTAAATCATGAAGTGGTTTGAGTTGGAAAGGACCTTAAAGATCATCTAGTTTCAACCCCCCTGCCATGATGTATCTAATTCTATATGCTAGATATGATTCAACCACTGACTGTTGGATTAGCCCAATATAAACATAATTGTTTAAGTAAAAAGGGTTAGCACAGATTTTTTTAATGCTTTGCAACTCTAAAATCTTGAAGACATCTGTGTATACAAAAATACTTGTGGCTTCCTGCTGTTTTAAGATAGCAGTTCTTAGTAAGATGAGCATTTCAGCCTGGCTTTCATGGAGCTCTAGTTTGATTCAGTATTTCCAAGTTATTTCAGTTTAGAATTGAAGACAGTTTGTGTTTCTTCTAGGCAAAAAAAGTTCTCCAGGTGGATATTTGTTCTTCTGTTGAAGATGTCGATGAGGACAAAGTATGTGTATGCCTTTCAACTCTCTTTATTCCTCAGATAATTTCAAAAGTCACTTAGTCTTACTATTGTCTGTCATAGAATCAAGTATCTGTAAGTATAGTATCAAGCCTGTTTTCCAGCCTTTAGAAATTTATTAATATCCTTTCTGTTATTTTCAGTGATTTATTTTTTCAAAGTAACAAAGTAAGTTATAATTTCCATTTCTAAGGACAGCTTAACTATTTTTAGCAGTTAACATTTTCTTTTTTAATGTTATGAAATAAGTTGATTTGCTTTCCATCTTCGGGAAAAGGTAGATGTTCTGAACTGGGACATGTGGTATTTGAGGTCTCAGAGTCCAAGCCTGGCTGTGCTCTGAGTATGAGATGTTAGTGCCCAGAATTTGTCCCTGTTCTTTTTAAGTTTCTTTTGTAAACCACTCATACCACCGGGGAAATGTGTTGTGTGTGAAGTTTCAAATGGTCTGCTGCAGCGTTCAGCTTTCTCCAGCTAAGGGAATGATACAAATGTATACACCAAGTAGAATGTTAGTTGCTGGTAGGTAATAATGCAGGTGTGTCTGTTTTCTTGATAATTACAAATCTAATGTAAAGGATTTTTTTAACCTAGCATGCAGATCAGTGTCAACCTTTTCAGATAATGACATACTCAGTAGTTATGAGGTCCTTGAAAGGTGTGTCTGAGCAGTGCCGTGATCTCTTACAGGAGGATCCAATGCTCTCTTTTAGGAGTATTGTTCTGCTGTATTCATTTCAAGGCCATAAGGACTACTTAAACAGATTTTTAGTAGATACTTTTTAACTTTTGAGAAACAACTCCTTTATGCAGAAATCTTAGTGTAGTCTTTGGATAAACATGAAATTGCACAGTATTCCATGTTTTCCTAGGACAAGGATGAGACTGAAACTGCTAAACAAGTACTGGACTCAGAAGCGTGTGCTGGTAACGGAGTGCCTGAAAGTATTAGGTCTGATGCATCTGATCAAGAGGAAGATGAGGAAAGTGAAAGTGGTCCAGTGGCAATAAGTAAGGCACTTTTATATAGTTCATTATTCTGTGCTTCCACTGTAGTTTTGACCAGCTAATTTTACAACAGGATTTGCATGATGTAGTGCTGTGTAACACCTTCTCTCACAGATTTTTTAGTTAGTCCTTTGTCAGTGAAAGTTTTGCAGTACTGTATTTCGTAGTGTTATGTCAGGGGTTAAATATTCCAATTAGAGGAGCTTACTTTTTTCATAATCAGTAGATCTGTAAAAATGTATTAGAAACAGATTCATTAAATTTTATATCCTGTCTCAGCTTATGTTGAAGTTTCCCAGCCTTTAATCTGAATTGTGTGAAGGCTGTGCAAATTTTATGCAGTTTCTCATTTAAATAATGTGGCTTTTTATTCTGTGCTTTTACTTTAGAGTAAAGCTTGCATATATTTATTTATTTTTTGTCCTGATTTTTTCTGTCGTACACCAACTACTTCTGGCTTGGATTCCTTTACCATTTACATTTTTTTGCACAAACTTGTTTAATAACTTAGACATTTCACACCAACGTAGAGGTGTTTGTTCATAACATAGCTGATGTGAAACATACAGATCTTTGAAAGTTAAGTTGTTACTGTATCTTAATCTTAAAGAATGTTTTGAAATAAAACATTCATTTCATTAAATTCCCCAAGAGGATTTGGCAATTCAAAGGTGGTTTTGCATTGATTTGCTTTTAGGTTTATCAAAAGCAGAAACCCAAGCTCTAACTAACTATGGCAGTGGAGAAGATGAGAATGAAGATGAAGAAATAGAATTTGAGGAAGGACCTGTTGATGTGCAAACATCACTACAAGCCAGCAGTGAAACAACTGAAAATGAACAGGTACCATCAAAATTGTAAAAGCAGAACAAACCCGTGCCAGTGCACAGCTTTTCAGTACATATTTATATGTACCTTGTTTTTTCTTGTTGCACTTGGTTTTTGTACTATTGAAAGTAAAAGAATAGTACAAGAAATTGTATGATACTGGTAACTGCTACATTCAAAATGTAGCATTCCTCACCTGAGTTTATTACAGCTTATGCCAGAGTGGATGGATGGACTGAGATGAAACTAATGTTTACATCTGCTATGAGAGAGGAAAAAATGTTAAGCTGCAAGTGAGAAGTTAAACTTCCAAAAGAGCATAATTTTAAACCTTTAAGCAGTTCCTTCTCTGTGTTTGCTGAGATCAAGTTCTAATTGGGAGTAATTCACTCTTGTATTCTAGCATCTCTTTTGTTTGTCTTTCCTCCCTTTTGAGGTAATTATTTCTGGAGCAATGGTGAAATATTATTGGGTATGATTGTCATTTCACTGTTAGTTTTCTTAAAAACATTTAAATACGTGTGACCTGCTTTTGGAGAATCGTCAGTTCTTTATGTATCAAATAAGATTGACAATCTGTTGAAACTTTGGTTTGATCAACAGGTATTTGTATTGGGCAAGGATGTAATTGGAACATTTTACTTTAAAGGCTGAAACAATAGATCTTTTAAGTGGAACCAAAGAATTTACCTGGGAACTACTGTAGTGAAAAGCAGATGTTCAGATAACACATGCCTATCATTGGTATTGGTTTTGTAAACTGCTGCTGACTAGCTGGCAAATAGGACTTTCCTGTCTTTATTTCAAGCTAGTGAAAAGACAAATTCATGGAGCAAGTGTGCAGTGTGTTTCTAGTTAGTAAATTCGGGTATGAGCTATAAAGCTGATCAGTAAAATTCTGTTCTAACTCATTTTTATCTTCCTCAATAGACATCGAACCAAGAATTGAGTAAGGCAAAAAGCAGTGAGATTTTGTCATCAGAACAAGAATCTGTTAATGTTACAGGTAAGCCCTGTATGCAGTAACTGAGAGACTAACACTTCCATATGAACTTGCATATGGTGAGAATTGTCTTGGACAGTGTAATACATGTAATTAAGAGAAAGATGATCAAATTTACTGTCTTTTTCATGGAACTGTATCAGTTGCCTGGATGTACATGTGTTGATACTGACAAGATAAACCTTTTAAAGAGGAAACATGGAATAATCTTACTTAAGTAGATGTGGTTTTGGCGCTTGACATGAGCAAGAATTTTAGCTAATTGTTGCAGCTCTTGGGACACAACTGTATCAATTAACATGTGTTATAATGTTTTGATGTTTAGATTGGTCTTGTACTTGTTTTTTCTGCTACTACCATTTTACTAGTTATTGAAATTACTTTATATTTTAGGTTTTTTTCTGTGAGTAATGTTGTAACTAATTAAGAGCGAAGAAATGATTTTCCATCAAAAGAAGGGAGCATTACTGGGTTGTATTAATGTTATTTCTAGTGTAATTGTTGTTACTACCACCTGGACTGTGTTTTTCTATTGCAAACACTAGTTTTATTCTTGGCCTTTTTTGTAGACTAAAAATCAATATTAGAGTGGCAAAATATTAAGGAATTTACTATTATGTATTATATCTCCTCATACCTAGAATAAGTACTTTATAGTAGGTCACTTAGTTGTGGAAGTTGTTTTTTGTGGGTTTTTAAAGAACTTTTTTGAGTCAGAAATCAAGTCACATACTCTCATGATAAATTGCTTATACTTAAGTGTGTAAGGGTACAAATAACTGATGTTTTACTTCAGTTCATTTTATGTTGGTCTAAGAGTCTATTGTTCACTTTGTTGCTCATTTGTAGGTTTGGATCATAATTTTTAAAAGAATAATAATAAACCTGGCATTTTTGTATGTTCAGAATATTTTACTATCTCTACCTAGTTAAAATGTAATTCTGTGGTTTTAGGTGAACAGGATGTGGCTACAACTGTGCCTCATTACCTCAGTGTCATGGAGAATACACCAGGTTTAACAGTCAATACCCCAGAATCCTTTATAACAGCCACTGTGAAAACAGAAGGATCCAGCTCATCTTTAGCAGTGAATGAAACTCAATCACAGGACACCACGTGTGAAGAAAACAAATCTGGTGCAAGTTCTGAAAGCTCCATGGCTGGCAGCCCTGATACAGAGTCACCTGTGCTAGTGAATGAATATGTGTGTATAATTCAGTTAAGATACATCCAAGAGAAATGATAAGCTTTTTTTCTGTTATAGTCTTATTTCTGGTTTGCAGTCTTGTTTTGTTTCCATCTGCAAATTTGATATGTGCGTTGTTTTTGTTAATGTACTTTAATAGTTTTGGAGTGAAAAGAAAACAAAATAGCTCTTCTTAAATACCACAATTTTTATTAACAGGAACCTGGTTCTGGAAATGTAAGTCAAAAATCTGATGAAGACGACTTTGTGAAAGTTGAAGACTTGCCCCTCAAACTTGCTGTGTATTCGGAGGTATTTTGCTATTATTTGTGGGATTGTTGTTTAGAAGGGCATACCCTAAATGTCTGTGTTACTCAGACAGCAGTAAAATTACCCAGAATTTTGAGATTTGCTTTTTTTGTTACAAAGGCAGATTTAATGAAGAAAATGGAAACAGAGGCCCAAACAAAGAGTTTGTCTGATGAATTCCTGGATGGAGGTGGAGCTCAAGATCAAGAATTAGTAGGAGATGCCCAAACATTGAAAGAACCTGGTAATTATTTTCTATATTCTGCACACATATTGGGAGAACACTCTGGAATGCTGGAATTTAAATATCACTGATTGAAGTTAGCAGTTATCGCAGTGCTGTAAAAATATTGGGTTGTGTTATCATGCATTTGAAAATGTTGTATTGATATGAAGGAATTTATCTTGCTGTCCATCTCACTTCTATATTCTTTTTTAGATTCTATGACTGATAAAGTCATAAACATTAACATATTTAAAAGTGCATGTCACAACATAATGGTTTTGAAACTTATTAAAATGGAGCAGTATTTTTGTTTCTTGTTACACAAGATTGGGTTTAATAATACTGTAAATCATAATTGCTATTATCTGATATAATAACACTTAGTATAATTTCCTCACAGACTGCTAAGTATTTTTGTGATAGAAACATTCAAGAGACTTTTCAGAATAATAAAATATCTCCTCAGAGAGAAAGAAATTATTTTTCATATGAAGTATACCATGTGGTAGGAAAAAGTTCTAGTGTGTATGATAGCAGTAAAATTTTTCAATTTCATGGTTTTTTTAATGCAGATACAAAAATTTAATGATAATATAGGTCAGAGAAAATGTTGGGTTTATTTTCTATACTATTGTGACAAAGCTACAGTATTAAAGACCTCTTTTTATTTTTAGACTTGTGATTCTCCAGTGGAGTGTACAGTAGTGACATTTATAAGGGCATGGACTGGGTGTTCTGGTCATAGCAGTTTTCTCCTAGTGTGCCTCCTTCCAGTTCTTCAAATACTATAAGCTGATGAACCTGCTTTTTATTTAATCATTTGCAGTGGCAGCACAGATGTTTTCCTGAACAAAGTGTGAGGAAAGGTGCATCTTTCCTTCCATTTTAGTTACTGCCTGTCAGCATTCTCCCTGTCACAGCTCTGCCTGCACAAGCCTGTTGTGCCCATTTGGTGGATACTGATGCCCAGACCTGCTGTGGGAACAGTCTGACCGAGACTTTAATGCCACACCAAAGTTGTACCTAGCTCTGAGCCATTCTTAAGCTGTGTATGGGGGGATGGCTGTAGGTGTTCAAGCAAGCCATAGCTCAAAATGCTTGTGACGATGAAATAGCAGTTGAAACGTGGTCATGAGCTGCTTGATGCCATGTAGATGTTAGACAATGATTTTATTCTTATTTTACAGAAACTTTTGGAGCTCAAAATGCATAAGAATAACCTGAAGATGTCTGCATTTATAAACTCTATGTATACAAATGCATATGGAAGATCAGCACTAATTTCCCAGAATTCTGGAAGTGTATTAAAAAATGTAAAATTTTTAACATGCTGCCTCTTAGGATAGGTATGTGATCTTCTGCCTGTGGCAGTTTAAACAGCTGAAACTGAATGCACTTCTGTTCAGTTTTGCTGCACTGTTCTTTTTCTGTCTTATTTTTTTATTTTTTATTGTGACTTGTTTGGTAATTTTAAAATTGTTCAAAATGGTAGTTTTAAATAAAGTTTGGACTTGTCTGTAAATTTTCTCTTTTGAAAAATTTTCTTTGGCTTACAAACTAGTATGCTGAGTTTGTTGCCAGAAGTTAATTGACTTGTTGGCATGCTTGTAGCAGTTTGCCCTTCTCTTAAACACTGCTAACTTTCCTGGGACAAGAAATTCTCCAAGTTTCTTGAATCTTCTCAAAATACAAGGTGTAGACACAGTACATACCTACATGTTGTCTTTATAGCCTAGAGTATAACTTGTTTGTAACAAAAGAAGTTCCTGTTCATGGCATGTGGAATTCCTTTCTATCAGCACATTTATCTGAGAGAAGTTGAATACCCCAGGTTTACTGTTAACTGCAGAAACCAGCTGTATTTTTCTGCATTTGCTGAATCCTTTTGATGTTCAAAGGATTAAACATGTCTGAAAATGTTAGCATCTTTTCATAGCTAACACTTAAAATTGCTGCAATTGAAGGTTTGGAGAATCTGTTCTAAAATGTTTGACTTTGTAATTAAATTTGAGAAACTACAATTAAAGTTAATGTTTTTAAAAAACAGTTGAAGTCAGCACCTCTGGAGTTTCATGGTAAAGGTGGAATTAGAATTACAGAGAAGTAGATTGGAAAACTTTGAGTTTTTCAGATCAGAGTTGCTGATAACACTAAGTCATAAAACTGAGCTAGAAGAAGCTTATTCAGCAGAACCTGCTGCATTATAAGGATCTTATTTCCCTTAAACACAAGGCTTTTCTGAAAGAGTTAAAAAGCACTGGTCATCTTTAATTCAGGATTGTGTTGTTTTTGAGGTTAGTATGATAATACACTATATGCTGTGGGAGACAGTATAGTGATGGTGAAGGCTAAATATGCTTGAAGTTTAAATAAAATGAGAATGTAATTCTGTGATTTTTTTTCTAGTTTGTTTGGAGTGTTTAACTAGAAAAAAATAATCTTATGAATGAATTTTGAATTGGCAGATTATGGTCACATGCCTCTCATGTCCAAGGATGAAAGTAGATTAGCAAAAGGTTTGAAGATAGTTTAGTTATCTGCAGGCTTTAAACTCCTGGTACTACTGTAGGCAGAAAAAACTTTACCATTTTGAGGACCAAGAAAATACATTGTGACAAAGGCAAACCTGTGAAACTGAAACAATCAGAGTTCTAATTACTAATTTAGCCCAAGAATCACTCAGTCCTAAAAGATGGTATTTTTTATAAAGTAGAGGAGAGTATGTGTGCAGATTTGAAATAAGGGTACTTTACATGTTGAATCATTAAATTCTAGGCTCAAGAGCAAGCCTGAGCACTCCCCATTCCTCCCCTGGAATGGTGGGTTTAACCCCAGCCAGCAACTGAGCACCGAGCAGCTGGTTGCTCACTCCCCAGCCAGTGGGATCAGAGAGGGAAGTGGAAGAGTGAAAACAAAATAATTTGTGGTTGAAAGAAGTAATAGCTAAAGCAAAAGCTACACATGCAAGCAAAGCAAAATGGCATGCAGGTGTTAAGGCATCTCTAGGAAACCAGGGCTCCATGATGCATAACAAGGACTTGAGAAGATGAATGCCATTATTCCAAATGGCCCCTGTTCCTTCTTTGAGCTCTATAAGCTAAGCATGATGCCCTATGGTGTGGAATAGCCTTTGGTCAGTGTGGGGCAGCTGTCATGGCAGTGTCCCCTCCTAACTGTGCATCCCCAGCCTTCTTGCTGGGGGCACGAGATGCTGAGCAGGAAGGTCTGGACTCTGTGGAAGTGCTGCCCAGCAATAATGAAAACATCTCTGTTATCCACACTTGTTTTCAGTGCAGATTCACAACAGCCCCACACCAGCTACTGGAAAGAAAATTACTTGTCAAAACCAACAGTATATGTACATGAAAAATGCATTGAAATGGTATTTCTTTGGTTATACTTTCTCTCTGCTGTTTCATCATGGAATGGGCAGCAGGGACCATTGCAGTCATCTTGTGCCAGCAGGGCCACTCCAAGCTATTTACCCTGGTGGCTTTTGAGTATCTTCCTGGTGGGAGACTACCACTGCTCGGGGCAACCTGTGCCAGCGTTGGTCACCCTTACAGTAAAGTGTTTCCTAACATTCAGAGGGAACCTCCCGTGGTTTGTTTGTGCCCTTCTAGTCTACTATTCATTATCCCTTGCTCAAGTAGTAGAACTACTGAAGAAGTTAAATTCTCACTGCGTAATGCCCATCCTTTTACTCATGTAGTTAATTTCAAGCAGAATTTGTTTCTTGCTTAAGAACACTGGGGAATGTGGGAGTGAGATAGGAGAAGAAGAATCTTGCACTTAATACACAGCTGATCTGGACCAAAATGAAATGTTATATTTTACATATAAAAATGCTATGTTTTTACTGTCTCTTGCACAGTTCACCACTCAAGACAGTTCTGTAGTGCCCTGAGTACAAAGAAATGGAAAAATTATTCTTAGGATGAAAGTTCAGAGGGCAAAGTTGCTTCTCAATTTAGTTACAACTCTTCCCTTAGGACAAGGTTGCTGTGTGATACCTGTCCTTTACTGTTGTACAGTGAGTGACCTAATGAACCAGTGGACCATATATATGGAATGAAACCAAGCCATACTGGATTTGGAACTATTTTCACCCTTGGAAGTAACTGTTACTTCTGGGAGGAAGGTGGAATAATTCTTACTATAGATTTCATTACTGCTTTTCAAATGTTATTTTAATCACATCCAAACATATCCTGAAATTATTCATGCTCCAAAGCTAATTACATCATCCACAAAGTCTAAGCATTACAACAACAACACTTGCTGTGGCTGCAATGATAATATTTGAACTGTAGTTACCTACTACAGGATTACCATCTTGCTTAAGAGCAAGTTCAAACAAAACCCTTCAGTGATAAACTTTGAAGAACATAAATCAGAAGGCTTCATCCATTCTATACAAGGTTGGATATTCCTACAGAAGTAGTTACTCAAAAACTGACTGGAAGATTTCTTGTCCTACTTTTATATAAGTGTCTCTCTCTTCCTTTGTCATGAGAGACACAAGCTCTGGGTTTTCACTAACTTCGCCATATGAACAGGGTTGGCCAGCTACCATTAAAATAGGACCCAGAGTTTCCTGTTCTTCCTCTTGTTCAAAGTTGCTGCCTGCTACTTTCATTTGTGCTCTTGAGTGCTTGGCATCCTCTTCAAATTTGTTGCTGTCACTGCGTGATCCATGGAGTTTGCTTTGGACAATAGGAGCCTGATCTGTGCTAGATGATGACTTGGATTCATGGATGAGAAGAGTCTTGATGATTTCATTATCAGTGACAGTTTCTTTAACATTTTCTTCAGTTCCTTCAGAAGCATTTACTCCTAATACACAATACTAAGTGTTAGAGGGATCAATCATTTACAATTGCTACGGGCATCCTACATAGATGATTTTTTTCCTACTCTGGCTCTTTTCTAGCCACACTAGAATTCTCTTGAAAGTACAGACATTTCTGAGAGTTTTCCACTGTGAAGATTACCACTGAAATTACTGCATGGCTAAAGCCAGAAATTTCAGGAACCACCTGACCTCTGGCTTTAGGAATATAACCTCAATCAGTCTTAAAACTAGATTTTGGAAACTAAGGTCTGATAACCACTGACACGGAATTGAAACATTATCTTCTAAACCAAGCTCGCCTCATTTTCAGTGGAAAAGCTGTATTTAACTGCACTGAGGCTGCTGAATTAATTTGTGAATTCATTAAACTTACCAATACTGTTGTTGTTGAGTGTTGCTGTTCCTTCCACAGTGCTCTGTGACAACCAGATAGGTTGCTTTTCAGTTGCTTTTTCTCTTCTTTTCTTCTTGTGCTTTGAGTCTTGGACATCAATAGTTAAGTTTTGGGTGTATGTAAGGCCAAAAGCAGAACTTCTGTGTGCCCATTTCTCAGGGCGGCTGCAGGATTCCAGCACGCTTGAGCCCAACTTCAGATCAAAGCTGAATGAGGTGTCACATTTCGAAGAGGTAGAATTCAGGCAAGAACCTCCTCCCAGTTCCCATTAAAAAAACCCCTGAACAACAATCACAAACAAACCCCAAAAACATGTTTTGTCAGCAGACTAGCTTTAACTAGTGCTCTAATAATTTATATTCCCTTTTACCTCTCTCAGAGGCAAGTTGGTTCTGAACCATTGATTTTTGTAAGGTCTCTTCAGTAGTGCATCTCTGGATGAAGCACACTGCTAGAGAAACATTACTTTCTTATAGAAAGGGCTGTGAACATTAGCTGAAGGAGTAATTTGGGAAATAAATTACTTATAAAATATATATAAAAAAACTAAAAAGGTATAGCAATAATTTAGGATGCCTTAGATATTACAGACTTCTTCATTAAACAGCAGACTGTACTGAACAAAGAATGGAGTATATGGGCTGCAAGTTCAGTATTTCAAAGCTTTTACAGCTGTAAAGTTATTGGGGGGATTTGCATTGATCAGAAGTTCTAGGGTGATGTTCATACCTCTCTGATAATTCTGGTATTTCTATTGGCTGAGGCTCCAGCAAGTCATAGGGCAGCACAATATCTTCAGTCTCACGCAGCAGCAGAAAGACAGGCTCAATCTGCTCGTTGAACTTCGCCAGCAAGGTTCGAGCATCGTGCTTCGGAAATGCTGAGCTGTCTTCCTCTACTTCAGTGTTGCAGTAAGTGCAGTGGAAAGTCTCTGCAACATTTTCCAAAGTGGGAATTCTCATGTTCATAGAATGCAAAAAGATCAGTGGTACCTTGTTAAGCAATCTGCAGCCTGGACATTTACCAAGAGATTCTGGCCTTATCCATTTGTTCACATTAACTAGGGGAACTCAATTTTTGCAGGCAAACTTGAGGTAGACTGGTATTATACACTTGTTATGCAAGTGAGAAATGTCTCAAGAGAGAAATTTAAGCTGGATAGACATGTGCTATCAGTTTGTTTTTCTCCAGTCTCATCTTCTCAGTTCTTAATGTAAGAAAAAAAGGACATTTTCAAGCATAAGTAGTATCTGGTTTTAGTTGTTCAAGAGTCAGAGTCAAGGCAAATGCTAAAATTCCATATTTATGTCTTCAGGGAAACATACAAAACTTCAAGCTTATTCTGTGAAAATATATCACCAGCCTCAATGTTTGCATTTCAGTAACTCAGCAGAGTCTCTCCATTTAGAAGAAAGGAATGATTTTGCTAACTGGCAGAACACAAATTTCACCACTGGCATTTCAGGTTAGTCATATATAAAGCTCATTCTGCCTGGCTCTGGCATCCTTTGCAGATCCTATGACCCAGATGTCAGCACAGTGGCTATGCTCTTAGTAATGGCACTATGATGCCATTTTGACTCATTTTGAAATAATACTCTGTTTAGTTATTTTGGCTTTAGAGAAGAAAAATCCCCAAGCTCTGACACTGCTTCTGCTGTGGATGTGTTGTGTTGATCCATGAGGAGCCTGACCTTCACAGCCCAGGAGTGACAGAATAGCTCTGCTCTGGTGCCACTGAGCTGCAAGATGCTTATTACAGTAGGTGACTGCAAATGGTTTTACCCCTCTTGTCCAAGTCTTCTGTCAGAAAGACTGACCACACAAATGGATTAACTAAGAGATTCAAAACAGAGTAATGACAGTACTGTGTTCATATTTCCATATGAGGAAGTAAGACTCACAAGACTTGGATGAGTTAAGATTACTCAACCAAGTTCAAAGCAAAGCTGAGGCCTGGAGTCTGATTCTCAACCCCAGCTCATACATTCAAGATTAATCTTCCTTTTGTTTGGCCAGTTCTACAGAGGCAACACTTACCCTCACCTCCTAGCATCTCCTGTTCCAGACCCTCATCCCCCAGCAAACAAGAAGCATATTCTAACATGCTTCTATTGCAAAATTCACTTAGGAAACAATTCTGTGCTATCAGGGTTATTCTTAAAGGTAACAGCAAATAAGCAATATAAGTAACACACCTGTAAGTGCATCAAAGAGCTGATTGACTTGAAGGTCTGTGTACGTGCTAGAGCAAGATGGACATTTAAAAGAGGATCTGGTGGTTGAATCCCTCTCATCTGCTTCTATTTTCCGGCGTACCTGATCCAGTTTGTATTTTACCACATCCACCAGCACCTTGTAATTGATGTAATAGTAATTGTGCCTGGTGCTCTTCCCGTTAGGCCCCGTTTCAACGCGCACCCGCAGCTTCACCAGCTTGTCTGCCCTGAGCGTGTTGAGCACGGTGCGCAGTTGCTTACGCTCGTACTTGAGCAGCTGTAACAAGTCATCCTCCTTCACACAGGGGTAGCGGATCAGCACATCCAGGGCCAGGGAACACTCCACACCATAGAAACCACGCACTATGTATTTGGCTAGGCGCTTTAGGGCTGCCGGCGCCTCGCTGGGAACATTCTGCTCCTCCATCAGGAGCTGCGCTGCTGCCAGTGAAGTGCTGTACGACAAAGAGAGGGGAAGTGAGCTGCAGCAAGCCCTTCTTAGCCCTCACAGGCAGGTGCAAAACATGTCATTTGCTGTGCTGCACTTCTGCAAGAGTCTTCACTGAGCAGAGGAATGTAAAATCCTTAACCTGCATTGGGGCTGAGGAAGGTATTAATAGGTATCAGAAATTATCTAAGCTTGAATTACAGTGGTTACCCCTGAAATACTAATATCCTCTTTCTTAATTGTAAGGAGGGAGAACAAAAAAGATTAAGGTATGTCTCAAGAAAGCTACATCCTGATTCCCTTCTCTGAGGCATGCTAAAATCCTACAGTAGTATTTGACACCACTGCCTCTAGCTAGATTGCTCTGCAGTGAGCCATGCAATACACAGCCAGAGTGCTGGTGTAGCCACTGGGTCAGGAGCTGGGCTGGTAGAGGATGGCATGTACTGGCACACTACATCCAACCCTAGCACCCACTGCTGAGGGTGGTAAAGCTCCAGCCCAGGTAATTTCATATTGCTGTCAGAGCTTCCAGGGAACCTTTATCAGAAGTCCTAGTTAAACAAACAAAAACACTTCCGCTAGCCTAGTACTTGGGCCATGATTAAATTTGTACTTCACAGAGTGCACCTTATGGAAAACAAAGACAATGGAAACCCTGCAGGTGATAACACCACACTGACCTGAATTTCCTACAGGAAAAATGAGGGAACACTGGAATGGGCTGCCCAGGGAAGAGGCTGTCTCTGTACTTCAACAGGACAAGAGCCAGAGCAGACTGACTTGCCTTTGAGAGTAGTTTTGCCATGAGCAAGGGGCCAAATGGCCTCCAAATCCTCCTCCTAACCTAAATGCTTCTGTTCCAAGAGAGTTAAAGTTAACAACAGTAAGGACTGAAGCTTTGGCAATGTCAGTCTGTTCCTTGGCAATCTCCCTCAGATTAAGAGCAGCATTTCTGTGCTTTTTGACAAAAGCTTTAATGAATAAGCACTTTAAAATAAAGTTGTTTGTTTTATTGTTATTTTTATGTTACTCTTTCACTTCTTCTTTGCCCTCATATTCACAAGGGGCTTAACAAATTTAGTCCACAGAAAAATATGCTAACTTATGCTTCTCTTTCTGGCCTAATTTTGAACTTCTTTCTGTGTTGTGCTTTATAGTTAGCAGTAAGGAAAGGATAGACAATGTCCTCAGCCTCAGAGGAGAGTAGCATGGCTTTGAGTTTCCTCAGGGAAGTGCTCTGGAGAGCACTGACCCTTCTCCTTCCACACTGGGTAGAGTCCACAGAATGTAGGCACTGTAGCCTCCAGTACAGGCCCAAAGGCAAGCAGCCACCATGGAATGCTGTAACCCAGCCCAGGCCCACTGAGGAGCACCCAGGGCAGCCCCAGCATCTGTATTGGAAGTGTTGGATCGTGGGAGTATTAAACAAAAGAACAAAACTGTTTCTTCATCTAGTTCTTGGCTAATATGTCAGCAGAATGCTGATACTTAAAAGACTTAGGTACAGCTCTCATGACTCTTTTTTTCTTACCCTAAGTCAAGTACAGAATGAAATTATTTCAAAGGGAGTGTGATAACTAGGTAACATCATTAGGGAAGAAGTAGGACCTGAACTGTAAGTGGGAGGTTTGCTGACCTATCAATTTTCTGGATGACTCCTTATCTCAGACTGGCACTGCCTACTTGCATCTCTAAAGCAAGCACTACTCTGAAGTGTTTCTGAGCACTTTGATGTTGAAAGTTCATCAGGTACAGTCTTACAACCATGTATGATAGTCATGGAAAGGAAAAAAACAACCAACCAAACACACAGAAACCCCACAAACTACAGAAAATCCCACCACACTCATATAACAGAGCCTAACCTTCCCCCCGCCATACCTAAGCACATACTTTAAATATCATGAACATATTCTGGGACACAAGTGAGCAGCTTTTTTTCAAAAACAAATCCATAGAACCCACTGTCCATTTGCAGGGGAATTTTAAATATGCAAGCCTTTGGTTCAATAGAAAAGGAAATGGCTTTCTTTTACAAAAATGACTGAATTTGACCTGAATAAGAGACATTCATGGAAGAAACAACCCCCTCAAGAAATTTTCCTTTAGGCTACAAAGGAATCAAAATTGGATGCACTTTTTTTTTTAAAAAATCACTTAAAATAAAAACAGAGGGAAGCTTTTTCTACTGTGCTCTGCTATATTTGACTATTTATTTCCCCAATCCATTCTGAAAAACCTCTCAGTCATTTAATCACCCAGTTTAAAGTCTTGCAGTTCACAAAAACTCCTGATTTTTTAAAAGTAATTGTGTAGTTTTTAGCTGACAGGCAGCAGTTCTCTTTTGAGAGGAGCTGGAGATTGGGCTTATCAAGGCAAGGAGTAGGAAGTGTGTAGCCCTCTGCAGCGAGAAGGGCTTTAAACAGAAGCCTGCTCTGCAGCTGAGCTACAGTCTGTGTTAAGGAGACAGGTATTCTACTACTCAAAGATTTTTCCCCCGCCCCAGCTGATAGCATGTATGGACAAGATATTATAGAAGTCAGAGTTTAACTTTGAACTTCCATTGCTTTTAAAGTATTTATTTTTGAGGGTATGAGCTATCTTCTTATTACATTGATTATTTTAAAAAATATTCAATAATTTAGATGTTTGAGTGGACCTTCTGCTTATAGTTTATATGGAGCCATTCCCATAAGCAGAAACTACATTTAGCATCCCCTTTTTGCTGTGGGAAACCTATGCATAGTTGCATGTTGTGCCAGCAGGCAGCTATTAAAAGCAGAATTTCAAGTCAAGAGGCATCATAGAGAGCAAGTTTTGCAAGGTTTCTCTGAAGCCAGTTGCTTAATTAACTTTTTTTTTTCTGAGCTGACTGAGAAGACAAAGTACCCATCTCACAATTTAAAAGGCACTAAACCAGAAAGATTTGGTAGGATTTTGTCAGACTTCATATAACCCTATCACTTGCAAATCAGTTAAAAAACTTATTATTACCTCTCTTGTGTGGGCAGAAAACTTCAGGCAAATGTTGTAGAGAAATTGCTCCTTTCCTAAGAGCTCAAAGCAACTGCAAAACAAGCTTAAGTATTTCCCAGCGTTTTCCTAGACCTATCTGTGATAAGCCCTAATCATCACCCAGCTGGTGCAAGAGTCCCCAAATCACATTTCATTAGCAACTGAATGAGTTCAGCCTTATATACGTTGTTGTGTCATGATGAACCTATAAATCTTATTGCTCAATGAAATCCACCTACAACAGGCAAGGACTGAAAATGTGACTGCAATCTTTGATTAGTGCTTTCATTAGCATAACTTTAGAAGACTAAAAGTAACATTATCACTAAGTCCTTTTGTTGTTGTTGTTGTGAACCAAGTATTTAGGATAGGTAATTTACATAATTTGTTTAGAAGCTGTCCAAACCAAATCAAACTGGAAATTTTAATATCTTAAAGGACTAACTCAAATGTTTATTAGTTCCCATAGTTTTACTTATTAATCCTTTTAGGTGGTTTATGTCTTCAAAAGGAAAGAAGAGCAATTTTTCACTGTACTTTTCTAGAAGACAAAGTTATGGATGCTATTTTATGGATTAGACATCTCTGTTTAAAAACAAAGTTGAAATAAGGCTGCCAGACATTGTACAGTACAGGGTTAAAATACTATTCTGAATTCTATTAGGATTGCAATCATCATATTTCATCTCAAATCTGTGCCTCTTTCAGATTTTTTTTTTTAATATATGCACAGTGGAGGCTGCTGTTTTGTAATGACATGATTTACATCTCCACTGTACGTGTTTCGGCATGTATTTGCTTTTGTTACTGCTGGGTTTCTGACTGTCTGACTTACCAGCCACGTGGGTCCACTGAGGACTCGAGGTGTGGGTGTTTGTCTGCAGAGGACAGATTGTGGGACAGGCATCTGTAATGTCACTACACAAGGCAGTGCCTCTGAGAATTAGTGGATACCAGAAAAAAGCCCTCCTCATATTTTAACAGTTGTAAGCAGGAATTTAGATTCAAAAACTTCAAAGGTTTCAGACTGCTTTTTAGAAACTGCAAGAAGAGGTGGCTGTAAAATAATCCTTGACATTATCTCTGGTCTTGTAATTTATGGTAGTAGAGATTCGTTTCATCCCTTATGCTGGGAAGAATTCTTCTATTGCTCTTTTTTGTCCCCCCATTAATAAGAATCCACTTGGCAGATATTCAGAGCTGAGACATATATTTGGCATAAATCTTCAACTGCAAACATAGAATGTCCACAGGGTAAAATTTAAGAGATATGCCTCATTCCATATAGTGGTTCTTGAGCATGCTCCTTTGTTGTCATGTTACGCTAGAAAATGCAGGGGAGCAAGTCTGCTTGCTGCTACCTGTTGAGTTTGGTCTGTGGGAAATGTTTACAATAAACAATTCCTGTGGGTTTCCTTGCCTACTGATTTGAAGAAGGAAAGTGTAGTGTAACCTCAGTGCTGTTATTCCTGTTACAGCCCTCAGCCTGCATGTGGAAGTGTAGAATCAGATGACAACAAAGCAGCTTTCTAAATTAAGGAGAGGGATGGTGTGGCTGGTAGCACTGCCTTCAGAAACAGGAAACAGCTGTCACCTGTCATGCTGTGGCTGATAACTCCTTTGGCAAGGACAGCTACAGCTAACCCCCAGCAGACAGAGGTGCTGGCTCAGCTCTGCACACTCAGAGCCAAGCAAAAAAAAAAGGCAAAAAATAAAGTGTGGTCTGAGGAGGTATTTCAGACTGGTGCAGGTAGCCCTGGCACCAAGGGCCGTGGGAAACAGGATTTGTGCTGGGAAGTTGTTGTGATGTTGTGTAACACAGACATTATTGAAAGTGGGAGCTTGAGATGGGGATGGGCAAAGTCACTTGGCTGCCTTTCAAACCCATTTGCGTGGCTGGGATGTTTATCTGGAATGGTATAGGCATGCACTGCAGTTGCAGGCTACTTGACAGAAAGGAGGCAGATAATCAACTGAGCAGTCTCAGGAGGAAGAAATAAATATAGAGTCTGATCAGAGATTGGAGAAGAACATTAGTGGGTTGCTGCTTTGGGGTGAAAAGGTATAGGGAAGATCTTCACAGAGCAAATGTGGCACACTTGACCCATTGGCAGAGCAGAGGCTGGTGCAGATGGCATGGTGGGAGGCTGTGGTGCACACCTTGAGAAAATGGGATCTGTGTCAAGTTTCTTTATTATCTCCCCTTCTCATGCAGACACATGGAAGCCACAATCTGCTGTATCTTTCATTCTCCTCATCAATTAATATCAGCCTTAAGTTTAAAAAATAAAATCTTGACCTATCTAGCTCAGACACTCAAGCATTACAAAATCAGAAGACACCAGAATCATAATAAGTACCTGTGTGTAACCTGCTGCCCTCTGCTCACAGGACTCTTAATCACATAGTCACATCTCTCCTCGTTTTCCCTGTGCTGGCCCTTTCACAAAGTCAGTGCCTCAGCCAACGGGGTTGTCTATGTTCAGCATGCAATGTGTGGCTCTGAGCCCTGCTTATTTTGTGAACCATCCAAACCTTGCATTGAAGTGATTAATTTTTTATCAGTTTCCCTATGGTGCTCTTTCTTCTATGATCCTTGAAGCCTAGCTGAGATCAAACTAAATAAATTTTAACAGTTTTAGACTTTTTGCATTAATTTATCTTCCTGATAATGAGAAAAGAGAATATTGTGCCTGTGTTACATATGGAGCTCTGACATACAGAGTTTGAAATCAAGCCTGCTGGATAGTTTTGAAAGCCTGAACTGAGATGTAAAAAATTAGGATTCACTTTACAGTACTTTATATGATTGCAGTATGGTTCCCACTGTCTTAACTGCCTTTGTGATCAGTACTTCCATAATACAACTGGTTTCACAGACTGGGTACCAGCTAGACACCACAACCTACTGCCTGTGCAGCACCTGGCAGAACTGGGGTGAGAGTTTAGTGGACTCAGTAGGTCCTGAGATGTGTCTGGTCTGTAACATCATCCCGTCTCTTGCAAGAAAGAGATGTCTTGAAAACTGGAACAGGTTTCTCCTTTGTTATGACATTCTCATTCTTCACAGGACCATGTGAAACAAGGGATCTCTGTAAAGGGAATTTTGGGATCATACAAAGAGATCTGTACCTGATTCAAAAAGAAAGGGGAATGAATGGCTTCTATTCTTCTGGCCACTTCACAGCCTGAGTATACTCCTAATGCACCTTATCTTGATTTTAAATCTGAAGATCAGTTGCTTGAGATGATATGTATTTTTAATTTCAACATTAATTTCTTAAAGAATCAGCTTAGATCTAGTGTCTCTCAGCATAATTTGAAAATATATGGTAACTGCAGTTGCTGCAGATGAGGAGGCACATTTTGGTTGGGGATTCAGATGACGGCAAAGAAGGGTCACTAGAGGAGCATACTGCGATTGCTAGATCTTCATAGCCTGGAACTATTGTCTGTCTTCTTGTGCTTCTCTTACTTCTCTTTCCTCTGACATTTCCTGACACTCGATCCTGCTGTTTTCACTCTTTTTTCCCCCCCTTCCCTGTTTTCTCCTTTTCATCCAGTCCCTTTTACATCTTTTTCCCACCTGGTTCACACAGAAGGCAGGAAGCCTCAAGGAGCTGGATATGGCTGTCTCAAGAGAACTGTTTCCACCTCTCAGGGGATGGTGCATGTACATTACTTGCAGGAATGTATGTGTAGCATTTTGGAAACTAAGCGGATGCAAATTATATGTAACTACTCAAAGGTTTAAATATTGATGCAATTCAGATGGTGGGTGTAGCCTGAGAAAAGACTATCTAATCCAAACACCTCCAGGTATCTGAATCAAAGTTCCGCTTTAAAACAAGATGGTAATGCAGCACTTGGCTACAACTCAGTGCTTGTGAGCTAACCTTTTTTACTGCAGACAAAAAAAGAAAAAAAAAGAAAAAAAAGAGAAAGAAATCTTACTGAGATGATGCATTTTCACTGAAATATAAAGAGGAAAAAACCTAGGGAGGTTTTTGGGTTTTTTTTCCTACACTGTGCCAAATAGAGAAAACGTAGCAAATTTAAAAGAAAGACAAGACTAATACATTAAGCAAAGACTGGAGTTACCTTAAATGCAGAATCTCTAGCAGAGGCAGTCTCACTACTGGGATCCTTCTATTGCTCATGTGTAACCCTTGAGCTAGGAGAACAAACTTTGCAAAACAAATTAGACTGAGATTGTCCCATACACAATTAATGTAATTCAGAGCTGATTCACTGTAGATCAGAAAGTGTCCTGAGTATAGGAACTTCTTGGTATGTAAACAGACTAGCTTCTTTTTAATTGTCCTCTCCTGTAAGTAACTGTGTGGGAGCAGACATAGTTACAAAGAACCTTTAAAATCTTTGATTCTGCCAAGTTACAATGGTCTTAAAAACAGGTAGGCAGAGCTTGAGGGAACAACTGCATGGTCTGCTTGGTTCTAGATCACAGCCTTTGGCCAACTGGCGTGTTCAGTTTCCAGACTCTCGTAACTGTCAGAGGCAGCTTCTTACAGAATGCATAAATACCTGCAGTTTTCTTCCCAAGGCAAACTGTGGCTTGTGCCACTTCTTTGATTGAGCATTTCTCCTGGCTCATCTTGTTCTTCTGGTCCAAAAGATGAGAGGTTTTACTGCTCAGAGAGCTTGGGTGTGCCCTTCTCACCAACAGTTCTGATCCTTCAAAAGCAGAAGAGTTCGTCTGATGATCGATGCCATAGGCAGGATCTTGCCATAAGTTGCTGTTGCCAGCCACTGAGGTGAAATCCAAGGGGGTTTTTTTTGCATTTCTTTCTCCTTGCACCTGTAGCCCAAAGAGCTGTCTGTGTGAAAGTGGGGCATGTTTGTGCTGGGAGGAAGGAGTATTTTGTTGTTAGTTATGGAGCCTGTCTGAAGGTCTCATCTGCTTCTTGTCTGTCCACTCTCCATCATGCCTGCTCACTCCAGTGAAAATCTTTTTATTACTCTTGCTGCTTTCCTTGCAGGTACTTGCCTGGACATCTATGGGCCCTGCTCAGGAGTTTAATTTCTAAGCAAAGCCTTGACTTGTAATTGACTCTAAAGCAAACTCACTTGCACGTGTGTCCCAGAACTACTGCTTGATTTTGATAAGGCTCAAATTCCTGCCTTCTCCTGTCCTCATTAACTGCCAAAATTTTGCTTTTTAACATGGGAGATGACATTCTTTCTTCCTCTGATATGGTATGGGGCTTCACTGCATGGGTTCCTGAAATCATAAAGGTGAAAAATTTTCTTGGCACTGACTTTTTTTTTTTTAAATTTAAATACCAGCACCCAGACAGCTTGGTCTCTTCTGTAGTACCTTATTTAATGTAGTTTACAGTAAACTGGATTAACTCTTTGTATTTACATAAACAGTAAATATGCTAGAAGCTAAAACTGAGGCTGGTTTTTGTAGAACTAGGCTATGCAAATATTTTTCTTCTTGCTCACATATTGACTTTTTTCTTGGAACAATTTGATTGTTTTTCACAACAAAATTAGGAAAGCTGCATATATCTCTTATGTAAACCTAAAGAGAAAAATATATATGGCTGGTTACTTGACCTGGGGAAAAAACAAACCTAAGAAAAAGTAATCAGACCACTCCCTTGGCGTTTGTGAAGTATCTCAACTGTGTGTGCAGCAAATTAAAAACCCCTCCCATTGTCATTGCATCTATGTAAAATAAAAGGTAGCTGCAAAATCCCAACATTGCAAGTAGCTGCAAACATTTCTTCAGTGAAATGGTCTTAGCTTCTGTCATTGTGCCTAGAACAGCAGCAGCAGCAGGGGGAAGGCAGTAAACTGAGATCAAAAATAGGTATGTCTATCTGTAACAAAAGCAAATTAAATTTTTTGTCTGGTTTGAGAAAACTTTCAGACTTGACAGATGAAGGTTAAATCAATAAGCAATTAATCACATTCATCACTTCTTGTATATTATGGCAGACACAGTAAGACAGTTGTTGGGGATTTTGTTTTTAAATAGCTTTGTTTATTTTAGTTAATAGCAGCATAGGCATTCAGGCTCTGGACAGACGTCCATGGAATTTAGCTGTCCTTTTGCAATTGTAAAGCAATTTCAAGTGTGGAAATGTGTATTGTCTTGCACAAGGGACATTACTTAATAACTCAATAGTCTACACAGCCTTGGCTAAAGTGGGACAAGACTAATTAAGCAAGTAAACTTATTTTTAAATTACAAAGTAATTTGATTATGGCTGTTACACAACTTCATTGCACATAAATCTGAACAATCCCCTACCAGGCTAAGGTGTGCACTCAGAAATACGTGATGGGCTCGTCACAGTACAGACTATAACACGTGACTTGGTTTAATTGTTTTTTATGAATCAGATGGCCCGGGAGCTGCATGTCACACATGCATTTTTCACTAATTTAAATTGTGTTGTTGTATTTGAATTCATAGTTGAGATTAAAAATGGACCCTGGTAGTACAATCATACTAACACACTTCTGCTTGCATGCTTCAGTTAAAAAAGGAATTAGATGTACAACTAGACTGGCCCTTGCTTAATCAGTGGGATGTTGATTTCTGTGTGCTCTCAATTTGTCAGTGCTACATCCCCTTGAATTGCTTCTTGCTGGGCTACCACAGGCACAATTCTAGGGCCTAGAATATCAGTGCTTCATTTTCTTCAACCAGAAGCCTTTTCTTTATCAGCTGCTAAAATTATTTGACAAATAGCATTCCTGTTGTCCCTGCTTCTTCCAATGCTGTTGGAAGGAGAGCCTCAAGTAAAAACTGAGTTTGCAGTAAAATGGTAACTTAGCTACTGAAACAAGGAATGATTAAATGTTATCTTTTACCCATAAAATATGGAGCTGGAAAGAATCTCAAGAATCAGCTGGTCCTATCTTTTTGGCAAAAGCCCAATCTAGACAAGAAGGCCCAGCACACTCTTCAGCTGACTCTTAAGTGTCCAGTGTTACAGAATCCACCACTTCTTCCCTGAAGACATTATTTTGGGCAATCACTTAATTCCCCTTCTGTAGACTTCTTAGTGTTAAATTTCTAATTATGGGGGAAAAAAATTAGTTCTTGGAACTGTGTTCTCAACTTCTGCATTCCACCAATACTGCTCTGCATGTGCTGGCTATCAAGAGTCCCATTGTGACTGGATGTCATGAACTTGCAGGTTTTAATTGGAATGCCTTATGCAATATCATCTCTGTAGACACCAAAGAGAGAGCAAACACTTCCCTTACACTCCTAGCAACTTTGAATTCCTGGTGCAACGGGAATATGAACATCACCTCTTTCCTAGGGGGTTAAGAAAAGATTACAAGGGAACCACTATACACACCAGCCCCTCTAAGCTCACTCTGCAGTGTCTTTCTTCTCTTTGTGTATTAAAAAACAGAAGAGTTGGAACTGTAAGCTAGTCCCAGCAAGGGAGCCAGTGGCACAGATAAAACTACTGCCTTCTACATTATCTGCTTCCTAGGATATTAGGGTGCTACTATGTCTCCCTAAAGGACCTTTATTTCTTTACTTGAATTCCAGACAATGGTGTTATCTGACTCGGCTTCATTTCCCCACTTTCAAAAAAACCAACCAACCAAAATCCTCCCAACACAACCCAAGTACCTTATTATGATAATAGCGTTAACTACCAGTTTACAAAATCAGAAGAAATCAGTTTTTCAGACAGTCTATTTGGAAATGAAAGCAGTTTATGCCGTGTGGTACCTAACATACATGATGTCTTAGACTGAAGTATGAAATCAATACTTATGTTTTTTGGTCACAGAAAGTATCTTTTCTTTATTGTATTAGGGTTTTGTTTTTTTTTTTTTTTTTGAGACAACAGAAAAACCTGTGCTAAAAAACCACATTTGTTAACAGGCCAAGAAACAGCTTCACAAAAGTTATAAATCAGTAGCAAGACATTCTTGGCTCAGATCTTGTTTCAGATGTTTCCCCAAGACCTTGTTTCTGTGACTAAACGTGACACTTGGTAGGTTGTTTCATAAAAGGGCATATCAGACATATCCTCATATTATACCAGAACAATAGCAATTAATTTTAAGTGCTTATGAAAGAATAACAGAATTGTATTGTCCCAGATGGTCTTCTTATACCCAATTTTTTTTGATGCTTGGTAGGTCCCATTATAACTTGTGTTCTTTAGAAGGATTTTAATCTAAATAAACCAAACCAAAAAATCAAAAATTAACAAACCCCCAACCAACAACACACCAAGAATACTGCCAAGACTGAAGAGATCTAGAATTAACTGCTGAACTCATTTGGCAGAAATGGCTGAAATCACACCAGACACTCCTGAGGATACATTTCTTGTCAGCAGAACTGCTGGTTACAAAGCAAGGGAAGTCTGCTGTGAGATAGGGTCCTTCATTGTTAGAAGCGCTTTGCCATTTCTACAGAGCCATTAGATTTCTGAAGAAAGGAGTTAGACTGAGTAATCTCTTTCCAGAAGCATTTTCTCGAGGAGGACTGCCAATGTGGACAAGCAGCTTCCAACACAGGAGAGGGCTACCAAGGACTACAAGGATCTGGGCATTCCCGCAGGTAAGTCTCTGTATGGCCACTATCCACCTCCATCAGCGTTGTGCACACAGTCAGCTAATGGGCAGGGGGGAGGAGGAAGAAAAAAAAAAATAAACCACATTACAGGCATTAGTGAAAAATTCTCTGATACAGCTGACACAGTTCTACTAAAATGAGCATTTACCTTCTTTAGTCAACAAGGTGCAAGCATGAATTGTCTGTGTTCTCAGTTAAGAATGCTGCCTCCACTTAACACAGCAACTAAAACTTCATCATTAAAAAACTCTTTCCTTTAGTTTTTTTTGTCCTAAGCACCAAAATTTCAAGTTCAGACTAAAACTTCTTGTGTTGCAAGAATAATATGCCTGAAGTATGCTTAAATCATGAGGTATGTTAACTTGTTTTATATAAATCACAAAGACACAGATCACACATTAATTTTGGTTAGAAGGGTGCTGAAGATGTCTGCAGGCTGCTGCCTCAAATCAGGGCCAGCTGTGAAGAAAGGGCTCAGGCTACTGAGAATTTTAAAGCTGCAGACCCTTTGGAAAATAGCTATTCCAGCAATTACATATTGCTTTTACAGAGTAATGCGAAACTTGTTTTTACATTCATGTTTTTACCTAAAAACCCCTGAATGTACCACTGAAGCCCCCTCCTTAGATGTACAGTAGTTAGTGGTCTGCTCCCCACTCTAAACTTCCTGCAAAAATAGAAACATTACCTTATTGAGGACAGGCTTTGTGGAGAGTACATCATAAATTGCTGGTAGGGAGAGATTCTGAAAGAAAATAATACACTGATATTACAGGCCATTGACCTGTTAATGTAAATGCTGAGAACTAACTTTTTTACACCTCACTTAAATAACAAGATACAGCTTTAAGAGTACAAGATACCCTTAACACTGATATCAGAAGAATGTGAGCAGCAAAAATTTGACCAAATCTTAATAGAGCATGGCACGCTTAAATGTGTTTGCTGCCTGAGAGTATGTATTTGATTTCACTGGTAAAACTACCCTGAAAACACCAGAAGTCTTTCTCAAAGTATTTCTGAGTGTACCTTCCTGCACATGCAGCTGCTGAAAATACTTTCAGGAAACCCATCCAGATGAAAAGAAAGCCCAAAACAAAACAAAGAAACAACAACAATAAAAACAAACAAAAAACCCCCCAACAAACCAAACCAAAAAAAATCCCAAAAATCCAATCCCCCTAAAGTCATCACCAAACCCCAAACCAAACAAAATAGTCCAAGAAACTCCAAACAAATCAACAAAAGAATGAACAAAAAACCCAAAAACCTCCCCCATGTAAAGAGCCAGCTTCTTGTAACCCAAGAAGCAGAGAGACAAATTATCACAAAATCATCAGCCACTTGTGTCGTTATAGCTGTGCTTGAAAATAACCTGGATGCTCCTGGCTGTGTCAGGTTAGTACTGCAACTTGGGAGTTTCAGCCCAGCAGGATATGAGGTATTTGGAGGGAGTTTACCTCTTGTGTTGTCTGGTTCAGGCATTTCATTGCAGGTCCTCTACGATTATCCAGAACCAGTGGAGGCTTCCAGCGATCATAGTTGGTTTCTAACACGTACCACGTGCCCCTCTTGATATCAAGGCTGGAAAAGTGGTCTAAGTTTGTGTTTTGCTTCTCAAACTACATAGGAAGTACACACATACAGTATATACTATATACAGATGCATTTTTTTTTTTAGGCTTGCTGTGGTATTTTTCAATGATGGTAAAGAAGCTCTTGTACAACACAAGTCACAAGAAACAGTGCACGCAATTATTGGTGGAACCCGTACTCTTCTGGAAGACTGAGTCAAGTGTCAGGTCAAGCATACTCACTCCCAGATATCCAGAGCAGCTGTCCTGGATCGAGTTATCACACACCCTTCTCCAGAATTTTTTCCACCCAGAATAAAGTAAGCTGGAGCCAGCAGTCTTGTTTTTGCCAGTCTGTCTTTTGCATCCTGGTAACTGTGAGTAAGATAATGTTGGACTATTAAATGCTATAAATGGTTCAAGCACTGAAGAGCAGGTTTCACAGATCCAGGAAAAGTCTGGGTAGTTAAGCCTTTCTTCCCCTTTCATGCACATATGAGAAGACCTCATAAAGGAACACATTTAAACAAAGCTTCTCATCTCGCTTATACTTATTATTGTTTAGACATGCTCTTTGCACTTTTTCTACACTTAAAACATGAGTAAAATGATGACATACTGTGTCATATTCCACTGAATTAATTTATTACACAACAGCTTTGTTTCTGCTTACTTCCTACAACGTACTAATACCTGTTGGATGTCCTTTGATGCAGAATGCTATTACACATTTAGATTACCAACAGGCTCATCAGGAAAAAAGAAAACTGAGAAAAAATATTTGAGGGATCATGTGTGATGCTTTGCCTCCTGCTCCAGAGTACCAGCAAAACTGGAACTACCTGAAGTTAAGACCAAAAGGAAGGTATCTATATCACTGGATATTAAGCATATATCTACAGTATTCATACTAGTTGAATGCAAAGCAGATTAAAGGGGCATGGTATTTAGAGGGAGAGGGAATACCTTGTAGCATTCTCTAATACTGTTCTTGTAAGAAAGCCCATCCACATCCCATCTCTTCTACCAAGAAACCATTCGAAGATTCCTGCAAAATATCACAATAATTTGTTTTCAGACTGTTCACTCATGCTATTCTAACTTTCACAGCTGGTTTTAAAATGAGCTGTTTTATCTTACTCATCTGCAATCTTTTCACCATTTGTGCGCCTGTTTATTAAGGTAACTACCTTGGTTTGCCCAAGGTCTGGAAAACTTGTGCAGAAATAATGAAAGAAATGAGCATTACTCACCCACGTAACCACCATCAAGACTGAATCGCTCATTCATTGTCAGAGTGAACAAATTCTGAAAAGCATTAAACAAGCCAACCTTCAGCCATTGCCAGCCCACAAGTGCCAGTAATAAACAAGTGGCAGCATCGCAATTTAGATGTCAACTGAGCTTCTTGTTTGTTACACTCTTCTCCTTTGAGTACCAGACTGCAAGATCAAGCTCACGTAGAGAAGAATTTAACTTACCATGGCTTGAATAAAGAGAAATGAGTTTTTTGACCTGGTAGACAACCAACAAGGCATGCTTTTATGCTAAGCAAGTCAAGCCTGTGGCCATTTTTTCTTATTGGTCTGTGTTGCATCACTGAATTAGCATTTTCCTTTCCCTGCTGTGTGTCACCTTCTTCTCACACCTCTCAGTACTATTATAGTTTCAAGGTAGATTTTTAAGTCCCAGTGCTAAGCACACCATGATATGTTACTGCTTTTCACAGCTGTACACCATGCAGTCCATGCTACTTGTAATACACAATTCAAACTGAAATCTGTCTTCTCCAACTAAGGTTTCAGACAAAAATTGAATTGAGCTACAGTGAGTCATTTTCAGATTGGAATCTTCCCAATTTAATTGTGCAAAACACAAAAATAAATGGATACAACATGGGGATTTATGCCAAAAATGCTATACAAGAACACAGACTACCTATAACAGAAGATAGAGCATGTAGAAAATGAGAAGTTGTGTTAAGTTGGACACCCTGATATAGTTCTGTACTGCCGGTTTTTAAGGTGTATAGAAACCCCAGACTTCAGGTGCCTATTAAACAAAAACCCAACCAAAAAAAAAAAAATCTTAAAAGGCAGGACTGCCTTTTCCAAGGATTGGAGAAAGAATTAAATAGCACAAGTATGCTGTTTTCATCTCTGGGATCACAGCATTAGCTATTAGCCAGTACAAAACTCTAACCACTTCAGCACTTTGTATTCACACCTGTTCATATTCGAAATTCAATGCTGTTTTTAAGAACTGTCCAAACAGAAACATTTCATTTAGGCAATCTCCTTTCACAAGGAAGGGTGCAGCATGGTTTTCTTTTGTCTGTCTTCAAGTAGCTATGCTGTGCACTAGAACAATTAAGTGATCATTTACTGGAAAACATCCCAAGGCAGAGCATGAAAGCAGAAAATTTAAATATTAAAGGAAAGACTGAAGCATTTGTAACAAATTGACAAGGCCCCATCCCCATACTTACTGGTTTGACTCCAGACACCATGCCTATGTAGCCTGCAAAATTTGTGGACTTGAACACTGTTTTGTTGTTCCTCTGAAAATCCAAGACTACCACTAAAGGCTTCAGTTCCCGAGTTAGCGTCCAGGAATTATTTTTAACATCCCACCTGCAGGAGACAGTAAAGCATTTGAGCTCCCCTCTCTCAGTAGTTTTCACACATGCAGGCATCCTGTGTGTGATGCCTGTCTTCTGATCTTACTCACATCAGCCAACATCACTGCTCTGTACTTACCTGAGCAGCACCAGCAAGGAACAACTAAGAAGTCTAAGTGCACAGGCAGGCAGTGAAAAGAACTAAGTTTTGTTTGAACCAAGAGCAAATATATTGCTCACGATTAAACAGCACCACCATCACAGCTGGATTATTTTGAACACATAACTTTGTTCTCTACCCTCTGGCAAAGGGAGCCACAGGTACTGCCTGTGACACCAAACCTCGAATTCTTATTTTTCAAGGGCAGGAAAGAAGCCATGTACTACTGGATTTACTCTACACGAAGGGAAGTACCCTACAAATTTTAGTTTGTAAAATAAGCCAGACCAGCTTGTAGGCAAAAGGTTGATAAAGAGCACTTAGCAGACTGTTAAATTCTCTAGAAATAATCCAGACTCTGGGAGCAGCTTTGAAAGTTTCCTTAATTTTCAGGAAGCATGTTCACAGTATTTCTGACAAGTGAGAGAAGTCCAACACAAGCCAAACCAAGGGACAGGTGGATTCATAGTAGACAACATCTGAGTTTTTAATAAGTGGGTAAGAATTTTAATAAAGATGAGCATTTTAAATTTCAACTGTGCCTTGGGCATCACCTGGATCAGTGATGTTAGAATATATACTGGGGTAATAAAATCAAATGCTGAACTACCTCATCATAGGGTATGAAAGGAGAACTAGTGAGTGCTGGGCAACAAACTGCAGAGTTTGTACGGAAATGAAGAATGATAGGAAGCGCCAGTGGAGCACAGTACAGTAACTGTTGGGGGAGGAGGGAGAGGAAATCATTAAAACACCAAGCCCCAGTCCAATCCCCATTTCACTGTATATATTAAAATTGATGCTTCATCCCATCCTGTAAAGAACAAACTATACTGTGCCTCAGAGATCTGATTACATGGGCCATTCTTTGGTTTGAGATAGTTTGAACTGGAGCTGGGAAAAAGTAAGTTGCAAAACACAATTGTTCTTGATGCACTTGAGGCAGTTTGACATAAGATCAACACCCTGATCTTTTCACTTAAGCCTTTTTACACAACAAACAATGGAGAATTACTTGTCACAGTCTTACAGACATCAAAAGAAGACTTAAAGAATGTATGTAGCTATTTCAAGTTCAGCTTGATTTTCTTTGGGATTAAAAAAAAAGTCACAAGTACTTACCCTAGGAAGAGTCCAAAATCCAAGTTTCTGGCATGGTACAGTTTCCCTACACAAAAATAAATAATTAAATACAATTTTCCAAAGGCATAGCCAAATTTCAGCTTAGAAACCTAAGAAATGAGTATGCAGTCATATACCTGGGAAAGTGGGCAAGGAAAACAGCATTCTCTACTTGCCCTTTTCATAATCACAATATAATAACGGGTTTTTATTGGCCAGAGAAGTGTTTTGCCATAACTGAAATCAAGTAATCTTGCAAACTGCTGTCCATCTCTGCCTCTGATCTTTCCATATTATCTTAATGCAATAGCAACACCTTGAGCTTTCTCTAAAAATGAGATGTTTGTAAACCCTCTGAGAATCCCTTAGAAACTTTCTAAGTTAGAACAGCTGCAGACAAGGACTGCAGAACTAAGTAGGAGAATGAAAGAGCCTCTTTTCTTAGAAAAAACTGTCCATTTTCACTACCAGTATACACATGCAATATCTGGAAACTAGATGCAAAATCTGGCACGGCACTAAGAATGTTTCAGGTGTGTAGCTGGTGCTTCCTTACCCTAAAACAACAAGTATCACCTATTAAAAACCCTCAACCAACCAATCTCAAAAAACCTCACCATCCAAAAAACCAAACCCAAATTATCTTTGAAAGTATTTTTGTCCATTTTTTTTAAACCTAAGACACTTATGAACTCTTATTACCTTTCTCAAGGAATACTTTTTATTATCAATCCTTAGACATTATTATTACCTTTTAGTCTCTTTAATAGACCTTATTGCCTGCGGTTGAGGAGGACTGTGTTTCCATAACTGAGGTGGGCCCTCCTCTATATAAAAGAAAACTGTTAACACTATTTTGGATTGCCTTACCTGTTTTATCTTCTGCCACTATTGACGTACATACAGTAAAAATTTCATAAAAAATGTTAAAAATAACAATTTCCCCTAGGAAAAAAAAAGAAAAGAAACAAAGTTCAATAGTTTGAAACTGGCCATGAACAGAAAAAAAAAATGGTTAGAAGAAAAGCATAATGCTGAATCCAGTATTCTGTAATAGTTCTGTTAAAAATTTCAATTTAAATCTCCTTTGATCTTTAAAATGACTGGTTCAGCAAAATCAAGAGCTTCCTGAAAGACAAATAGAGAGATCAGAATCCCCTAACCTTTTGCCTTACCACACACAATCATTGCTACTTCCTCCTCTGGAAACTTCAAAACAAGCTATAAAATTCACTTTACAGAAGAAAGCTGCTATATGGTGTACCACTACTGCCACTTAAGAACTGCTCCTAGCAGCAGGTGTACTGCTCCTGTGTGAGGGAAGCAGTGCAAACTGGCAGTGATCCTGCCCTGTCTCAGTTCTGGAAGAATTTGGTGCCTACTCCTCACCTGGAATGGCACTGTTTTTCAGGAGGTACAGAGGAAAGGCAGAAGGACATGGCAAGGACCACAAGGGAAAGAAAGCACAGTAGGAAACTTAGCTTTGACTTCTTTGTATGCCAACAGCAGACACATAGCAGATTGCAAAACCAACAAGAATAAAGGATTCCCTCAAATTTAGGTGCGCAGGAGCTGAGACTCGCTCCATTTCCCAAAATCTACGAGTGAGAACTTACAGGTCTACAGAGAAGTCCCAGCCTGATAAAAGGTTTATGTGATTTATTCCATCCTTCTCTAAAACACTGTTTTTGTTTAGTGTGAGATGTAATCTATTGCTTTATGTACTTAATTAATAATTTGTTAAAGTCACAGATGCCTACAACTAACTGCATATTGGTAAACATGCTAATTTTAAATGAGTCTGTATTCCTAGCTTTCCACTATGTTAATAAAGTGTTGGAAACTGTTACCCAAAGGAATCCCAGATGAATTTGCAATCCCTTGGAGCTCTTCATTGAAAGGATAAGGAAGTGTGGCAGTCAGATGAGCCTGAAAGGAGAAGTTTTGTATGCTCAATGTTTAAATTAACAGTATTTCGTAACTTATAACAAAAGTCTCCTCAATAGGCACACTTTTCTCACAACTATTGAGTGTTTAACTTCTCTACAGCCTGTAGAACTTGAGGATGTTTGCAGAGTCCTTTGAAGGCAAGTATACACTTAAGGGAAGTGAAACTCTTAACTTCCCAAAACACTGATGTGAGCAATGGACTTGAGCAGTGCCTGTCTTAGCACCAACAGATAGAAAAGTGAAGTAGGACTCGAATATGAAAAGCTGAACTGCAATGGAGCTCAGTGTCAGTGTTTATGGGAATCCCTGACTTTCACACATGGCACCTGGAAGAGCTGCCTTTATGTCCACCCCACTCAGGCACACAGGGATGTGCTGTAACTAAGGATGGGGTAGAGATACAACCTTTTGCTGTCTCTAACCCCACACTGCTTTCTCCTGTTCCATGCCAAAGCTTACTTTAATTGAGATCAAATTAATTTTTAAGGTGAAGCCTCGTCAAAGTTGTTCCTGTAATCAGACATTTATTACCATTTTCAAAACCTGATTTTACTGTTTAAAAGAAGGGGAACATCGTAAAAAAACTCAGTCAAGTGTTTTGCTACAGTAACTAAGTCTGTTGCACATTTGTCTAGTGTTACTAATCCAAACTTGAAAAGATCCTAGGAAAAATTAGAGGAGGAAGAGATGAGCATTTTTTGTTTGATGGTTTCAGTTATTCAGAGTAGACAAGAAGACAAAATTTCAGAGTGATTGTTTGAAATACCATTTTTATTCTGTTCTGGAAGTGGAATGAATGAAAATGAATAACTTTGAAAGTTTTTAATTGCCAGATTTAGAAGCATCCTAATTCTGCAGTCAGAGCATGCAGTAATAAAATAATTAAGCTGAAAATACTTACTATTTTGTTATCCACTATGTCAACAACTTTGCCACTGGGGAAGAAGGTATTTGCTATATCTTTAATATTCTGGACCACAGTCTTCAGCTAAAAAGAGCAAGGGCTTTTGTTGAGTAGAAGATCTTAAGCATAAGAATTGCTGGAATACTAACAGAACTCTTTGACAGACTTTTGAAAAAACACTTTGTTGAGAAAAACATATATTTAAATATAGTGCTAAATGTCACATTCTTGGTGAGATAAATACCCCCAACTCTCCACTAGAATCACTCTTCAAGCTTTATTCAAGTAACTTTCTTGACTAATTCCAATGTGCCCTTCTACCTGAAATAACAAATTACAGGAAAGCCATCCTCATCTTCTGCTCTTTTGAACACATTTTAATACTCTGCACTCTCCTGTCTTGCAGAATGTTAATTTCAAGCTCTTTGCTTAAGCACTGATGTTACTGAAGACAAAAATACTCAATAAATTTCTTATTAAAGCACATGCTTTCAATTTGCAACAGGTAAATGTCAGGCAAGTAAGAGTTCCACTCCATGTGATCTAACTCCAAAGTACACAAGAGATAAAACTCTTCAGAATTTATGGTGAAACCTGAAGCTTCCAACGCCCACTGGCTTAAATAAGACTTTTAAAATAAATATTAGCATGTAAGTAGATTTTGTCTGGCTTTCAGAGTGAAAAGGCCAAAGTCAAGGGATACAGCAAAAAGCCCTGGCCTTTTCTGAGAAATTAAAAATTACTGAACTGAATCTTTAGCCATCTTCAGAACAGCTGCTTTAAGTAGTTTGAAACAGGCTCAAATACTAGAAAAATTATTTGTGCTGTGTAAACACCAGTGCTACAGCTAGCAGTCCTGCAAAGGGCAGGAAGTTCTTAATTTCCCCCTTGCCATTTCATAATCTCATGCAGCATTTTGAGAGAAGTAGGGAGAAGAGAATGGTGCCTCAGTTTTACTTGAATTTGCCAAGGCTGCTCCTTTGGTGTATTGCTCCCTATTCATTCTGCACCACTTCACAACTGAGGAGATTTGATAAATGGATTGGCACACATTTGTTTATGGCACACTTGTTTTTACACCTCTACATCCCAAACACCAGTGTCTCTACATTAGATGCTGCTTGGTTAAGTATTAAACAGAAAAAAAATGTACCCAAGCAAATATTCTGGACTGGAATCATATTAGAAAAGTCAACTGGAAATATTATCCCTTTCAGATACATGTACTTTTAGCACATGTATTCCTTTAAAAACTTTTCTCAAAATAAAAGGCTGTGTGCTAGTTTTATATCTGCTAAGCTTCAGAGCAAGCTCTGCATTTCTTACCTCTGTCTTTTTGTCACGCATCAAGTCATCCCACCTTTTGCTGGGAGGTAAATCGAGATTTATGACATATGTGGGTACATTCCCTTTGAATCTGAGAGATAAACAACAGAGATCAACTTTAAAGAAGGCTCTGAAAACACATTTGACAAAATAGGTGCTTCCCACCTCTAACTAGCATTTTATAGACCTGCAACAAGAACAAGTTTCAAAAAAAAAAACCAAAAAAACACCCCAACCCTGTTCAGACTTGCAAATCACAACTTCTCTGTAATTTGCTGGACAAGTTCAATCAGATTACTTACGTTGGTCCTGAAGGAGGGTACATTTTACTCCTGCACTCTTCTCCATACTGCAAAGACAATAAAACATCATTATTTAGCTTCTTTGTTAAAACACTACTATTCCATTAGACTTAGTTTTGAATTAAACCTTTAGGACTAGTCAGTTAATTCAAAGTCTCAGGACTTCGGAAAGAGGAAAACAGAAGAGGGACCAGCAGCAACCTTCCCATGCTGTCTGACAGGCCCTTAGACAACTTGTCTAATGCAGTCCAGGGAAGCACAAGGGTATGATAAATACACAAACTGTATATATTTTTACTCCATGTGATTTAATGAAGACCACTTGAAAAGCATATTCTTTATACAAGTTCAGGCACCTTAGATCTCAGTATGGACCAGTCTGTTCTGTTTGTCTAATTCATAATCCCATTTTATAGTGTCATTCCTAATTATGTTTAGTGTTAAGCTGCACTGTGCAGCTGGGGCAGGGAAAGCATCATGAATTTTCGGCAGTTCCTCAGCTGGTGGAATGAGCTATACATGGCATGACTTTGGATTCAGTGGGGAGAAGTGCTGCTGAAGAGGTGTTAAACATTATGTGGGGTGCAACTCAGGAATGGAACTAAAAAATATACCTTCATTCCTGGGAGCATGGCTAGTTACAAATGAAAGTTTGAGAATTACTTTAGGTGTACTCAAAGCAAATGCAAGGTTGTTTTTCTATTAATTACATAAAGCATGCATATAAATATATAAACATATGCATATACATGCCACAATTATAATTCTATGTTTTACCCAGTGACATATAAGCAAATGCCTACTGGCCACCCACACTTGTGCTTCAAGCCAGTTGACAGCAGGCCAGATTCAGTCCTGAATCTATGTGAGAAGTTCAGTAAGCTCCTTAAAGTATAATATATCTCACTAAGAAAAAGGAAAGGTACATGTGCTGTTCTGGGAGCCATAGAAAAGCTCCCAAAGCACAATTGTTTGGGAGACAGAACACAAACATCATGGAGCGATCCCTCCATCACTTCCCTTCCTCCCCACCATTCATTTCCAGTACTTATTAGGCTTCATTAATTAGATTACTAGGGTGCCCTTATAATGCATCCTGGTTCCAGTGAAAACTGTGACAACATCTCCAGCACCTACGTAACTGGGACAAAGAAGTTAACTAATGTCAGTGTTCTCTTTGGGCTAATCTCATTATCTGTTTTTAATGCACTAATACAGAAAACACAAGGTCTTACACAATGCCATGGACTTTAAACACTGGCCTAAATTATTACAACTGGAAACAGCAATTCTAAATTGGGATTGATTTCTGTGTGTTATAATGTTATCTCTTTCCACTGTTTCCAGTTGGTAGGAGAAAGCATGAGATGAATTTTGGTTTTCCAACACATGAGGTGAAGGTATAGGACCAGCAGCTTTGTGTTTCCTAGATTTCACTGCAGTGCAGTTACAGCCCTTGCATAGCTAGAACAAAAGGTCAAACACAAAAGGCCATTTAATTTTAAAAGTGGGGAAGCATCAAAACAAGGAGGGTAGGAGGGATATCAGATGACTAATTAGGCAATAAAAGTCAGAGGTTTTGTGCAAAACCAGACAAATGCTTAACAGTATTGATGCAACTGTCTTGTGCAATTTTCCAACCTGCAATACTAAAATCCATCAGAAAATAGTGACATTACATATATATCCTACTGCAGTGGATGTATAGATTTTGGCCCTTCAGGAAATACCTCCATCAAAATATGTTTCCTGAAAGATAAAGCTTCTAACAAAAAAGTTATCCAAAGTGGATGAGAATTCAGTTGCTCTGTCAGTAGAGTTCAAGGTCACAGAGTGCAGTGGCACCTGTGCAAAAGTGATTTCAGAGGATTTTAAGCTAAAGATGCTAAACGTTATTTCACTCTTGGCACCTTCCCCTGAGATTTTAATCCTGTATCTGCAGCTATTTTTATCTTCCCAGTGCTTTGAAGGCTAAGCCACAAAAAAGGTGAGGAAAGCAACAGTTAAAGGGAGAGAGAACAGAGAAAATGTTCCCTCCTTACATGTAGTATTTTTAGATTTCTAACCTGTCTATGTATAGGTAAAGAAGCCAGTAATTCCTAAAACAACGTGTACATCTTTCAAAACTGATTGAGGTATCTGAAGAAATTAGAGATTATTAACTCTTTCTTTAGGTTAACTGTTACATCATAGAGGTACCCACAAGGACCTCTTAAGTCCAACTCCTGGCCCCACACGGGACAAGTCCAAGGTCACACCCTGTGCCTGAGAAACACATCCCAAATGCATCTGGATCTCTGACAGGCAGTGCCCCATCACCCTTGGTGAAAAACCTTTCCCTGATATCCAATTTAAACTTCCCCTGACACAGCCTCAGGCCATTCCCTCAGGTCCTATTGTTGATCAGCAACAAGAATAAATCAGTGCCCTGTGCTTCCCCTTGTGAGGAGCTGTAGACTGCCGTGAGGTCTCTCCTCAGTCTCTTCTCCAATGAGAACAAACCAAGTGACTGCAATAGCTTCGTGTAGGGCTTCCTCTGGCACACAGGCAGGGACTTAAAAAGATGTCAAGACAACCAGAAAACTGCAAGTGGGCTGCTTGGTTGTTTTGGGGTTTTTTTTACACAAAGGTCTAACAAGGAACAAAAAAAATTGTTATCTTTTGCAACCAGCTAAAGATTAACTGCAAAGCTTTTTGAGAAGGTTTTTTTGGTTTTTTTTTTTTTAAAGACACCTAAAGAATTTTCTGGCAGCAGCAGAAAAACATCAAGCACTTTTTACAACCAGAGTAAAATAAGCAGCCATGAAGTTACTACTGTGGTCAGTGGGGTTCTCCTCTCTGCAGAGGCTTGAGACTGGACAAAGAACAATAAATGCTGTCCAAGAAAAGCAGGAACATCCTTCCAGCACGACAGAATCACCCTCATTGAGATGTATGTAATGACACAAAAACAGACGTGTGGCAGCACAGGATCGAAACACTAACAGGAAGATAACGCAGTGGAGAAGAAGTAGAACATGGTACGAGGAAAGATGGAAATAAAAAGTGGAACTAGCACAGATTGATATTTTGACTGATTGTATCAAAAAAAAAAAAAAAGGTGGAACAGAAACCAAATAACTAGCAAGCTGTTGAGGTGAATTGGGTGAACTGTAAAAAAAAAAATCAAGTAGTAACAGTTATTATTGACTGTAGTACAGAAAATTGATGTCTGGTTTAATGACTGCTGAGTAAATATTTTGACACCTAGCCCGATTTCATGAATATGAAATTGACTGAATGTAGCTTGTCCAGTCTAAGGAATACCAGCACTTTATTTCTTTATTTTTGAGGTACGAGGCAGGCCACTTCTGGCATCTCTCCTTAATATTATATATTTTATATTTTTCACCTTCCTATGTAAAAATAAATAGAAAATTATCTCTTTGAGCTATTAAATATAATTCCACATTTTCAGTCAATCTGTTATATTCAGGATCATTTGGTCTATGAACTCTGTGATCTAACACATTTTTCTCTCTGCTCCTCTTCCCTGATGGGATGATGCCAATGCAAGGCTATTGTGCTGCAGGAGTCCAATGCTGTTCACCTTTCTGAACATATAGGTTAAGAGTACTCTTGCAGTACCAAAGAAACAGTGTCAAGACAACTCAAATCAGTTTGGACAAAAAGGTCAGTATGGTTGAGGGGCCTCAATGAAAGCTAAGGGGACTGACAGTCTGCACCTCTGAGATGCAATTCAAGGCATTTATCTTCTGTGTTCTTTGCTAATGAGATTAATCCAGCAGCACTTAAGAAGAATTCTTCAGCAAATGATGCATCCCTGCATTTCAAACAAAAATAAAATATCCAAGCCTAAGAGCTGGCTGCACAGTAGCACAACCTGCAGCCTGGATACACAGTGGATATTGTGCAAGTAAGTGCAAAGATGTACCAAGCGAAATCAAATGCAAATCAAGCTCTGATGCTACTACTTTGCTGACAGCTGGCACTTTCTCCTACGACTCCACACTCCAGGATACTTTTGGCTAAAATTCTGAAGGTGTTTTAAGATAGAGATAGATTATAGTGTTAGGAAGCTGCTCTTGGCCGGTAGGATGGAAGAAGAGAAGAGAGGGGAGAGAGAAAAGCCCAACTCCGTGTAGAAAAGACGCTAAGGGAACTGGCCAATCCAGATGTCCACAGTCATTTCCTGCAGCTCTTCCTTTTCACACAACCCATACTAGCTTTCCCAAAATCAATGTAATTTGCTGGGGAAAAAATGCAAATTGGAGCAAACGAAAGAATAAAAGAGATAGTATGTTCCTAAAATATTTAAAAATAGATTGCAAAAAATATTTTAAAATCCAGAGATATTTAAAACCTATTCTCTTCATAGAGAACAATTTAATTTTAGGAACTTCAAGGGATGAAAGAATGCTTCTCTGCTTCAGGAATACACCAGGAAGCAAGAGCAACTGTTTACATGCCCAGGAGATGGAAGCCAGCCTGCTCCAAACGACTACCCCCGCCCTGCCAGCTTCCTTATTCCACTAAAAATTAAATATTTCACTTATTCAGTTAAAAAAACCCAAATGGCCGAAAGAGCAAGAAAAGACACACCAAGTCCACCTGCTCTACGCTCCTCCCCGCGGGTGAATTGGAGCAAACACACTCAGCAGGTTCAGAACCGTGCGCTTTTTTAGCAAGCCCCTCTTAACTTTCCTTCTGGAAATCGCTGCTGCGCTGTGCCAGGGCAACGCTGGCACTACAGAGGCGCACGAAACCGAGCGGAGGAGCGAGCAAGGACTCGTACAGCAGCGCCGTGGCACAGCCCCTCCCGCCGCCGCGGCCGCGCCGCTCGCCGCAGGAGCCCTGCCCGAGCCCGGGAGCCCGTGGGGACAGCAAGGCGCCGCATCCACACGCCTGCACTCACTGCCTCGCCCGGCCGCCCGCATCCCCCCGCCAGCCCCGCAGCGATCCGCTCCCGCCGGCCCCACTCTCCCCTGCCCGTCCCCCGCCAGGCTCACCGGGTCCGGCGCCCAAGCGGGCAGCGCCAGGACGAGCAGCGCCAGCAGCGCCCAGCCCTGGCCCGCCATGGTGCTGCCCCGCTCCGCTCCGAGCGGCGCTTCCCGGAGCAGCAGCCACATGA
>VWYP01006019.1:120-23002 GCA_013400435.1 Pycnonotus jocosus | reverse complement strand
TGCTCCAAAGACAAAGTTGAAAAGTTCATATGCAAAGGTGACCTTGGAAGCCTTAACCAAAGACCCCCGATGACCCCTGAACTGGGGAGGCACAAGCACAGTGCAAAAGAACTATTTATAACCATGAGATCATACTGTGTAAATTAGTTGCAGTGAGTATGTGATAATGTTGTAGTCACACAGTGATACTAAACAATACTTACTGTATAAATGGACCACAGCACTTGACAAAGGTGGGTGAGTTAGGTGGAGAAATCCCCCTCACTACCAGCACTGCAATAAACTAATACCTGCTCTATAGACATGGGTCTATGGGTATTTATTTGCAGCCTATCTTTTGAGCATCAGTGGTAATGAAAGGTGCTATGCAGGTGCATTCTTGAGGAAGGATTTTTCTCCATCTTGTGGCTTAGGAGTGCAGGAAGCAAGGCAACTGGGGAGACAGACTAATGAGAAACACAGGGCATGAGATGCATCCATCTATAAGCACCCTGCCTTCTAATTATTATTTAAGTGGTATCTATTTCATAGAATTGGAGAATGGTTTGAATTGGAAGGGACCTTAAAGATCACCCAGTTCCAAACCCTCTGCTAGGGGCAGGGCCATCTTCCAGTAGACCAGGCTGTTGTAACATCAAGTACAAAGCAGCAGAAAAATTAGGTGTGTACTGTCATTATAGTATGAGCATTATCATTTTAGTGTGAGCAAATGAATGCTTCATGAGTGTGAACATCAGCAACAGTTGGTGGAAGCATCATGAAAAGGTACTCAAAACCTTCCAGGATGCCTGTGTTCTAGCTTGTCTCATGTGCTCTGTGCAGTACCTAAGACATGTCACATGTTTTTAGGCACACAGAAGTGATGCTGTCTTTACATCACATCTTAATTGCCTGTGCAATTAAACTCTTACAAAACCAAGTGGGGGTGGCAAGACAAAGAAGGGAAGTCCTTGGCAGAAGCTGATTGGAAAGCTGCATGGAACTGCAAAAATTAAGAAACAGGAAAGGATGAAAAATGCACTGTAGTGTGGGAAAGCCTTGGGAGGTGAGCATGCAACAGTGTAGGAAGGAGCCAGCTCAGAGAAGCTGGGAATTGAATGGAGCTTTAGAGACCAAGGCAGGAAAACCTTAAGCACTGGTGAAACCAGAACCAAATCTGTGGATTTAGAAACTGAGGAAAGTAACAGTGTAACAGGATAAACCTTGAGATTTTCATGGGAATGTTCTTTAAAAACAGGAGATCAGACAGTTTCTATAGAGTCTGGAAAATATTTTCAGTTGAAAACAAATACATGTAAGACAATAATCCTGTGTTAACTTCCGGATATCTGAATATACTATTATGGGCTATGGTAAGAAAGAGTCTAAGTGAGTTGGTCCTGTTATTTTCTGAACATCTGCAACCCCTTTTGTTCATCTTTTATATCTGGGGTAGACAGCTGTTAGGGACTTCATTATCTTTGTCTACATACTTTACCATCTTCAGTACATTTTTAACAGGAGAAAATAAAGGACGACTTTGGAAAATTAAAAAGTCTTTCCAAACGCTCTGAAGACAAAATGATGCCATTGTCACATTACACAGTGTATTTTCTGAGGCCTCTTTGTGATTCTGGTTTAGTTATTTTGCTGGTAGAGAAATTCTCCGTTTAAGAAACAGTTATCTTCCAGCATCAGTCACCTCCTCTGACAATGGCTGTTCTGCTGTGTTCCTATCACAATGCCTTGCCTTCAGGGTCCACACCAGCACCTTAGGCCTTCCATTTAGTCTGAGTTTCTTCTGTCAGTTGTCAAAAATCTAAGAAGGAAAATGCATCTTAAAATGTACAGTTAGCTTGCTAACTGTACTGACAGCTGGTCTCACTGATATTTAGCACTTATGTCCACCCTTCTGTTCCCTCATACTCATCTATCCAGTGCCGTATTACCACTCTCCAGATCTGTTCCTTCCCCCCGAAGTAGAGGCTGCCCAAATTATTTCCCCATTTTTTTTTTCTGTTTCAGTTTAATTAAAGTTCCTTGTGTTAACACTACTATCAGGATGTAGTATCTTCAAGATGACTCCATGAATGCCTCCATTGGGAAAACATCCAAAAAGACTCCTCACTGCAACAGTTAAATACACACACTGATTTTCACAGTTTTGTTATAGCTTGATTTCATTTTCTTGCGACTAGATTTCCACTGAATTCCCCAGATCCCTGTTTTGGTGCTATCCCAGAACATATTTTCTCGACTCTGGTGTAGCATTAGTCCCAACATACAGGGCAACCCCACTGCTACTAAAATACCCTTATCCTCTGCAAGGCTGCCAATTCCTTGCCAACTCTAGTACTTCCTCTCCTACTTGGGGCAGTTTCATTTCATTTGCTCTGTGACAAACACGCCTCTCAGTTCCTTTTTTCCCTTACTATCACTTATAGCTACTTGCAACACACTGTATTCTCCTATTTAGACTAATAAGAAATGGAAAATTCCCTTTCAGGGGTAATTCTCAGGCTCTTATTCTGCTGCTGAGCAGTCCCTTCAGCACCCTTCCCCACCAGAGCATATATTTCTGCTTCCAGGTATATCTGTGTTTGAGTAATCATTTTTGTGGGTTCTACCAGGCAAGTTTTTATTAAAAAAATATTTTCTTGAAAGAAAAACAGATGCTGTAATCTCAGTCTACTTCCACCATCAGCATTCACTTCATATATATTTAAGATTCACAGTGACTGTGGATCAATGACATCTGCAATAAAGAGTTACTCTGGCCTGCAGCCTGCTCCTTGCAGTGTTGCCTTTTTCTCGGTGTTTCTGAGTAGTTTTGGCAGCAAGCCACTTCCAAGACTCTGATATTCCAATGGTTCCTTGTATGTCAATCACATTTCTGGGAGGGATATGTAGCATGGTACCTACAACGCAGGTAGTTCATGAGCCCTAATCCCCAGTCCTAGACCAAACTAAGGAGCTCCGGAGAAAAATTATTAACTTTTTTCCTCCTTCTCTTCCACAGAGACCTCACAGCTATGCTGCATTTTTATCCAAGGATTCCTGACTCTGGCCAGGAACATTTGCCAACAATCATCTATTTATTTCTGGATTTTGTCCAAAAGGCAACTAAAAGCCAGGGAGCTTTCTCTCTGGACTAAATCAGTGTACAGTCTGTCTCCCAGGGCTTAAGTTACATGGCAAATAGCTTACCATTGTTAATTGATATACCTTTAATTTTTGTTGGAGCCATTCCCTTAATACAAGCCAAGATTTCACAAGTGATACAGTTAACAAGATTTTATAGCTGGGTTATTAATATCTGGGAAAATTTTAATACAATTCCGAAGATACTTAAAAATGCCTTAAATAAAAAACAATTATAAAATATTTTAGTCTTTCTCAATTTGATGCTGCCATCAAAGTTGCAGAAGAAAACGGACCAGCTGGTTGTCACTTGCAGTATCTATCTGCTTTCACTTTAGCTCTCCTGTATGGGAAGAGTGAATGAAACAAGACGTAGATTAAGACCAAATACAATTACATGTGGGTGTTTTATCTGCCTCAAAGTTAAGAATACATTGAAATCAATTTTTCTTAAACTTTACTTCAAAGTACATTTAAAGGCCTATTAACAACACTTTGGATTTGTGAATTAATGTTGTTTTCCTAAGGAGATAGAACCACAGTGTCTAAAGTTAACCTTGACTTTTCCTTCAAATCATCATAATTGTGCTTTGTCTCCTCTGAGGAATGGAATTCAGATTCAGTGTGATCTGAAGCTGACCACCTATGAAAGCCTAGGAGTGTTCTCACATCTCTTGCAATTATCAGAAATAGTTTTCTGCATTCCACCCAATGAATGAATGCAAATATTTATACTATATACTGACATAAAAGGCTTTAAAAATTCAAGACAGTTTCTTTAGTCTCAGCTCACAGGAAAAAAAATTCCCACTAGATAACATGAAGACTATCCTTACGAAACACTATTTCTCTTTAAAATGCAACTTCTGCCTCTCCAAAATCTTCTGGTACCATAGGTATTGAAAAATGTTAAAAATTAGCTCAATTTTCATGATTAAAAAGATTAATCCCTCAACAACTCCATAAACAAACTCAACAACCTAGCTAAAGATTTCCAAAAGACCTGATTTACAGGTAAATTCACACCTGAAAACTTCAGCTAAAGAAGTGAAAATTCAAGATTAAAAAGAAAAGATGGCAACCCCCAGGACTCAGGCACACCACTCATCAGTGGATAAAATGCTCAGGAACATACTTCCCTGAAATCCAGCCCTCTTTTGTACCCCAAGTGTTACTGTAATTCCATTTCCCAGTAGTTTTTTTAATCAATACATTATTTCTAGCACTTTGAAGTACCTGTCAAGTAGCATTTCATGAAAAGTGCCTTCTTTCCTGGCTTTTCTAAGGGCTTTTGTATCTTCTTTGCTTATTTTAAGCTTTTTGTCTTGAAAACTTTGGAACTTCTTCCTGTAAGTGGGAAGACAAGTAGTAAAGAACTGGAACTTTAAAACAATTTTGTTTTTCAACACAACAGCAGCTGTTTTAAGAATCTTAGCTCCCATTAAAGCAGCAGATAACTGACCTAATAAAATCCAGCAAACCATCCCAGTCCTAAGGTTACACTAACGCCTCTGTAGCTTGTTTTTTTGGCAGTCTAAGTAGGAATGAGCCCCTACATGACTAGCATGAAGTGGTTACAAAGTCTAAAGAATTCCTTCTTCAACTACCAGCATAAGAAATCAGGGAGCAAAAATGTACTGGATGTAGTTGCAAGGTGCTGACTGTAGGGAAGCTGCAGGGGTTTGCTCTGTCAGAATAGGCCAGGGGCTGCCCTGTGCTGGACAGAGCTGGCTCTCAAGACACCCACTACAGGAGACAGCCAAATCCACCAGCAAAGCTATGAAAACATATTTAAAAGAAGGAAAAATGCCACATGGGCAGAGAAGGAAAAAAAACCCCAAAACCCTAAAAGAGCAAAATGGTAGTGTGAACATCAAGCACAGAGAAGGAGGGCAAGGAGATGCTTTAGGCACTGGAGCAAGTATTACCTTCCAGTCCATGTATAAGACCATACCAGAGCATAGGAAAAGTGGGAAAGGAAAGGAGTGGCTGAAATAAGCCACTGTGTATTGACCCATAGCCCATCCAGCTTGGAGGAGTGGGTAGAAGAATCTGGAGTGAAGCTGAGCTTGGGAGGTGGGAGAAGGAAAGGTCGTGTTTTTAAATTTTGTCTCCCATTTAAAAGGAAATAAATTTAACTAATTTTTCCAGTTAACTCTGGGACAGTATCTGGTACAGCATCTCTCCTTTATCTCAACCAATGAGTTTTCTCATCTTGTTTTCTTCCTCTGTCCTGCTAATGAAAAGTGAGTGAAAGGCTGGATGGGAGTTGGGCCCTTCCACCAAAGATGGCCCCAATTAGAAGCAAAAAAAGGTACTTGAGCCTATTACCAGCTCTAAAGTACATACACGTAATTGATTTCACACTGTTTAACGTTTCCTTTGTCTTCTTGTGGAACTTCATCTTTCTTCTTAGGTTCTCTTTCAGCACAAGTACGAATCTAATAATTTAAAGCAAAAAGAAAACACAACCAAAACACAATAGAAAACATCTGTATTTTAGAAACTGTAAGTTACAGGTTAAAGATGACTACATGTCCTTCATAACAAAATGAGAATGGCTTTTCAAGTTCATAGTTTTCAAACTGGTTAACCAGAGAAAAATGCAAAAGTAAGAGCTGCCTGAAACATGGGAAATGTCAAGTGCAATCCTTGACACTACAGTAAGACATAATTGCCTTCATCTCAAAAGAGCACTATTACAGTTCTTAATTTTGGCAGGGACAATTCAGAGGTTGACTTAAAAATACTATTGCTCTGACTAGTTAAGATACCTATCTCTACTTGGAGAGATACATACATTTTCTACGGTCAGATAAAATCAAGGTCTTTTTAAATTCTCTTAAAAGATCTCCCATTCTAGATCATTCTGGTAAACCCTTCTCTGTCCCTGATTTGGTCATAATTCCTCTCTTCTCTCCCAAGCTGTTTAGAACTACCTGGAAGATCACAGAGACTTTTCTGTCCTACTGAGTGATAAAGTATCTTCTTATCTCTACAGGAAGTACTGAGAATTTATGCAGTCCTGGAACTCATTTACCTTTCTTGTGGCCAGATCACTTGACAGCTTATAGGCAGCAATTATAACTGTATTAACAGAAAATCATAGCACACAGACACCTGCTTGAGTATTCCTGCCCATCCTGTATTAACTGCAGTAGTTATACATTACCTTTATCATTTCTTCTTCCCCTGCAGTTTTGCTTTTGGCTTCTATGTCCCCCTCTTCATTACATCTAATAAAACGGCTGTTTGCTGCTAGTAATGCCATTTTCCTCTGCAGAAACAAGATCACACACTCTATGTATAATGAGGTTGTATATAATCCTTGATTTGTAACATTTATCCTCTACAGTACACCGAAAGTCTCTGTAAATAGTTATAATTCTTTCATGTATGGATACTCCAATAGCTAGGCAGCAGACTTGCTGACTCCTTCATTTTTAAGATGCCTGTAGCTAGCAAAATGCAGCTATTTAAGTATTTAAAAAAGTTTCAATTACAGTAAATGCATTGCAGTTGGAGAATTTTAAGTTACAATAGGAAAGAGATTGCAAAAGGCTTTTACTTCATTGACAAAACCCATCAAAATACGGTTAAACACTATCAACATCAAATAAACTACTCCAAAGAGCTTACATCTTGGAAGACAGGTTCCCACTGCTCTCTTGATCCTATTGCATCAGAACGACCAACAACAAGTCCGTCTGAATTTATACCAAGATACTTGCCGTAACCAGACTTGAGAGCAATCCTCAAAGAGAAAATGTAGGAAAACAATAAAGAGTATTTTTAATTCCTGCAATTCACAATATCCACCAAATCACAGACATTTTTAGTAGCAGACAATGTATTTCAGGAGAGTATTAAAATGCCCTCTCACCAAATCCAAACATAACAAGTATCAAAACTTGAAACATTACAGTAATTACCTTGTATCAGACAACTTTACTGCTGTAAACTGCTCAGGAGGACTAGGGCCTTCATCACCTGAGGAATCAATTTTCCATTAGTTAAGTATGAACTATAAACATAAAATATATTAGCAAATAAATACTGCAGTATCAAAACCAATTAAACAGTGACCATTTCTAAATAATATGGAAAGTATTTATTTCATTAAAAATTCCTTTTTGAGCATTCACTTTTAAAAAAGCAAGGCAGGTGCTCATTTATGTTCATATATTTACAGTGCTTAAAACAAGACACAAAATAAAGACGATCCTCATTGAAAGAAATTTATAATTGAGAATGTTTTGTAATTCTCCTGGTGGCTTTGAAAACCTTAATCTCCTTGTAATACTACTTCTTTCATAACAAAATGCATTATGGTTCAGCTATGCTAACTCAGCTCAGTATCCTAAAAGCTACTAGCTTCTCCATCCCTCAAAAGCAAACCAAGAGAATATGGCCAGCGTTGTCTGATCTCACTCTGAAGATGAAACACATGCACTGCCAGGGTTCAGGAACAGTCCATGTCAGAGTCATGGCTCTCAAATTCAAAGAACAAGCTAATCACCCCATCACTTTAATAGTCCTCTTGTGCACTAACAAAACAAGTATGTTAAGACAAGGATACAGCAATAAGCATTAAAACTCATCTACCTTGAATTTCACTCTTCAAGTGACACCATAAACATTTTATAGGTTTTAATGAAAATTATACTGCTTTATATCCAGCAACTGGTATGGCCTTTAACAGGTAATCATCTCCAGTGCAGTTCAATTTACTATACACATAAACCAGCATGAAATTAGATGAGTGAAACTGATTGGTAGTCATTAGGTTTAAGTCATCTGCATGCTTTGGCTAGAATTATTGCATTTTTTGTAGTAAACTGGTTTTAGCTGTAACACTCCTTGCCTTAAAGTGATGCTAGTTCTATGCTTTTAAACACTTCATTATTAAAACTATTATTTTCAGATTTCCTGGAACAAACCTTTATGTGGTGCTCCAAGTGTAAACAAGCCATTGTCAAGGGCATGGATGTAAGCTCCTTTATCCATTTCTATAGCTATAGTTCCTGTAATTTCACCAAAATTACTGACAGCCCACCAGTTTCCTGTAATACAAAACCATGACAGTTAATTAACAGAGTAATCACAACTTCTAATTACAGTATCTCAAGAGGTTATATTTCTGTGTCTCCTCTGAAATTTTAAATTCAAAAGCTAGAATTGCTATAGCTATCTCACAATCTTTGTGCATTATTTTATAATCCAGAGCCAATTTAATGGTGATGTTGCTGCTGCTTCAGGAGGTCCTGCTCTTCGACCTGTTGCCATGCCTAGTTACAAGCTCCTGTGCTTTAATCCTTCTTTGTATTAGTCCACAGATCAAGCTGATTCATTCAGGTGATGCAGCAAAGATACACCCAAGGAAAGTATTTTTTCCCTCTGGATCTGTCTCTGCAGTTTTGGGGTCATATCCATTTATTAGATTCTCCAGCAGAAGAGAAACAGAGATACTCTTTCATCTGGCTGTTAAATATGTGAGTTGAAATCCTCAGACCTCAGTTGATCAAACCAATCTGGGTTTGAACATTTGACTCCTACAGAATTCTACCAAAGTTAAAGGTAGCCCTTCCTATGAGCACAACTTAGAATTATGACTTTTATATTTTTTGAACAGTAAAACTTTCTCCTTGTATACTGTCTTACAAATATTTCCTACCTCATTAAGACAGTAACACCTTTTTATGACTTATAAAAATCTGTATCCATCCCATTGGTGTCACAAGCTCCGTTTGGAATCTAGGAAGATCCCAAGATACACATAACATTTTGTGAGAAATAGTTATATATCTCTACACGGGTTTACACTTGCTTTTAAAAGGCTTATAACACCCTCTTTAGCTTCTGCCACATCCCCTACAGTTTCCACACTGTCACGAAACTCCTGGAAAGCAGCTCACCAACAATATCGAGCTGCTCTGCCGCATCCTCTTCCCTTTTCCTTTTCTTTTCCTTGTGCTTCTTCTTGCTGCAAGGGGAGATGCGAAGAAGTGAGAAGGAGCCGCCGACCCAGCCCTTGTCCCGCCTGGCCTCAGGCCCGGCCCTGCGGCAGAGGGTCACTGACCCCGGCCGGGAGCCAGCGGCGCCAGCCCTGCCCTGCCCTGCCCTGCCCTGCCCTGCCGGCCGGGGGAAGGGCCGGCCCCGCCTCATCCCTGCCCAGCCTCCGACACCGGCCCCGCTGCTGCTCACCTCTTCTCTTTCGACCCTTTGAGGACGAGCTTGGTGGATTTGACGCAGGAATACTCGGCCATGGCGGCACCCGGGGAGGGCGGGCGCACAGAGCCGGCGCTGCCCCCGGCCGGGCGGAAGCCCTGAAGCCGCGGCCCTTCCTTCCTCCGCCAGGCTGTGGGCGGGCACCGCGCCTCAGGCACCGCACGGGGGGGCTGCTGCGCACGGAATTCGAGCGGGAAAATAAAACAAGAGGAGTTTAAAATTGCATTTGAACAGTCTGTCCGTGGGCACCTTTCCCTTCTAAGTCTGGCTTGGCAATGTGGGCGCAGTGCCTGCGGTTTGCCGGAATGCAGGCAAAGGGCGCTAATGAAGGAAGAGCCCACAACTGCTGTAGCCCGTGCGTGTGTATTGTAAAACACATGCCATGGACATCAGCAGAGCCTTCGGACGTGAGGGCAGCAAGGCCAAGGGCAGCAGGCCTTGCCTCAGGCAGGGTTACATGGAAACAGGACACCTGGATGTGCTGGGGAAGGAGTAAAAGATTCCAGGGATGCCTATGAAGACCGGTTGGGGAAATGCAGCTCGCAAGTCAGCCAGGTGTATCATGCTAGGGGTGAAATGAGGTATGACAATTTTTTTCCTCATCCTGTAAGTCACTTGGTATTCCTAAGAATAAAATCTTCCTCATACTTCTCCTTTGGCATATAACAACATTTTCTCATATTAACCTAGCACCTTCTAGACAGGTACCACTACTATTTGCTCAGGGAACAGCCTTACTGGCACATGCGTAATTAGAATCCCAATTACAGTAGTAATTTTTGTTTTGTCTTCAAAAGTGTTCCTACTTCACATTCATGGGGGGGGGGGCGCTTCCTACTATTCCTATCAAGGTTTGCTGTACATGTCTTATGTACAGGTACAGAGATGCTTGCATTGGATTGCTTCTTTTTGGTTTCCAAGTTAATTTCCTATGTATGCTTGCAAGTTTTCAGCATCTCAGAGGTATCTTCTACAAATAACAAATGAGAGTCTCATACATGTTTATGTCAAAGCTTTTAAAGTCAGTTTTGAAAGCATGACCGGTTGATAAAGCTTGGTGTGTAGTGTCCCAGTGAATGACCCTGAAGTTAGTGGATGACTGCATGTGTCTTCCACAGATACTTTGGTTGGATCCAGAACCCTGCCTCTTTTCACCAAAATGCTTTGAATTTCTCTCTGTGTGCCTAAGATGACACTACCTCGTATTGTTATTTGTGAAGCTGGAGTAGTTACACTTGTCCTGTAAAATGAAAACAACAAGTAATAAACTTCAAGGAAGTTTTGGCAAGTCCCCCATTTTGGAGCTTTGGGGATGTTGAGTTTGTCAGCAAAAGCAATACCTGAATCAAGCTGCTGGTCCACATAAATTCAGAATACTTTTCGTGTGTGGTTGTGTGCTGGATATGCTACTTTTCTGCTAGTAAGTAGGAATGTACCTACTCACTGCAGAGTTCTCTTTTATGTTTCAATTTGTCCAGGAGCTGCTTATCCATCCAGGCATCCTGACATTTTTGCCCAACTTCCTCTTTGCTGGGAGGTATTGCTCCAAAGCTTAGAGGAGATGATCCTTGACTATTAACCATCTTTCTTGGGTGCCTCTTCCCTCCAGGCCTTTATCCTCGGTACTCTCCCAAGCAGATCCACGAAGAGATGCAAATCCTCTTGCCTGAAGTCTGGGGAAGGCAGCTTGCTGTTCACCCTCCTGGCTGCCATAAGGATCTTGAACTCCACCATTTCATGGTCACTGCAGCCAGAGCTGCTCTTGTGCTTCACATTCCCCAGCAGTCTCTCCTTGCTGGTGAGAACAAGATCCAGCAAAACATGTCTCTTTGTTGGCTCCTCTTTCACTTGGAGGAGGGAGTTGTCATTTTAGCCAATATATTCATATGTCTCCTGCCCTTTGGGATTCACTTCAAGCCAACTTCAGCAGTGAGCAATTTTAGCAAATACAGTTACAGCTGTATTTGGCTCTTATCATTAAATACTTTTTTTGCTGGTTCTAAACAGATATTCCTATAAGGCAGATATTTTAGTGAAAGGAATACGAAAGAGGAGAGAGCAATTACATCAAAATCAGAACAAAGCATAGAGGAGACGAGTGAAGAAGGAAAGAATGTCTATCAGCTACCATAGCATCCTAACTTGCCCTTCAGTGGTTATTTTGGGGACCTGAGTTATTTTTAGGCTTTGATTTTGTCGAGAGAAAACCTGCAGGAGTTAGTTTTGTTCTCTTAACTATAATTTTACAGCTTTGTTTAAGATAGGTTCTAATTTTTTGTCTGCTTAACTGTGCAGGGTATTTGTACATTTTTGTCGAAGTGGGCCTGTGTTCACTGATAGACTCTGACCAGCGCTTCATAGTACACAAGCACCTACCTGAGAGGTCAAATGAGGTAGGAAAAGGTAAGAATAAAAAGCATTTATAAAAGATGTAATAACTGTAAAGTTATTAAGAATTATCTAAGCTGGATTATCTAAACTGGATTTTTGTTGTGTTTTATTTTCTTTTTAACTTTAAAAAAAGCAGGAGCAATTAAAGCACTTTATATTTCAAAATACATATATATTTATCATATGCTAGATGTGCATTTTTCTATTTGTCCACCAGATGTTACTATAGCCACAAAAATAAATGCAGACTAAGAAGTTTGGGGGGAAAAAGAGGAGGTAGTTTTTTTTTCATTACAGATGACCTTTATATAATCATGATCCTGGAAAGAATTATGCATGTGCTTACATTTTCTATAGGGAATAGTCCTGGTGAGTCCAATTAAGCAGCTCATTTAGTATAAAGTTGATCATGGTTGCAAGCTTTCTTAGGATGAGGTTCTATCAATTATGTTTGCCATTTTCTTAATTTGCTGTTCTGTTTCCCTTCTTCTGTTTCATGAAGAGAATATAGGAAAGACAGAATGACAGAGACAATAAATATTTTAATAGAAATTTAGATCTTTTCAGGCTCTCATAATGTACGATATATTTTCTTGTTAATGAGTATAATTTTATTTAAAATTCATGTATCTTAGGTGTCTTCATAAATTTAGTGATATCTGCAACAAAGAGGCATCATTACAGTTTATGCAGAAGATGATAAAACCTTTTCCTGCAAGGCAAAGTGATGAAATCAATCTGAAAACTGTATCTAAAATGGTACCACTTTAGAAAAGCTATTTAGACTCTAATTTGCCAGTTAGTATTTTTGAAATTAAAACATTTCCAATATGTCCGGGCTGTGGTTGTTTAAAAAATATAACACTTCATTTTCTTTATGGCATTGGAAATAAATGGAGCCTTTGTGTTTGCAATTCTAGAAAACAAATCACTTTTTTAATGACTGGATTTTCCTGCCAGCTTGGAATTTGCCGCATGTGCATTTTATTTTGAATGCCTAAAGAGTGAAATCATTTGCCGTCTTTCATGCAGATGGGGCAGATTGGCTGAGGTGTCATTTGCAAAATGTGCACTTTCATCATTCAAGTTTGAAGGGGATCATTACAAAAATGTGATAGAAACTCAGGACTGATGGAAGTGAAGGGCTGAGACTGAGCATCTATGGACATAGTCTAGTGTCATCAGAGCTTGGACCCAAACTTGGGTGCTTTGGAGTTTTCTTCCATCATGTTTAGTTATGCTAGGAAGTATTAAAATACCTCCCCAAACCAGAGAAACTTGAATTAACTCTCTTGATAGCCAAGTTGACAGATTATATGGTTTTTTTTTCCTCTTTTGTTTATAAGTGTAGGCCCCTTGTGAAATATCAAAGCTTTTGACTGATGTAACAGCCAAGATCGATATAGTTTTGTTTACTCATTTACAGGAGGAGTGAAATCTGATGTGGATTAGAATGAGAGCAACTACATTTTAATTTTTCCCCAGTGGAACAAAGTACATACTCTGGAAGGTTGTGGTGGTTTGTCATAATGTTAAGCAGCAGTTGTGCCAGTGTTGAAGCATACCCAGGACGTGATGGTGCATACCACAGTGGCGTGACAGATGTAAATAAAAAGCTAATTCGATTCTTAGCATTTTTAATACTGCATGCTGCAAATGGTTTTATTATAACTTCCACATTTTAAATGTGACCAGAAATTGCCTTTTTTTTTTTTTTACTGAAAATGTTAGTGATTTTTAGCACAGGTAAATAGATATTCTCAAAATTGCATTTCTCCTACTCAGATTATGGTTCAGTACTTCAAGTATTTGAGAAATAGGAAGGGTTTCTCAGCCTGTCAGGGCAGGATGGAGCCCCAGCTCAGATCCCCCAATCCTCAGCATCTCTGGAACAGAAAATGTATGTTGGTTTTGACTTCTCACCTTCTTCTGCTTTGCCTGATCACTCCTCACTTTCCTCTGCTGTCACACTGAAAAGTTTTGTAGTCAAGTTTTTCTAGCTGGCCAGACCCTTAATATCTGCTTCTCCAGACACTGAGATCCTACTCTAGTGTGTCAGTGAGCACTCACCAAAATCCCTTTCTGCTGGACACTGAGAGAAAGCAAAACAGAAATGAAAAAGTAACTACAAATGTACAGTTGCTTCATGCAGATGCCAACTCTCTATGGTGTTTACTTGAAGTCCAGCCTTCTGCCTGTCATCCCAAATGATGCATGTACTTCTTCAAATTCTGTCATTCTTTTCTACTCTGCGTTTTATCCTGATGTACTAAGGAAAATTATTATATGGATATAAACACTTTTGTTTCTCCGTTAGTCTGTTTCTTTATCAGTACTTTTTTTAAACTGGCCAGATTTGTACCTTTTAAACAGGCACAATCACAACAGTGGTTGAAATCTGGTGAGTTCTGAAACTGTTGTTAGATAAGTAGGAAAAAAGAGCTGTAACTTCCTGACAAGGGGAAGGGTTGTAATATAAACTTCCATCTTACTAAAGATGGGAGAGAACACTTGTGCAGAAATGAGTCTGTAAGAAAAAGTCCTAGTAAATCTAGGGCACTAATGAGTGAAAAATCAAACTGCATTACTTCCAGTGCTTAAAAAAATCAACCTGTTTCTCTATACTGTAATTTCATTTTTAATGGGATGGAAATTTGATTCTGTAAGTTGAGTGTATGATTTTTGACATTTCCTGATAAATAGCTGGCATGTTTGATGCAAATGTAGCTGAAAACTCCTTTCCTTATTCACTGATACTGTATGGAACATACAGACTAAAATACAGACTATAAATTAAACACAACAGAATTTTTGTGGCAAGTTACCTGCTTTGTGTGCTATGTGTTCATATGCAAACTTCCCCTCTCTGAGACACACTTTCTCTTGTCTCCAGTGAGCCTTATTTCCCTTGCTTTATGTGGCTGAGTTTGTATCTCATTAGGAAAGCCACAGGATCCATAGGGAAAGATTTTCTATCTCATATATATATGTAGCACTGTTGTGGTTGTTCTTTGTTAGCCTATAATCAAGTTTAATTTAAATACAATTTATAACTAGTGCCTTTTTATTTATTTAATTTAGTGTTTAAAAAATGTTTTCTTGCTTTTTGTACTTTCCTTGTGATTTAGTAGGAAATAGGTGGTTGTGACTAGTTGGGCAGGTTGTACTCACCTTCGCAGCATTTCTTCTGATAAGGGACTTACCCAACCTCACAATAAGATATGGCTTCCTTTTGGGCTATATATTTTTCTTACTCTGTTTCCTCTGAGACTACATGGGTGTCCTTTAAAATTTCGATGGAGATATGGATTGGCAGGACTTAAAAGAAGAATGAACCTGTGGCAGGGTGTTCATTTTCAGTGTTGCTGTCCTCATGGCCATAAAACTGTACCCTTTCTCTTTGTAAATGATGTTTTCTCTCCCTCAGGATTGTTTCATATGTCTCATATAGTTTCTTCAGCATTTTTTTTCCTAACAGAACTGGAGCATATACCTGCTATGATTGTTTGCATTGCCCATTTGAATTTGAAGAGCTATTACGAGTGATTTTCTTCTTTTATCCTTCATAGCTTCAATTCTGTGTAATTTGTCCTGAATGCAGATGCTCTTTCAGAAAAAGGAAATTGTTACTAATGCAGTGGCAGTGAATATCTTGTTAAAAAAGCTTTTATGTGGACTTTGGAATTTTGGGGGTGAAAGGGACACTTGTAGACCATTGCATGTAGAATAGGTATAGTCTAGTAAAGACAGAAAAAGTATAGTCTAGGTAAAGACAGAAAAAGCTTTTTGCTCTGGAGGAAATTCTGAACTATTCATTACCCTTGTCCATTCACTACCTTATAAGTGTGTAAAATCTAAGTTACAATGCATCTACTTGTGGAGTTTTTTCCCTCTCCCTCCTGGGCCAAATATAAAAGGTGAATAGATACACTTTTAACTCTTGTTCACTTTTGATGGTCTGACTCAGACTGTCCTATTTGTTTATTCATCCAGAGAGCCTCCAAATGTTGACAATATTTATTAGATTATATGGCAGTTAGAGATGAAAGGAAAATGTAGAACTTCCTAGTCTTTGCCCTCATCAAGACTATTGCCAATATCTTGTAATTAAAAAAAAAAAATGCCCATCACATGTCTAGTAAGTCTGATTTACTCATCTTTTTGTCTTGTACTTTCTAAGAGCAGCACAAGCAGGACAAAACAGGTTTGCAGTCATCACCTCCTTTTTGACATAAGGTAAATAGGGTTTCTAACCCATAACACAGTATGGAAACTGTTTTGAAATAAGCAGCCAGAGATGGCAGCATTCACCATCCTAATGCTGCTTGACTATTTTTTTTTAAAGCTTCAGTAAGTTGAAGGAATGAATGAAGTAAAATTTTTAGCTTCCACTGAAAAATACAATGCAAACTAGAATGCCTGTCCCCCATGGATATGAACAGACATAAAACCTGATTGTAAAGGTTTAAAAATTTGAAAGGCAGAACAAAAGAAGAGCACATCTATATTTCTTTTAAATTCTGCATCTTAAGCCATTGTTGTGAGTTTTGGAGCCTGACTAATGATTTTTGAGTGCTTTGCGTTGGCAACATCTGTTGGCTTTTGTCCTGTCACAGTAGGTAAGTGAGTAGGAATTGAAAATGCTGATCTTCCCATGTTCTGATCCTGAGAGAAAAGGAAAGGGGACATTTCAGTATGCATCACTTTTTTGCAGGCTGTTTTCCCCACAGCATACTGTTGGTGTACATCAATGGTTTTCTTATAGTCTAGGTGCAGCACAAGACATTTTTTCTCAATTAAGCTTTATTTTGCTGAAGGGGTAGCTACTGCTTCTAGAAATCTCAACTCTAATTTGGCAAAGATAAAAATAGTCTTTTTGCTGTCACAGCTTCATGAAACTATCTTGTGACAAGGCATGATATGGTTTAGATCTTAAAAGGTGAAATCTATGAGACTGGCTAAGATGTTTCAGTTCATCCCAGAGTACTAGGGAATAATCCAGGAAGGATTTCTGAGATACGCAGTAGATGGGGTGTAATTTATCCAATTAACTTCTTAACAGAGTATTGAGCCGTATTCTTACTGTGCTTTGGCCTGTCTGGAGGGTGGAATCCCTAGGAGTGTGTGTGTGTGTGTGTGTGTCTGTGTGTGAGGATTTGCTGTAACTGGACCAGAGCACTAGACATGAAATTCTCCCTGACCTGTTGAGGTATTCAGTCCTGTGATGGATTGAAACTAGTCTCAGTTCTGGTTACATTGGGGTTCAGGGGAAAAATTCAACATTGGTAATGTCCATTGATGCTGTTGCGTTTGTTGCAGATGGCCAGGATCTAGCTCAGGTTTCATCACTGCCTGAGGTGCCCAAAACTGCCTTTTCTAGAAGGTACAAAATGTCTAGCTCTGCCAGATCCATGAATGGGATGTGTTCTTTTTCCGAATATCTAGTGGAAAGCCACAAGTGGTCTAGTAAAAAACAACAACAACAACAAACCTTACTGCCCTGCAATAGCAACAGTCAATCTCTGTATCTATGGTCAAAGATGTAGGTTATGCACCACATAGCATTGCACCTCGTTTTCCCCTGGAGACAGGGAGAAAGACAGATTCCCTCTATCCTGAGCAAGGCAAACAGTCCTTCCCCAATGAGTGCAGGGGCCCCCTCACTGGGGGACAGGATGCAAGAGGACAACAATTGCATCTGGTTGAAGTTAGAATGAAAAGAGAAAAGAGCTTTGGTTCCTTCCCCTGCCCCCTCCTCACTCCTCCCAGTGTAATGGAATTTAGAGAAGATGGTCATGTTGCTGAAGTAGGGCAAGGTTGTAGTGTAAAAATAACATTTGAAGTCCTGTGGTATGAGACAAGGAGTGAGTCCTGCAAGCCAGGCCACTTAATAACTCTTCAATGCTCTTCTGCTGTGCTGGGGCATTAAAAAGAAGAGAGGATGTTTAAGTATAGGTCAGTCTTCTTCTCAGGGACTGGCAAAGCATATAAAGGACTGTCCTTGTCCTTCACTAGGAGTGTGGAATAGTCAAGATTCACAACCACATAATATTTTCAAATATTGTTTGAAACACTGTTCATGCAGTTTACTGCAACAGTCTGGAAAGCTTCAACATCAGTTCAGACTTGCTGTACTCCTATGTCATGCTTGGGTTATGGCCTGAGACAGATTACACACAGGAAGACAACTGATCATGTTGTGACCTGAAATAGTAAAGGCAATGAGAAACAGAAGCACCCTGTGGGATCAAAATGAGTCCAAGGCATGACATCTATTAAAAAGCAAGGGTTTGTAGCAGTGTAAGACCCAGCTTATTCCTACCCACTCCTGCAAGTTGAGCCTCTGTCCACCAAATAACAGTGACAACTCTAAAAGCATAAGAATGAAAAGAGTCTTCTGCTGTGTGAAACCCCCTTCCCTGCTTTACCTAGCAGCTATCCCACTATTCTCACCTGAAGGTGTGGGTGCTGATAAGAGATGCTAAGAGTATTTGCAGGTGACACTTCTTGTTTCCTCTCCTGCATGTGGAGGCATGTGACAGGACTCCCCCCAGCTTGGTGCCAGTGATGTGTATTTTTAAAAGAGCATCTAAAAAGTATTCATGGCTTCAAATGTGATGCTGGATTGAGCAGCAGTCAACCATTTTATTAGTTCTGCTCTCCCCAACAGGTAGATAAATAGTAAGACTGGCTATCGAATTTACACTGTCTGCGTTAATTCTGAATTTGTCTGTATCAGACTTACTGCTGTGACTACAACTTCTAACAGGTTGACACCTGCTTTTGTACCTTACTCTGTTCTTCTCTGGAGTTGATGAACTTAGAAGTAAATTATGTTTAAGCCTTGGTAGCAGTGATATGTTCATGGAAGGGCATGTCACTGGGAGTGCAATTCAGGTGAAAGGAACCTGGAGGTGCTGGAGTTTCTTAAAGATTATCTGTGAGTCCCTTGCTAATAGAAGAAGGTGGTGCAGCTGGAGAAGGCTGTTTTTTTTTCAAAGGCCTTTTTTAATATTGTTGACAGAGCACTCATTTTATCTGGATGCATAGTGGGAATAATCCTGGTTAGGTTGATGATGTGGTTTTGGCTACTGCTGGGACTGTGGTCTCTTCTTGGAATGAGAAAGGCAATGTAGTCATCCTCTAGGCTGATGTCTGAAGGGCAGATCCTTGTTGTTTCCATTCTCTTCCTCTTCCTGAAGTGCAGTAAGATTCTCTACACAGGCTGCATGCTCTATGGTGCCTTCATTCATCTCTGAAGCTCACAAATATTTTGCTTTCTATGTCTTCCCATCTCCCATAAAGCTACAGATGTCTTTATTTGTTTGTTCATGTTTGTTTTTAAAATAGTTTTAACATTAATTTTGCACAGATTTTAAATCTATCACAAACCTGGGAATGGAATCAGGCATTTCCTCAACTGTGTGCCAGTTTCTGGAGACTGTGATGTGTGCATCTGACTCAGAGATAGATCCCTAGTGCTGGGACCTTACAATACATCGGGCTATTATCTCAAAATGGTTAAATGGTGTTGTGAGCTTTTGAGTTTTTGAGAGGTTGTGTGTAGCATAGGGTATGAGGGACGAGTGGGGATGGAATCACTCTCAAAGTGAATCAGCAGCCAACTCCATCTTGAGGGGAAGATATTGGCAGACTTTAATTGCTGAAGTCAGTAAGCAGGTGGAGAAAAGAGTCATGAGAGTAATGAAAGGATGTTTATAGGGCTGTTTAGGTCCCAGTGAAATACCGGTAATTTAACTAGAACATTACATGGGAAGGTTTTAGCCCTTTAATCATGCCAGTAAAAATGACATGGATCTTGAGGCAAAAGCTTTCAACCTAAAATAGAAACAAGGGAAAGGACAGTATGTGATTGGGTTAGTATTGCTCATATTTATGAGTTTCAGTTAGCAGCATCCTGTAGATGTATTTTCTCTTAAAGAGAAGTTGTAAAGGTGAAGAACTACTTTCTGAAATGTTTTGAGACTTCATTAGGAAGACTCATTTGCCTATTGTGTAGGTAACTTTCTAGCTTCTAATTCTATGTATCACATCATGACTAAACAGGATAATGCAGGCCTGTGGATCAGCCCTATTTGTTTTTTCCTGTATTTCATTGACTGCACAGAGGGGGTTTGTATGCTGGGAAGTTCAGATCGAAAACCTATTCTATACCCTGGTTGGAACACAGCCCTCTAGTAAGCACCAGTATTTCGCCACAGGTGGTGCATGCAGCTGATAGTTGGCTGATTGGTTTGTAGTTCTATCATCTTCCATTACCTCCCTAGAAGACCAATAAGGGCATTATTCTGTTTTTCCAGTGTTGTGCAAAGCAAAACAATGAATGCTGAATCAATAAAGTTATCCACAGTTTAACTGCTCTAAGGCAAAGAAAAAGCATTTTAAACCTATAAATTATTTATTTTTATTAAAGCATTTTAGTGGCACCATCTTTTTGTGTTTTCCTTGAAATATGATTTGGATCCCATTTATGTGAAAGGCTTTATTTGAAACTTTTTTTAAGACTTAATAGATTGGTTTTAGTAGTGAGCCGGTTGGAGTTAATCAATGGAGAACAACTGTACAGAGGTTCTCTAAGCCAGGCTGGATTTGAAGGGTTTAATTTTAATCATAGTCTGAAAGCTACAGCTGCTTCATGTTTGTTTAGTAATAGAGTTGATGAGCAGCTAATTTGAAAGGAAAGCTCAAGCACAGGTGTGAAATTCCTCATGGGTGTAAGAGAACTGGCCTCAAATGTAAGAGGATGGTGCTGAACATATTGCTCTACAGTAAGGCAAAGAAATTCTTGTTTAAATATTTCTAAACTAGCACATGTGACATAAATCCTTTGACTCAAACATCCTTCACCTTTTTATCATACCATTTAAGTGATTATCCAGTATGCCAGACACCAGGATTTGATACCCTACTCTGTCTGGTTTTGAGTATGTATCTTCAGGTTCCAGGATTTGAGTCCTTGGGAGAACAGTGCTCTGAGCAGGTCTTTAATTTTTTCCATATGATGCTATTCAGATTGCCTTTAAAAACTAATAGCAATTTGATTTGAGGAGCACCAGTTACTACTGTCCATTCTATATACATCTAGAGAATACAGAGATATGAATCCTTATCTGGTCTAGTTGTCTTCATGCACCTTGTGGGGAGGGAGGATGTAACTTCAGAAGAAAGAGTTGAAAACACCTTCTCTGGCATTCCCTACTCACCAGGTTACAAGCTCTGTGGGCTGTGTGTTTAGTCCTAGCAAAGACTAATCTTTGTAAAGGTCCTGATTTGTGCTCTGTGTTGTACTTGCTGTGATTACTGTAGTGCTCCTGTAGCAGTTGCTGCGAGTGATGGCTCAAAGATGAGAATATTGACTTTGACAATATTGACGTCTCCTTAACGTCCTGCGAGTGTACAGCCTACTGAGTTAGGAAAGCTGAGGAGATAATGTGATTTGCTCTGTTTCCTAAGCCACAGAATCGGTAAGCCGTGTAGCAGGTGAAGGGGCTGCCACTCACAGGTACTGCTGTCAGTGTTGAACACTTCTGCAGTTAGTGTGTGGGTGATTTCCATGGAGCAGGATTCCCTAGGAATGTGTGAGACAGATGTTGTTGAGGCAACTGCTATTGCAATACCTTGGAGTTCCTATGTGTGGCCAGTCCCAAAGCTCCAGTTTACAGCAGGCTAACATGGAGGAAAGAGCTGGATGAGATTCAAGAAAATGTGAGAAGTTTAAAATCATCCTAGAAGATTTTGACCAGAGTATATGTATAAAAAACAGAGCTGGTTCTCTAGTTCTGCAATGTAGGGACAAACTCATGTTGGTAAAAGTATTCTCCAAATTCATGTGAAAAGCAGAAAAATACTTAACACATTAGTTAATTACCTCTGTATTTTCTTGATAAGATCATAAGAAAAAATACTATCCATTGCTATTGTAGTAAAAATTTTCTGTGTGCTCTAAAATGATGGGCCCAGTCTTGGAGGTTCAATGCAATCACCAAACTGGGGGGGATAAAAAATCAGTTCTTTGGCTTCTTTGAATTAATTAAAAAATTACGTTCTTAAATATTTTATTATTAGTGAGGAATGTTAGTGGCATTTTTTTTAGGTAATTAGATGTTAGTGTACATCTTATTGCAGACAGTACATGAAATGAAGGCACACAGAGATGTACAGATATTTTGAGACTATGCAAGTCAGTGATGAGGTGAGGCAGTGATCCAAAAAGTCTCGAATTTAGTCTTCTGTGAAGTAATCACATTCACTTTATTTCCCAGTGCTAAGTAATGCAAATCCTTTTGGGGTTCATTGGACATTATTATTAACTGTATTTGAGATGATGATCAATGAGGAGAGAGACATACTTTTTCAATTATAGGAACCCGAGTTGCTGCTGCTGCTAATTGACTCAGTTAAAAATACTTTCCTGCTCTGTAATGATTTGAAATTTGAAAAGATTTCTGTGATTTGAAACATATTTAGATACTTTTATAGCTGTGGATTACTAAGATGGATCATGGCTCCACACTGCTTTAATATTGTCCAGTTCTGATGGAAGAGGGATTTTTTTTTTTCCAGCTCTCTTGATATTTCTGGTTATCGTGGTTATTGTACTGTGACAAAATTGATTTCATTTCACAGAATTTTCTTCATTTTACAAAAATGGAGAAACTGATTTTGCTGATATTTCAGTTTTGTAATGCCTGTCTTTCTTAGAGAAAACTGTGTTGTGAAAAGCTTTGGATGCAGTAGTATGAGTAACATCCTGTGCCTGGAAGGTATTGTGGGCCACCGGAATCAATCCAAGAACCTTATCAAGTACAAGTAAACAATAAAATGAAACCCATTTATCTGAACCAGCAGTACAAATGGACACTCAGTTTAACCCTGTCCATGCCAGCACAACAGCAGGAAAAAGTTTTAGGCTTCTTCCCTTCTAGTTTCTCTTGTATTCTGTGTGATGCTAGGCTTTCATGGAGGGAAGGTGGGTGCATATCTATGCACAGACATGCATGTAGATGAACTCTACAAGCCATCTACTGTTTCAAATAGAAAAGTCAAAACTTCGTTTTAAACTAAGGTTTAGAGTGTAGTGCATTTTGGGTTCTTCCAAGTTCCCCCCCCCCCCCCCGCTGCG
>VWYP01006018.1:18409-82565 GCA_013400435.1 Pycnonotus jocosus | reverse complement strand
TGGGTTCCCACAGGTGGCAAGGCCCCAAAGGGATGAGGGATGGAATGAATCCTCTGGGATCAATCTGCCCCTCCAGTGGGGATGGCAAACAGAAAGAGGCCATGGCCACAAGGAAATTAATTTTCCCCAACCTACCCATGTTTAATCCAAAGAAAATCTCCCCATTTTCTGCATGTGGGATAGGCTTTTGTGCTGGAGATTGCTGTGGCACAAGGATGGTTGTTGGCTGCTCCTGCTGATTTTTCCCTGTTCACAGGACCTGGAAGATTGAATGCACTTCCTCAGTATTCAGACATGGCAAGCCCTGGTAATTAGCTGTCCCAGAGCTGGATTATTAGTAAGCTATAAAAATTCTCTAATTTCCATCAACAAATACAGTTTCCAGTCATTATAGTCTGCAAGAATAGCATCAATTTATCTGAAATTTTCTTCTCCTAAGCATCAGTAGGAAGAGTTATTCCCACATGAATTTAGAAGGATGATTAGAAAGAGACTTTTTCAAGATGGCTTTAAAATGAAGCAGCAAGACCTAAGAATGTAAATCATGTTCTATGGGAAGAAAAAAAAAAAAGTAGATCAGGCTGGGAATGCAAATCATATTCAAGGGAAAAATTCAGATCAATATTAGAATCTGCCTTGTGTGACTGCAGTAGCATAAAATTATCTGCTGAGCTGCCTGTAAAAATGACAGGGGAGAGAAGAAAAAAGATTTCAAGCAAAAGATGATTTGGAACAATTAAGCTAAATTTTAACCTAAATCGACGGTAAAATATTTATGAAAACAGATGCAGAACACTTGTGGAAAATGTCAGGTACAATCTGATTTCATTGTTGCAGCAAGATGAAATATAAGATATTTGAGAGGTGGGGAAAAGAACTTAAATTCCTGGGCAATGGAAGCTTGATTCTCAGATGTGCAATTAGGAAACAAACCAGTGACCTCATTTTTCCAAGATAATGCCCAACTCTAAAGGAGAGATGCCAAACTCTGGTAGACATATTTTGGGAAATTTAATTTATGAAAAGTTTTCATTATTACACAACATTAACTGGAATTATTAAGAATTTCCTCATTGAGGAACAATTAGAATAATAGGTATTAAACCAAACAAACCAATTATACAAACAAAGCCCTGCCTACTTCAGCTTTACTTTTTGGAACTGAAACAGAATTCCCAGACTCCTCAGCCTCCAGTTCCCGCAGATCTTACACAGTTCCCCAGATTTCAGATTTTTTTGCTGTGGGATAAAGCTCTCTCCAAGTCAGAGAGCCTTTGCCCACTTCTCTGAGGATTCTGATAACCCAATATTTAAAAAATTTGTTGTCAGATCTCAAACCAAGGCAAGATTTCATCTTCAAATTCCTTGATTTAGAGCTGTGCTCTGACCTCCTCCAGCTGCCTCCAAAGCCTGATCTCTCCAGGCAGGTGAGTGTCCCTCATCCTGGATAGAATACGTGACAGTACATGCTGAAGTTGGACATTTGCTGAAATGAAGGTAGTGGTGTGAAACATTTACTAAACTGGTATTTCCTGAGCACCTCATGAGGGTTTTTTAAAAAAAAATTGACAGGAATGGCATGTTTAGGCAGTTTTGCAAGAGATGCATTTCACATGGGAAATCAAATTTTGAATGTATTTGTCTAAAATTTATTAGAAATGGTGTTTTAAATTTTCAGTTGGAATGGAATGGAATAAGTAATTTGTTTAGTAATGCAGGTGAAAAAGAAGCTTGTTCTTCACATGAAATATCATTTGAGTTATTCTTGTTTTCAGCATTTTAACATTATGACAGCAGCACTTTAATGGAAAAAGTCACTCATGACTTTTTCTGTGTGAGCATTCAGTGGTGGCTAGACCTGTTAGACAGCTTTGTTCACTAATGACTGGTGGAAAATCGTGGTTACTCAGCACTATTACACTGGATTAATAAGTCTGCAGGTCCCGACTTAAGAAATGTTCCAACTTCTCTTTCATGGAAAGTGTCCAAATTCCACTGTTTAATCAATCATGTGACAAAACTAAGTAGCAGGAGGTTACTGTTGATGTATGAATATCGTGAAGAGAGCAGGATGGTTAAAACTCTTTTTTTTCAGCAAAAGGCTGTTCTCTGCAAAGGTCTTCGTGCTTATGTGGAGCATGAGGCAATGAGCCATCACACAGGGAGCGGGGAATTCAGGATGTCCATCACCTCTGCAATTCCACGCTGCTGCTGGATGAGCCCCGAGGCTGGGGCTACAAATTGGCAGGAGAAATTATTTCGATCTTCAACTGCAGGCTTGCAATGAAAACTCTATCTTCCAAAAGCTGATTTTGGTTCATAGGACATTGACACTCTCTTCCTTGTTTGCCTGGACAAGGATGTACTTGGAAATTCCTGGCTAGGCATGGTGGAAGAGTGGTGGGGTAGTGTCCTCCTGTGCCCTTTCCCTTTCCCTTTCCCGAACATTGTTTTCAGGAGACAGATAGATGCAAATAACCATAACTGGGAAAGTGCTTTATTCAGAGAGAGCTGCATTTAAGAACAAGNATTGTTTTCAGGAGACAGATAGATGCAAATAACCATAACTGGGAAAATGCTTTATTCAGAGAGAGCACAAACTCAGGAAATATGACCCATGTGAAGGATGTGCCCCTCCAAGACCAGACTTCACACCTCTCCTCAGAGAATCATAAAGATTGCCTCAAACAAACCCTGTTTAATTTCTCTATATTGAAAATGAAGACTGAAATGGATGTCTGCATAAATGAACCTAGGGAGAACTGAGAGGTGATTTTGTTTAAATTCTTTTGATTGCAGCAGAAATCAAATTTATTTTGCTGGAGGGTGATTTCCCAAGCAAAGCACATTAAATCAGTCTCCTTCCAAGGGAGGGAGAAGCAGCAGATATATACCCACTGCTGCAGAGGGAAGTTGTCTGTTACACGCTCATTACACATATTTATGTCTCAGCCGCGAACTGAAAAGTATTCATGAATTTTGGATATTTTAAAAGTGTTTCCAGGTATGCTCTTAGCTTTTCGGGCTCGGTCTGAGCTCGTACAAACTGCAAACTCCCCCTCTGCGTGCTGCAGTGTTGAGTTTTTCCTCGCTGGGGAGCGGTGGGGGTTTCAGCGCAGGCAGCGGCACGGAGCTGGCAGGGTGCAGCCAGGCATGGCACAGGCTCCGTGCTCAGCGCTAATGGCACAAGCAGGGGCTGTCAGCTCCGTGCAGCACCGGCCCTGGCGAGTGTCTGCTCTGCTGTGGTGCAGCCCGAGAACAACTCTGTAAGCTGGGCTGCTGCAGGGCTGCAGCACCGCCTGTGCTGCCCCACGGCCGGGGGGCTCCAGCAGGGCTCGGGGGGGGGATCCGCCATGCTCTGCATTGGCACAACGGGCAAGGTTTGACTTTAGCTGGGACAGAAAGGGTGGGAAACACCTTCACTGTGGTCAGCCTTGCCTTAGGTCCGCCCTGGGACAGGTTTTTGGGGCCCAGGACTCCCACACACATTAACACAAACATTCCCTGGGGATGCAAGGAGCCTGGCAAGAGCTGGGGCTGCCCATTCCTGGCTGCACCTCCTGCTCCAGCCCGAACATCCTGAACACATTTCCAGGGCATTTTTCTGTGTCTGCCGGCCCGGTGAGAGCGGTGCTGGCAGGGCCCGTGTGCCCAGGGCAGGCTGTGAGGGGCAGCGGGGTGGGGGCACACGGAGCGGCCGGGAATGGCAATGCCAGGGTGAGGGCAGGCTGTGAGGGGCAGCGGGCTGGGGGCACACGGAGCAGCCAGGAATGGCAATGCCAGGGTGAGGGCAGGCTGTGAGGGGCAGCGGGCTGAGGGGCAGTGGGCTGGGGGCACACAGAGCGGCTGGCAATGGCAATGCCAGGGTGAGGGCAGGCTGTGAGGAGCAGCGGGGTGGGGGCACATAGAGCAGCTNGGGGGAGCAGGGGGGTGGGGGGCACACGGAGCAGCCGGGAATGGCAATGCCAGGGTGAGGGCAGGCTGTGAGCGGCAGCAGGGTGAGGGCACACGGAGCGGCTGGCAATGGCAATGCCAGGGTGAGGGCAGGCTGTGAGGGGCAGCGGGGTGAGGGGCAGCGGACTGGGGCCACACCTAGCAGCCGGGAANATGGCAATGCCAGGGTGAGGGCAGGCTGTGAGGAGCAGCGGGGTGGGGGGCACACGGAGCAGCCGGGAATGGCAATGCCAGGATGAGGGCAGGCCTTTCGGCACACTGGGCTTTGCTCTTCATGACACCTTAGGGTTTAGCTTTTATATTTTTCATATATCTGTAACCCTGCCATTCTTTAGTGTATCACTCTAAACTCCACACACACTGGGAGCTGCTGCTTCCCCATTTTGGGCAGACACAGCAATTCCTCTCCAGGCCTGGGAATCAAGGACACCTCACTGCCTCAGGCCTGAGAGATGGGAACAGAAGGGAGCTGGAGGGAGCAAACTTGGGGTAAATGACTTCATGACCTGAAGCTGGAATTGGAAGATGAACCCCAATATGTAAATGGCCCAAACTTATAAAAGTATAAAAACCTGTGACTCCTCTTTCATTTCAGGTGTAGCTCCTGGGGGGCTTTGTCTGCCCTAAATGTACCTGAGGGCCCTTCAATAAATACAACTGCTTTTTATTTCCTTGATTTTCTCTGGCCTCTGTTTCAGGTAGTCCCCAAAAAGGCATCATTCCCTCCATGGGGAAAACACCATTTCTGGGTGGGAAGGAATGGAGCAGAGCTAAATTTCCGACTCAGGAATATTCTTTTCTCAGCAGTGAAAGTGTTTGTGTAGAAACTCAGGAGGAGCTGATCCTTCCCAGACCCAGAGAAGGAACTCTGAGTTCTTTTTGTTGTGCAATTACTGCAGCAACCACATTCAAAGAGGAGAGGCAGTACACCTTGAGAGTAAATATAGCAGAAACAAAGGCTTCCTTTAGCCTATTGACAGTCTTGAACCTTCAAGAGGTTTTAATCACTAATTAGAAGTAACACTTTGCTCATTTCTCTAACTTTGTGTATTCACTTCAGGTAAATGGAGTGTATTTCCTGCTTTTGAGAGACACAGAAATCTTAGTAGAACAACAGGACATTTTTGAATAACCTCAAAATGTAGATTCCTGAAGACTAAAATTTGATTCTTTCAGATGGCTGGATTTTATTTCTCTTATAAGATGCAACGATAATTATATGATTTTGAAACCATACCTAGATAAATGAATTATGGGGGTTTTGTGCAGAAAACTGATTTCAGTGTCTTAGGCTGTGTGTGTCCTGTAGACTGCACAGGGACAGGAGTGACACCTGCACACTGGCACTGGTGATTGTACTGAGGCTAAAACTGACCCTATGTGCCCACCCAAAACTTTCTTTTCATGTAAAGTGAGTGGTCTTGTGGCCAAAAATTGTTGGAAGATCCCAGTCAAATTAGTGGCAGAGCATCTGCAGGCATGTAGCATGTAGTTTTCTTCTGTCATTAGAAGAAAGATTTAGGTTTTAGGATTAAAAAAATCTGTGATGCTTCTGAATTTTGTTGGTTTTTTCCATGTTCTTCTCTTGGTCCACCATAAGCTGGGTGTTCTTCCAGTGAAATACTGGACATGGGTCCATTGGACTTTGATAAATAAGAAGAGACTGGAGCCCAAGGTCTTTAAAATCTTTTTGTCTAATTTTCTGGCAGTATTCAGAGGAGCAGGATTAAACTCTGCAATGGCAGGCAAATCCCACAGTATTGGCCTTGGGTTATTTAAAATCAAGGAGTCCCCCTTCCTGTACTAAGAGCACGGTGTAATATATTTACAGATGAGGTGTTACTTTGAAGTTGGGATCTTGTCTTTGATCAAAAGTGTTCAGCTTCCCTCATGTCTCTCAGAAGGAGACAGGAGTTAGAGTGCTCTGGTGTGGGTTTTTTAATGTTTTGGACTGCAAAAATGACATTTACACGAAACAGTAATCCTGGGAATGTATGAGATAAGACAATTTCAACTATGAGCTGAGAGAAAGTCTCCCAAGCAGCCTTGAAACCAAGCAGCAGTAACAGGGTGTCACAGCCATTCTGCCTCCCTCACCTGCTGTTAATTAAAGTCCTGGTAAAGGAGGTCTGTCAACATTCATAGGATGAAAAGTAAAATGTGCTTAAAATTTTCCCGATGAAAGTCCTGTTAATCAGGCAAAAGGTTTTGATTAAATACTCTTAATTCAGCAGGCTTCTTTAGGAAGTGTAAATGTACTGCAGTGGAGCTTTGCAACCCATGAAGGGAAAGGGCACAGGGACTTGTCAGAGCAGTAGATTTTGGGTTCCTGAGAAGGGCAGAGAAGGTACAATACGATTAAAAGAAAAACCACCTGAGTTCTGGCTTGCTTAGGCTTTGCAGTCACTGAGGGCACCGACTTTATCAGGACTGTGCACTCAGATCAATGATTTTATCTTTCTGCTGCTTTTGTATTGACTGGCCATGGAGTGCTATATGATTTTTTAAATGTAAACACGAATGTGTCTATCCTGAGGGGAACAAAGGGAGTCTGGAAGAATAATACACTGTGTGCACACAGCAGGGAAACACCACTGAGGCATCTCTGTGAATTTCCTTTCAATAAAGGATTTATAACTTATTGCAGAGCATGACTGGAATATTGTGGATAGACTGAGCTTTGCCCCTGCCCTTTGTGGGCACGCAGGTGGAGTTATCCTGCCTAAGAGTGGGAAAAATGGGAAGCTCTATTCCTTGGTTTTTGTAGCATGGACAGGTTTGAAAATGATTCTTTGAAGCAGCCAAAGCTTCTTCACTGAGGGCTGTGATGGCAGAGCTGTCACAGCCCAGTGTGACACCAGCAGTGCCTTTCCCAGGCTCAGGTCTGTCCCCACACGGTGTCACCAGGCAGGGCCCCTGCAAACCTGCTTCCCAGCCAACATCAGGGAGCCTTTTACTCTGTTTACATTGAGGCTTTTAGGGTCTTCTGACAGCTCTCCATAAGCACCGCTTGCTCTGTGGTTAAACAAACCACAGCCCCAGAGAATTCCCGTGGCCAGCAGGGAATGGTGGGTTGGGACACCCGTGTTGGGCCAGTGGTGGGTTGGGACACCCGTGTTGGGCCAGTGGTGGGTTGGGACATCTGTGTTGTGGCAATGGCCTTCATCCTCTCCCAGAAAGCAGAATGGGTGTCTCAGCCTGAATCCTGTAGGGATTGTTTGGCCACATCTCAGAGTCCCGTGAGAGATTAAAAGGCACAAAGAATATTTTCCCCTTCACATTTCTGTAGATGTAACTCTTCTTAATGAGAAAACAAAAGCAATTTTTTTTCCACACAACTTTTAATGACTTAATGTTATTAAAATACTGAAACCAAAGTGGTAGAAGTGCAACGCCTACCCAGTTAAATGGCTGTTTGCTGGAAAAGCCAAACTAGTATGAATTGTTAGTAGAAAAAGCCTGTCAAAGAGGAGGGTAAGGTCCAGCTACCTAAATCTGGAGAAAATCTGACGGCATGAGCCATGCAAAGCCATGCAAAGAGTGCTTGGATCCTGTTCTTCCAGCTGCTGAATGGTGCTGGGCAGGATTCCCCAAAGCAGATTTTGTCTGGGGAAGTTCCTTCAGTGGGGCTGGGTTCTCCTGCCTTCCACAGCAATGATTCAATCTCACCTTATATGAAGCCATATAATGGGAATTTTCTGCATTACAGGATTCTTAGCCTTACAATCAGATAAAAGAACTTGAGTTGATGAACTTCAGCAAGGAAAGGCACTATAAATTGTTTTGACAGGGAAACTTCGTCTTTCAAGTAGGGTTTGTGCAATCTGTAAATCAAATTCTTAACTCCACTTTGCACAATTTATGTGATCTTTACAATATGAAGTGATATAATATCATCTTTTTTTACTTAAATCCAATACAATTAAAACATTTAGAGTTTCTCACACCTTTTTAAAAGCTTTGGGGGCTTCCATGGTGAGTGTGACTTGAGATGGGGTTGTGTCTCTGAGCCAGGAATCATGGCTGGGAAAGGGCGTTAGTTTGAGATGTAACAGCAATAAAGTTTTGGGTTTTTTTCTGGAGATCCTCCCTTGTGCTGGCTGACTGCTGCTTCCAGCAGCTTTCCTATGAGTATTTCTGCATCAGACTTCTTCATTTCCTTTCCAGGATCATATCCCTCTCTTTCCAATTATTTCAGTTTTCATCTTTGAATTCTTTGTCTCTCTTACAAGACCCTCAGATAAATAATTAAAATAAAGACAAAGTAAGGGTAAGAGGGTTTTCTCTATGTCTAATAAGCAGCACTAACAAGATATTTTGCTTTTTTCCCATTTCTCTCTGCTTCACCTGTCCTTTACCTTTTGGAATAAAAACTACCTGTTGGTCTAGGTCTGTACTGTACCTAGCATAAGAGAGCACCCATCCTTGTTAATTTGTAATGATATTATTATATTTTTACTTGCTTTCAATGGGACTTTCATCATCTTGAAATCAGAACTGAATAGGAAGAAGTATCATTACTCCCAACTATAAGTGTAAATAAATAACAAAGAGAAAATAATCTGTTTGTTTTTTTTTTAAAGAATCGTAATAAATTATTTTTCTTCTATCCCATACCACAGTCTTGCCTTGAGAGGCGTGGGAAATGAGAGATCAGTAGTGCCAGAGCTCAGATTGCAATGAAAAGCCTGGGAGTGGGAGGTCTCAGGAGTGCCAGGGTGCTGCTGGACCTTCAGTTTGCATTTCCCACACGGAGCACACCCAGTGGCACTGCAGAGCTGCACTCACCTGCACAGCTCTGCCAGGAGAGTCCACAGCCAAGAGAAACAGCTTTGGAGATTTCCCTTTCCCACATCAATCCTCTGGCTTTGTTTTTCTTCAAATGCTGATTCCTTTCTGCTTTTGGTGCTCTGAGAAGTGTAGAAATGTGAGATGCAAAAAGAAAGTCTCGGAAGTGTTTTCACAAAGCAGCTTTGGTGTCTCACAAACTCCTGTTCAAATGTATGGGAACATCCAGAATGGAAATATTGTCTTTGCAATATTCATAATGCTATCAACTGAAAAGCAAAGTGCTTCATAACCTTCTTCCCAAATTAATTCTGCATTCTAGAAAATTGAAATCAGTTTAAGTCTGTACCAATTCTGTAGAGTCATATATGCCAAATTATTTCTTATTCGCATCACTTCCTCATGTAAATTATAATGAAATTTATCTCTCAACCTCCTGTTGGTCTTAAAATTAAAATTATCTAAGGTCTGTCAGAACTGCAGTTTGATTGGACTGATGTCCATCCATCTCAAGACAATATTTTTTAAAAACAACCCAAATAATTCATAGAATCCAGGATGGTTTGGGTTGGAAGGGACCTTAAAGCCCATCCAGTCCCACCCCCTGCCATGGGCAGAGACACCTTCCACCAGACCAGTTTGCTCCAAGCCCTGTCCAGCCTGACCTTGGTAATTGCACTTCCAATGTCAATTTAAGCCCTTGGAGTTGAACAGAGCAGTTCTGGGAGTGCATAAAGGATCCATAGGATTACCCTGCCCTGTGCATCTCCAGGGAGGACTGGTTAGTGCTGCTCTCTTGGTCATGGCTGAAGTACAACCTATTGAGTCACTTCCAAACTGGGAAAGGTTTTGGACAAGAGGCACAAAGCACTGAGGCAGAAGGCTGAGCTTTGTTTGGTGTAATTTCTCCCGTGTGCATTGTTACAAGCTGCAAGCTGGAGGAAGTAGTGACCTCTGCACACCTTGAAAATTAGTACAAGGCAAATTAGCAGAGAGTCACAGAACTTGCCAAGGGCATTCTTTTTGAAGTGTTTGGAGAATTAATAAGGGCTGTAGATACTGTATGTATAACACATAAAATCAATCAGTGCTGTTCAGTTAAAAATCCAGCTGTCACAGGCAGATTCAGCTCGTGTCCAAAGACAGCCTTAAAAATTGATGGCTTTACAAAATAAATAAAGCTTACATGCTATTTAAATCCACTGCTTCATTGGATTTTTATTTCAGCATCCTGGAGGTTTAAGAGGAAGCTGTGCTCTGGCCCTGGAGCATTTCCCCTGCACACTTGGGGGTGTCACAGCCAACACAGACACACGTGGCAGCACCGTGAATGCCACAGATGCTCCTGTGTCTGAGGATGAGAGGCAGTTCCAGGGCCCATGCTCAGGATGCTGATTTTTAAAACAGAACAAACATGGAAATTATGGGGGAAATAAAATCAAAGACATCTTTCCTTTTTAATACAGGCTCTTGGATGGAGGAACCATCCAGGATTGGATTTCAGCAGCACGATCCCTTTTCTTTCAGAATGGAGCATTATAGACTGACTGGGGAAAAGCTGGCTCTCCTAGTGCTGCTCTGCTATATAAAGTGCACAGACAGCTGATTAATCTGTGGGACTTGGTAATCATTTGACTCTGGATATTTTGTTCAAATGTTGTTTTTCAGTGATTCATGAAGCCCTTATCGGAATTCAAACAGCACTTCACGAATCAACTAGGAGCTTAAAAAAAAAAATTAGCAGTAATGAGCTCATTTCCATAGAAATAGAACCAGGCTCACTGGTGGGTCAAACTGTTCTGCACTTCCTCTTTCCAGTGTTTTCCTCAATTCTTTTTCATTTATTTCATGCATCATTATCTTCCATTTTCTGTGTATCTAAACCATGCCATTTGGCTTTTTGTTCTCTAACCAGCAACTGCCACTTCAAGTTGTCTCCAAATGGTGTAAAAAAATTGTCATCCATATTTCACTTGTGAAAGTTTAAAATTCATTGTCACATTGCAAGCCATTACTCATGACAGTTTCCTCAACAGATTACAAATCATAGTTTGAAGTAGTGTTGAGCAAAAATTTCTAATGCTCGAGCCTCTCCATTCGTGCAGGATTAGTAATGTGTTTGAATGATATTGCATTTGTATTCTTTCAGTTTTCTTTCATGAGACATCAAAGAAGCAGCAGAAAGTGTCTTTCATATTCCAGACAGACCACAATACTTTGGTGTTTTCCTTCCTTCAGAATTACTGCTAGCCAAGATGAAAGCCAAGGTCTTGTGAGCAAAACCTGGGCCATGTGAAGGGAGATGGGATCCCTTTGAGGGTCTCAATTTGTTGGGAAGAGGGAATTGCTTTCAGTGTCATCCATCACAGCACAAGACTTGTTAGGGCAGGTTCCAGAGGAGGAATGTCAGAATGGAAGGTCACACACAGCTCCTGCAGATGTTCAGACAGTTTTGTGCATTTTCATCCAGAAGACGAAGAAGAAATAAGAAAGAAGATTTCATGGCTTGAAATCATAAGCACAGAACTCCTACTGAGGGCTGTGCACATTGTTGAGGCAAACCAGAAAAGATTGTAATAACCAGAAGGGAGAACTGGCTTGGGAGTGGACTGGACTTGGTGATTTAGCTGTTAGACAAGGAATAAATGCTGATGTGAATGCAATATCTATATTTATATATATATATTTCAGTAGCTCTATATAATCACGTGGCTGGCAGCGACATATATAAGGAAAGAGAAACTGTTCTTGGCAGCTCTACATCACAAAATATCCTGGGATCCTGGAAGAAACGGGAGTTTGAGTAGGAGAGGAATATTATTGAAATCCCTTATCTGAAGGAGAAAAATTCCTTCAGGAAATATGCCACTGGAATTATGGCACAGGAAAGCAAGCATTTTTCTTAACTTACATCAAGTGAGTCTACATCTAGGTCTGAAGATGGAAGAGGGTTCTGCATCCCCTGGAGTTATCCATCTCCTGGGATGAAAGCTGCTGGGATGCACGGGTGAGTAAGGGGAGAAGGGAACTCCATCTCTGCTGGAACCTGCATCTGTCCCTGTTCCAGAACAGGTGGGAATTGCCTGCCAAAATAAATGGCTTCACAGGGAAACAAAAACTTGTTCGGGGGATAGGTTTTCAGCCAAAGATGGTGGAGTGTGCCCAGAAACCCTCACAGAGCAGAGCATGGAGTAGGGCCAGGAGGGTGAAGCAGACAAGGTTCATCTTTTCAGGGGACAGCATATTCCAGGTGACTATTTCAAGTGCCATCGGAGTATAAGGCACTCACTGCTCCCTTCAGGAGAGAAAAGGGGTCTCACATTCTTCCCTTCTCATTTTCCCCATGCAGAAGTGTACATCAAAGCTTGGTCTACTGACTCCTGTGCTATATTTTATATGAGAGCAGCACTACTGAGACTAAAAATATGCATATTTTAACAACAGGCAAAAGTGCAAATAGCCTCCAAAAGCAATTAGACAAAAGCACAGAGCCTAAGGTCATTAGTGACTGAGACAGAATGGACAGAGTAAAGCAATAGTTTTAATTATCCCCAGCCAGGGATTGCTGGAGCTGCTTCTCTGGGAAGTGTGTGCTCCCACTCTTCCCTGCTGTTATCCATGGTGACATTTTGCTGGAGAAAGGAAATCAGACACTGCAGACCTTTGGCACGGAGGAGGAGAGGAACACCAAATCCCCTTTCCTTACTGTGTCACAGAATGTGACAAAAGCAGGACTCCAAACTGCCCAGGACATGCACTATTTTTCTAGTATTTGATTTGTATTGAAGGGTGTAACAAGGCCAGCTGCTGGCCTGGATTTCCAGGCTTGGATAATGAAAGAAATTCCCCAACATGTGTTGGATGGCACACTCTCACCTGTTATTGCTGTGGGAGACACCTCTGCTCCCTCCCTCTGCAGTGGCTCCTCACTCTGTGAGTGTGGTGCTGAAAGCCACCCAGTGATGGACTGGAAATGAACACATCCAACAGAGGGAAAACTGCTGCAGCCTACAGGGATCTCAAGCATTTCTTTATTTGCAGCTGTTTTTATTTAAGGTCTCTTTCTCTTAAATAAAGATGATGGTAAAGAATGTGGTCTCTGTGAGGGAGATTTTTACTTTGTCTTTTAGAGAGCGCAGTGAAGAGTGAACAGGATCTAAGCTGGTGGGAAAGTGCCAACAAAACCCAAGCCAAAGGTTTGGTTTGATTCTTGTTTCTTCCTATTTTGCTTCTTGAGGGAAATTCTGTAGGGACAAGATTGATCATCCAGACTGGCTGTGGTTCCTCCAGGCTCCTCCCTGCTGCAAATCATCCTGGGCTTTACAAGAGAAATCAGGACCCATCCTGTTAAAACTTCCCAGTGACCGGATTTGTGGTTAATTGTTGGCTGAGTTTTCTGACACTGATCTCTAATGCCATCCTTCTGTGCAGGAATTTTTAGGATGCTTTACTGAGCACAGATGAGGGAAAGTTTCCTTAGCAACAGGAATAACATGGAATACTGAAAAGCTCTCTGGTGACTCTGCTTGTTTCTGCACATGAAAAAAAAGGCCCTTTTTCTCCTTCTCTCTTCTTTTTTTCTTCAGGTGGGATGCAATAGAAAGACTCAGACACACAACCTGACATTTCCTGCTTACTTTCAATTTTTTTCAAGCAAATGAAGTTAAAAAACTTCAGGCAGTCATCGTTCAAGTAATTCTCTTAGTATGCCCAATTCCTTCCTTAATTAATTTGCAGAAGCCTATTAGCATATAGCAAAAAAAGCATGATTTAGCTTGACTTGTACCCAAGGAAAGGTGTATGCTTAATAACTGAGATAATACTTTGCACCTCTGTAGCACTTCTCCAGCCGTGCTTGGAAGACTTTCAGGCCAGCTTTTAAATGCATTTAGACATCTCCAGATGCAGAGAGGTGCTTGGAGAGTTTTCAGAAAGTGATTTCAATAATCCATCAGTTATCTGCCAGCTCCCTTGTGAGAGGCAGCAAAAGAACCATTCCAGTGGTGCTGAAGATTAGGGAAAAAAAAACCCAAACCTCAATAAAGCTTTGAAAGAGTTAAGAGATAATCCAACCTTAGGATTCCTAGCAGTGGGCTTTAATGACTAACTAAACCTCCCTGCAAGGCAAGGCTGTGTAATTAATGCAGTTTAGGAAAGAAAAGAGAACATTTAGCTGGGAGTGGTGGGACATCAGCGGCTGCTGTCCTGCAGAGGTGGCTCCCCTGGAAGCTGCACCTTGGCTCAGGCCCCTCTTCACCCCCAGGGACCCCCGAGCCCTCCCCTGTCGTGGCAAGGGGCAAACACTGAGCCACGAGAAGCCTCGTGGGACAATAAATCTGTTTGGTGGCAGTAACTAATAACCACAGCACCTTAGCTTCTCCCATCTCTGCCTCAGCTTCCCCTTTCAAGCAGAGTTTTTGCAGGGTTAGGTTCACTTTTCCTGTGTGAATCCTGCAGTTGGATATGACTGCCCTCTATAAATAACACCCAGCCTCTGATTTGCTGAGACCAAGCATGCCAAAGGTTTGATTTTCTGCAGTAGCTCCTCCATCATTCCAGGATTCCTTGTCTCTGCTTATTTTAGTTTGAATTCATCTTTCTAGAACGTGGGGTTAAAGTGCATTAGAATTCCAGCACACATACACACAAAATATGGGTTTAGGTGCTCATAAAATAACTTTTGCCTCCTTCTCAAGTGTGAATTGGACAGAAGTTTCTACATCTCTGTACTAGAACTATTGGAAAGAAAGGCCAAGATTGGGTCTGGTGAAATGAATAGTTTTCTTTATTTTATCACTTGAAAAGGAGTTTTGGTCTCCAAATCTTGCTGGCTAAGATTTTTACACTTTCCTGCTTTTTGCTAGTGTGGGCAATGATACATTAAGGGAGGAAAGTAGATTATGAAGACAAAACCAACTGAATGGTAAATAATACTTGCAAAGCAGCATTGCTGGCTGAGGGGCTGAATTCAGAGATACTATTCTGAGACCACTATCATTTCATTGATTCTCTTGACTGGGAAATCACAGCAAAAAATTTCCTGCCAAAGCTCAAAATATCTGTTAGATAAAATATCTAGTACTGCAAAGTAACTGGGCATATTGGTTGAGAAATATAAACAAAGGAAAGAAAGAAATTTTTGTTGTGAAATCTTATGCCAGCCTATGTTTCCAAAAGACAATGTTTAAAAGCACTTAAAACAAGTGAGTAAAGCTCAGTACATTTTCTTGCATACATTTAATTGTACCTTTCACTGTGCGGTAATAAAATGGCATAGCAGGACCACCATTGTGGTCAAAGAGATTTCATTGTAATGCAAGTTTAATTGCCGTGAATGACTTCCAACCGTGTTATTAACAACACAATGCGTGTGATATTTTTACATATTTGTGGGGTGCAAGACTGAAATGTGTTTGCCAGAAGCTGACAAACTAAATTCCGGGTCAGGGACTGGAACAAGCTATTCCATCTCCTGGTGATGAGCATTGAGATATAGAAACCACTGCAGCAGAGCACGGGAGTGCTTTACATCCAGTCTCTCATGACAAGATGACATTTTCCACCTGTTAAAAAACCCAAACAGAGCACTGCACACCTGCTAAATCTGAGATAAAGGATCCAAGAATGACAGCATTGCGGGCAGGATTTCACCTCCCTGGCCCGGGGGTTGTGTTTAGATGCTGTGTGTGTGTCTGGCAGCATCCTGCAGCTCCTGCCTGCTGGCATTCCTGCTTGCTGGCTGAGGGAGGGACACACACCCCCGGGAGAGGCTGTGGAGAAAGGCCTGGGGATGTCACAAAGGGAGCTCCATTGGTCCAGGAGGGATAAAACTGAGGAGGACTTGGCCTGCCGGCACTTTCTGGATTTCCAGCAAATCCCTCTCTTTGGGAGGCAGCTTGGCAAGGGCTGTGGGTGGATGTGCTGTGAGGTTTGGGGACAGCAGTGTCCCTGTGTGCCACAGAGCCACCCTCAGCGTGCACAGTGAGCTCTGCCTTTGCCCACACCTTCACCCCTGCCCAGGTGGCTCCCCTGGAAACACGGGGATGCTGCAGAGCCCAGAATGTCCCGGGGAGATCTGAGGGAACAGCCCGAGGGCAGGCTGGAATGACAGAGCAGTGAGAGGGCTTTGGAGATGGAGCACAGCACAGACACCTTGGGTATGAAACAGTTCTGTGCGAAATTCCTGGATGGAATTCCTTGGCAATTTACTCCTCCTACAAGTCCAAAGTTAATCCCAGGTTAAATCCCCTATCTTTCCTGGCTCCCCAGCCCACCCACAGCTATCAGCCATTCCCCAGCACAGGCAGTATTTTCTTAGGCTCAGCAGATTTTCCACCTCTTTTAATCTATCCTTTGCTCGTGCCACAGTGCTGTCACTGCTGTGGGAAGGTCACCCCTGCTTTGTGATTCCCTAATGGCCAAGTTTTCTTGTGGGAACTGCCTTTGTGGATGGGCTGGTGTTGGGATTTCATGCTGGGCTTTCCCTGCAGGACAGGGCTGTCCCTTCTCCAGAAATACAGCATTTGGACAAAAGAGAGAGTTTTTACTGGCTGCCAGCCGTGCTTTGTCTCCTGTGAATAACGAAATACACACCCACAGGCTGTTCTGGGGTGATTCTGTGGCTGAAGGGAGGAGAAGATGTTACCTGGAGCGTGCCTCTGACTCAAATTCAGTTACTGCACTGACAGCCTGCAGCTTCAGGGTAGGGCAAGGGATTCTCCAGTTCATGTCACATTGATGCTGATGGCTGATAACTTGGCCTAAATAAAATTCAGCCTCCCCCGGATGCTGCAGTTTCTTTAGCTTTGTTTGAGTTTGTAATAGAAGCGGGGTAAAGGAAAATTCCCATCCTGACCATGCAGGACCCAGTCCAAGGGTGCCCTGGTAGCACAGGAGCTGGGACAGAGGCCCCTCCACAGCTGCTCCCCGCAGGAGCACCAGATTTTCCTCTGCTCCAGGTGCCCCATGTCCTGATCTTTCAAATAATTTAATCTTGCTGTAACCACAAAATCAGAGCTCAAGCTGGTGCCTCTGAGGAGGGACCTGAGAAAAGGATACCCTGGCACCACATTCCTGGGGATTCCTGGCACTGTGGCCACCTCAGATCACTGATGGCTCCTGTGGCCATTCCTGGTGATCCCTGGTTCCTGTGGCCATTCCTGGTGATCCCTGGTTCCTGAGGTCATTCCTGGTGATCTCTGGCACTATGACCACCCCAGGTGAATTGGCTTCCTTGAGCTGAGCCCTTCTGTCCTCGTGTCACCATCTGGTAAATGTTATCCATGAATTATACTGACAGTGGCAGTGAAAGTGAGATTTGGGGTTTTTCAGGTTGAAATGTGACATCTATCCTGGTTTAACATGCATAGAAACTGATTCCTGCAGACCATGCTCTCCAATCTCATCTAAGGCTCTCAGATGCCAGAGCCAAGATGGGCATTTCAGTCACAAGAAATATATACTCCCAATAATTAATTTAACTCTGTGTAACATACAAATGAAGCTCTTCAAAGAGAGCAGAACAGGCACAGCAGAGCAGTTGAATCAAAAGCTGCTTCTGTACTTGGCTGCCCCTGAGGAAAATGAAGGGGAGGTTCCCAGAGCTCCTGAGTCAGCAGGGAGCCTTAAAGTGTTGTTTCCATGAACCTGCAAACTGCTGGTGGCTGCTGCCTGTTAGTGATGAGAATTCTGAGCTTTAAAGACCTTGCCTTGGTGAATTTTGGGTTAGTCTGGCCTGCAGTAGAAGGAGAAATCTGGGCAGGTCTTACAGAGTAGGGTGCTTTGGAAAAAACAACCTTCCTCTGGAGCCATTCTCAACACTGAAAAAAACGCTTTAAGCTATTATTAGGATGTTAAAATAAATAGAGTTAAACTAATCTTTCTTTGGAGCAGTCTCAGTGTGTATGGGTTGTACTCCTGGTGTGGCTCTGATGATGAATGCTTTGATGGCACAGTCTGCAGGATTATCTGCCCTCCTACAGACCTGTCACTACTAATTTGGGGGTGTAAGTGTGGCAGGACAGATGCTTCATTTCTTTCCAGCTAAACCAGGAAGCATGGGTGGATTCTTGGATCCTTGGCTTGTGTGTGTGCCTTACATTCCTGCTGTGGATTTTAGAGTTGAGGGTTTGTATTTTTAGTATAAAGTACTGGTCTCTCTCTTCTAGAATACTTTAATTACTCATAGCTACTGTTTTGCTGCTGAAATTAAGCAGTGATTGTGAGCTGGCAAAGCTCAGAAAGTGCCCTCTCCTCTCCTCCTGTTCCTGGGGTGATGCTGAGAGCTGCAGGGGCAGGGCAGGGTTGGGTGGCCCAGGGAAGGGGAGGCAGCAGGAGGTACAGAAGGAGCCCAGGGCTGGGGACAGGAAGGATGAGTGCAGGAAGGGTCCCAGCCCCAGAGAGGGGAATGCAGAGCTTGGCTGACACTTCTGCCTCTGTGAGCAGTCCTTGATCCTGGAATTTGGCTTGCTGAGAAGAGAACAGAGATTGTTCAGTCAGACCCAAAGTCACAAGGGGGAAGCACTATAGGGTCACCTTTGCCTTTTGTAAGAAAACCTAAATCCCAGTGATGAACCACCTTGATGTTTTTCATCACTTATTTAAAAATATGCACAGCTTTTGGAAAGGAGTCCTCCATTCTAGAGCCAAATTCTCTGCAGGTGTAAACTTGTTTTACCTCAATGAAGAGGTGCCAGCCCCAGCACTGACCTATTCTCTGCTCTTATTTCAGTGCTTTACCCCCTAAAAGCAAGGCTGCTGTCCTGCTAAGTCCCTCTGGCACTCTAAAATTTCAGTCCTATCTCTTGTCAGCCTTGCTTTTCTCTGGTGAGCACATTGTGGGGGTTATCCTGAGTTGGAAGAGTTTATGCTGAATGGGGTTCAGTGAGGCCCATTTTTCCTTCAAAGCTTGCAACTCTTTTTTCAATATATTAATTATTTTAACAGGTCTCACAAAAACTCAACTTACAGAACCTATTTTAAAATGTGTTTTTTATGCTTTTAACTGATAAGAAGATTGTTTTCTAAGTGCAACCTGCGCTGTGTCCTGGTGGCTCAGGTTCCCAGAATGAATGAGCTCTTGGCTTTGATTTACTGCTGTGCTCCCCAAACCCATTTAAAGCAGACAGTGCACGTCGCCCCGTCAGCTGCTGGTCTGAGCTGTTTGTTTTGCTGAACTCCCCTTCTATTGCATAATTGCATTTGCCAGGTGGAAGTGAGAGCTGTCTTTTTGAAATCGTAATTAATAGTGTCTTGGGAGTTTCCTGCAACTAAATCCTGCTGCAGTTTGTTCCTGTCTGCACCCCGTGCACATCAGTCACCCTCCCTCAGCAGCTCTCAAGGTTAGCAGCCTGCATGCCCAAGGATAGATGGCCTACTTAGTTATTAAACAAAATTACTTTTGGTGAGTGACAATAGATTCAGTGGTGCTGGGGCTTCTGGAGAGGAGAAAAAATGATATTTTAATCAGCAAAAGTAGGAGATAGTTTATACGGCGTTAGAAGACTAGAGCTACATATGGAAAACTATGTCTGTGAAATAATTTCTTCTAAGTCCTATTAGGATGTAAATGTGATTTAAATTAAATCAAGGAAAGTGACCAACAATTATAAAATCCCATTTCTGAGAAAGCGAGTTTAGGATTTGCACTATTTCTCTATCAGACCTTGGTGCTATCTCGGTAATAAAAGGTGAAAAGGTGACTCACGCTATTTGAAAAGGAGGTTATTGCAAATTGAAGCTGGAGCTATAATTGGGTCTCCTGCTGATGCAAGTGAGGAAAAAACAATTAGTGGAACACTCTAAGAAAAAAAAAGGCTAATCTCCAAAAGTGGTGGAAAATAGCAAGTTCTTCCCCTGGCATGCTGACACGGATAATGACAGCCAAGGCTCTCCTGCAGAAGTTTCCAGGCTGGACAACTGGGCAGTGTGAGTGACTTCCCTGGCACAAGGTGCTTTTTTGTGTGTATTTGCTGTACAGCTCTGGCATTCCAAGGGTCTGTGGGTTTATATTTCCTATTTTTGCCTATTGGGAATATTGCCATTTTGAATTGTGCTCCATTTTGCCCTTCAGTGAGGTGATGTGGGAGTAGCTGAGCTGCAGCTGGCCACTGGATTGCAGAACACACAAGAGCCTCCCAGACCTGCTGCAGTTCTCAGAAAAACCTCCCCTCTCCTGACGGGAATTATCCTTAATAATTGGCCTCGTATTACTGAGCTTTCCTAAGCTTTTGAGAGGCCTGCCTTATCAACATTGTATAGAAAATGTTCTTTCCTGAAGTCTTGTACGAGCAGCACAGGTCAGGGATGCTGGCAGCCTGAAAATCCATATTTCTATTTGACCTCTCTGTGCTTAACAAGGGTTTCATTCTCTCCCTCCCCGACAGGAAGGGTGATGTGCTGGCTCTGTGACACCAAAGTGTCTCAAATTATCCCTCCTGCCTCAAACTCACTTTGGTGAAACGCTGCAGCTGAGACTTGTCACTCGTGGGGCTGGCACGTCCCTTTGCTGCTGCTGCTGCTGCTGTTTGCAGGGTGGTGGCTGGGCAGAGGGGAATCCTCAGCATCCCCAGCCTCATTCTCATTTCTAACAACATTGTTTGTGAAATACGACCTTACTGCAGCATGGAAGCAGCTGGAAGTTGGATATTGAATTAGTGCTGGTAAGAGTTGTCAGTGTCAGGGCCACTGGGCAAAGCCTGCGAGGCATTTCTGTCTGCTGTCAGGGCTGGGCAGTGCCCGGGATGTGACAGACAGGGTGACAGCCCCGCTCAGCACCCTGCACACAGGGCTCAGGTCATTGTCCCTGCCCCAGGCAGCAACACCCTGGGGAGCCCTGAGAGGAAAACAGAGCTTGTACCTTGGTACAGGGTGGGGAAAGTGAACCCAGAGCTGTGGGATGTGCTGGGGAGCTGGGAACTGCCCTTCCCTGCCAGGCAGTGTGTGCCTGATCTGTGAGCCCAGAACCCCTGGAGCAGGCAGGTGTGAGGAGGGCAAACAGGAATCTCTGTGCTCCTCAGCCCCATTTCCATGGAGCTCACAGTGTCAGGGCAGCCTGGCAGGAGTTGCCAACATCCAGGCATTTTTCTGTCCCCCAGGTGTCAGTTTTTACCATCCCAGCAAGGGTTGATCCCCACACTGGTACATCTTAGGCGGGGCTTTAGTCAGGCAAGTTCTCTGCCTTGCAGCTGATTAATCACTAATTGCAAAGTTTGTTTTGAAAGAGAAATGCCTCAGAGAAATACAACTTCATGAATGGGATTTTTAAAATTATTATTTTTCCCCTTTTTACTTTCTTTTACAGCAATATGAGGTAACCTATTGGGCTGTGGGCTTGGCTCTTTTGGGCTGGATATTGTGACTAACCCAGCTTTAAATCTGTTAATTTAGCTAAGGTTTCTGTATTACAAACCTGCTGCAAGTTACCCCTTTCTCTTGTTTTCTACATTCCTAGTAGCATCATTCATGTATTTTTGGCCTTGTAAGTTTCAATCAATTGGAAAAAAAAATTAATTGTTTGTGGGTCATTGCCATAGTTTGTTTTTGCACCTCCTTTAAACAACAGCTCTCTCATTTCCTTCCCACATACAAGCACATATATTTCTAAAATGAGGCAGTCAGTAGCCATCATATCATATTGAATGATGAATTAAAAAGCTTAGAATTTTTGGGGAGCCCTTTTCCTGTGGTGGTTATTCAAAACATGGGAGTCTTTTTTTGTGGTTGAATTGGCTTTTCTGTCTCTGTGTGTCCCTCTTCACTCTTTTCTCCTGAATTTTGCTGCAGAAATAAAACTCTAGTTTTTCTTTCTTTGTGAAGATTCTTTAGAGAGGAAATTACCTGACCATGATGAACACATAAAGGAGGCATTTTATTCACTTAGTGGCTTTTGTTCATGATAAGCTGTATAAATTCCTCATGGAACAGGTCTGGGATGCTCTGCTGAGGGGGAGCCCTGCTTGGACACCAAACTGGGCATTTTCACAGATTTTTTTTGTCTCATGACTGGTTGATTTAGGCAGAGCAATGGGGGCACTGCTTTCCTGGAATTTCTGAAACAATTTCAAGTGCAACTGTCCCTCACAGGAATTTTTAATAACAAGTTAAATTACTATTATATTTAAACTGAAAATTTTCTTAGTATTATCCTAATTCCCAGAATGCAATATAATGTTTCTCTTTTTTTTTTCCTAATCCAAAGTACATATAAAGTTAATAAAAAGATGCATTCCTACATGATCACTTAAAATCAGGATGAAACAAACATTAAACAGCACAGCATTGAAAATAAAGATGGTATCAAAGCTGGGTAGTGAGACACTCCAGACAATGTCTCATCTTGAACTACAGAAAAACTAAAAATAAATAATCCCATAATAAATTGCATCTGAAATAGCATTAAACCTTGCAAGAAGAGACTCTTGTGGGTTTTCCCCATCAATAAAGACCTCAACATAGTAATCAAGTCCTTTTGCTTGTCCAGGCTGATGAAACTCCAGCTTTTCTGTTGTTTCAGCACTGTATTTATGGAGATAATTTCTCATCAATAAGAAATGTTTGCATCTGTGATTTTTTCTCGGGGTGTGATGTATCAGAGTTGTAAAACCTGGGAGTGTTGGGAAGTGTGGTTGAGTTACTGGGGTTTAGGGGCAAGAGCTGGGATGTGGAATTTGTGGGAGCAGAGAGGGATGGTTGAACTCTCTGGATGTGGAATTTGTGGGAGCAGAGAGGGATGGTTGAACTCTCTGGATGTGGAATTTGTGAGAGCAAAGAAGGATGGTTGAACTTTCTGGATGTGGAATTTGTGAGAGCAAAGAAGGATGGTTGAACTTTCTGGATGTGGAATTTCTGGGAGCAAAGAGGGATGGTTGAACTTTCTGGATGTGGAATTTGTGGGAGCAAAGAGGGATGGTTGAACTCTCTGGTCTGCTCTTTACAGGACGTTTTATTGCCAAATCAATTTTCTGACTGAACCTCTTATCACGCTGCTCTGGGAATTCTCCCAGGCATGGTATTGGGAATTTATCCTAGTGTTTCCCCCAACTGTGTTTTCCCTGAGCTTTGAAAATACAATAAATAAAATCCCAGATTCTCTCTTCATCATTTTGGATTTTTTTTTCTGAATTTCAGTGAGTTTGGATGCACTGCATGCTTGGACACCCACACAGGTGACAAGGATTGGGAGTGAAGGAGAAAGAGGGAGGGGAAATCTCCATTCTGCTCATTCTCTGTTTTTGAGCAGCTGCAGCTGCTCTTTGATCACAAAAAATCCCTCTTTTTTCCCCTGACCCCTTCTTTCAAGAGGATATTTTAAACCTAAAATATAAACTGGGGGTTTAAAATTCCTCTACACCACTTTCTTAGCTTTAGCATTGAGAAATTGGCTCATAAAGGGTTTCTGTAAATTCACTTCTACTTTGGATTTCTGTGTCACTCTCTTGTGAACATGGGCTTCTGAAGAAGGTTTTGGTTAGATTTTAGGACTCCTGTGGGATAGATGAGTTTAATTTATAATTTCTAAACTGCACTAAAGGGAAAGTGAAGCAATTATTGGTAATATTTAAAAACTGGTAATTATATGATATTTACAGCATATGATATTTACAAAAAACCCCAACCAATCCCCAAGAAAACCCAACCTAAAAGCAACGTCACAACACCTCTGCAAAAAGGTGCCTCAGGGCTCAGATCTACATCTTGCTAATCTTCACTAAGTTGGGTTGCCAAAAAATGGTTTGAAGTTTTTGCAATTAAAACACAGCAAAGTGCCAGTTAAATGTTGTGTATTTGAACAAACATACAAATCAGCAGATCTCTGTGGAAACCCGGAATTCTACCTTAAAGAGATTTTTTAGGTTTTCCAAAACTCATTCCCATTCAAAACTAGAACATGAAGGTAACATTACTTTGGGGTTTTTTTGAGTTTAAATTTTTCCAAAACGTTTGGTTTCACTTTGCATAATTCAAACAGGGAAAAACAACAACAGAAGTAAATCTATAATGCAACAGCTCCCTTCAGCTGTTTGCCTTCTCCTGCGTTTCTTTGGAGTCCATTTGCAGTGATATCTGTGCAATTTCATAACCCATCCTATAGATGGACAGGTCATTGATCTATTGTGTAACTGAAAGCTGAGGAATCCTCTTAGGATGCTTTTACTCTAAAAGGCAAATAAAGCTCTTTAGTTGTATGTACACGTTGCATTAAATGACCCCAGAGCTTGTTGACAATGTTTGAGTAGAGTTCCAATAGAGGGATTTTTTTTATTCTCATTATTTTATTTGTGATTTCAAATGTGCTGATGAGCATGCAGCATGCACTGAAAAATCAGCCCTATATGGGAAAAAATACATTGTATGTGGTGCAGATCCACACAATTCATTCCTCTCGATGTGGGAGAGATGAAAATATCAACATGGATTTTCTGTCCTTAAAAATGGAATTTTACCCTTCTTTAAGTCTTGAAATATGGTACTTCTATCTAGATTTATATGAGATCTGTGATGGAATGTAATTTTAGAATATTTCACATTTACAAAGGCATCTCTTCCTGAAGTGTGAAGGATACTTTTAGTGCTCTTTTTTACCCAAGGTAAGAGGCTTAAAATATCTTTTCAAATAGCAATTAATAAAGTTATAAGGGCCAATCCAACTTTTAGACCACAAGATAGGAGGAAATAAGGGTAGTTAGCAGAAGATGAAGTCAGGATTAATTTTTTATATTTATTCTATTAATATTATATTTTATTATATTTATTCTTTTCTTGAGGTGGTGTTTTTGTTAAAAGCATTGAGTTGGACCTATGGCTGATGCAGCAAGACTCTTCCTGGATAAATGTGCTGTGTTCCTGCATTTCACCTGTTCTGCACTGATCCTGAAGATCCTGGTTATCTGTCTGTACATTTCATATCCTGCTTGTATAGTTTTTTGAAATAGTTTTGATATTTGATATCTTGAAATAGTTTTCCTTTTGTGCCAATCCCCATTTTCAGCACAGAATAAACACTTTTCCAGGGAGTTCTGACTGTATTTGGACTTGGAGCTCAGCTGCCATTTCTTACAGTGGTGGATGGTTGCTGCTTTTGACCGATGGATGTGGGGTGTCAGGCCCAAATTGACATTTTTGTGGAATCAGATTAACAGTGCAACTCTTCTGGTGCTCAGCCTCATGTGAAATCCAATTTATTTATGCTCTTTCCAATTTTCATGGTATTATTGAGAATCATATTTAGTGAGCCTGACTAACGAGGACATGACATGGGGAAGGTAATTCATGTTCTTCAGGGTTAACTCAGCTCTCTGCTCCCTTGCAGACACAGAGGCTCCTCATAATCACTCCACCCACCTGAGTGTTCCTCCAGGAACTGAGGAATTTTATCAAAAGGGATAAGTTCAGTGAGAGGCCAGAGAAAATTAAGGGAATATAAAGCAGTTCTGTTTATTGAAGGGCCTTCAGGTACATTTAGGGCAGACAAAGCCCCCCGGGGGCTACAACTAAAATGGACCAGGGGTCAGGGGTTTTCACACTTTTATAAGTTTGGGCCATTTACATATTGGGGTTCATCTCCCAATTCCAGCTTCAGGTCATGAAGTCATTTACCCCAAGTTTGCTCCCCCCAGCTCCCTTTTGTTCCCATCTCTCATGGCCTGAGGCAGTGAGGGGTCCTTGATCCCCAGGCCTGCAGAGGAATTGCTGTGTCTGCCCAAAATGGGGAAGCAGCAGCTCACACTGTGTGTGCAGTTTAGAGTGATACACTAAAGAATGGCAGGGTTACAGATATATGAAAAATATAAAAGCTAAAATCCTCAGGCATCAGGGTCATGTCTTGCCTAAGGATATGCTCAAAGGGCTGTGAGGGAGACAAGAACAGAACCCAAATCTCCAGGGCTCCCATTCAGCCTTTCATGTGAAATCACTCTTCCCTTGCAAGGGACTTCTCAGCCTGATGAACACAAACAATGAATTTCCTTCCTCCCACTCCCCGTGAGGCCTCCCCTGTCTGCTGCTGAAGGAGCCCAGAAGCTGCTGGGGCAGCAATATCTGTGTTTGAAACCAAAAATAACTGGGCACTGGGCAGCTTTCCCCCTTATTTCCAGGTTCTGTTATGATACTTCCCTGGAATTTACTTGTATTCCCTACAACTGGGGGGTTTTCATCCTTTAGGACCCCCTTTTAGGGAGCTTTCTATTTTTCTTTCTCCTAGAGCACATTCCAGTGGTGGCATGAGGGAGACAGGGAAAACCCAAGAAGAATGTAATGATTCAGAAATGTATGAAATCTCTGAGGTGCAGCATGCAGGAAAGCATGGAAGGCTTTGGCTGGGTCATACAGTTGAAACCTGGCAGCTGTTCCACAGCTATAACTCTCCTAAGATTGTACAGTGTGTCTATTCTAACATCACTTTATTATATAGATATGTATTTCAGAGAAAGCATTCTTTTTTTCCTTAGAAAGCTTATGGCAAAACTACATTTTGCTCCTCTAAGTCCAAACTGGGGGCAAGGGATAGAGGGGGAGAGAGAAGAATTATGACTAAGTGTTTTTCTTCATAATTTGTATGTAAAGTTAACTTTCACTTGGTTATCTTGCCTTAGTTCCATTGCCTGGCTCAGTGTGAAGCTGCTTTGGGCTGAGTGTCAGATGGGCCATTTTATATCATCTGTCCAGCACAAACTGCAACCAATTTATTTTCCTTTTGTGTTCATTTGCTTCCTTAATCTCATATATTTCCACTTTCTTTAATTTTTTTTTTTTCCTTCACCAAAACTATGAGATAAAAATGTTTTAAGCTTGCCCTTCCAGCTGTGCCTTTTCATCTCAGGAACAGTTCCTTTATCTTTTCAGGTTTTGGAAAACCACTTTAAAATACAGCCACTAACCCTGCACACAAATTCTTAGTAACTCATACGAGCTGTTTAACCTTATCATCATTTCCTTAGTCTTGGCCTGTGATCTTTAATTACCTGTAGCGAGCATTTTAATTTTCTTTTTTAAAAGTGTCTTGCCCTTGTTGCCAGGAGATGGTGTGGAGATGATATGAGCAGTGAGGGCTGCCCAGTGCCCGAGGGGCTGTGGCTCTTCAGTTCCACTTCCTTGGGCTTGGTGTTGTGCCAAGGTGTCACTGGTGTGTCATTTGTGCTTGTCAGCAGTGGAACACCAGGTTTGGGAGCACAGCTGAAGAGGGACAAGGGTTTGTGGCACAATAAAAGGGGACAAGGGTTTGTTAACTAAACTAAAGATATTCAAGGGTTTGTTAGTACAATTAAAGAGAGGAAATGTTTGTTAACACGATGAAGGGGGACAAAGGTTTGTAGCACAATTAAAAAGGAGAAGGGTTTGTAGCACAATTAAAAAGGAGAAGGGTTTGTGAGCACAGTTAAAGAGGGACAGGGGTTTGTTAGCAGAGCTGAAGAGGGACAAGCGGTTGTTAACACAATAAAGAGGGACAATGTGTTTTTAGCACAATTAAAGAAGTGCAAAGGTTTGTTGACACAAAGGGGTGCAGGGATTTGTAGCACAACTAAAGAAGTGCAAGGCTTTATTAACACAATTAGAACTACAAGGATTTGTTAGCACAATTAAAGAGGTGCAAAGATTTGTTAGCACAGCGAAAGGGGTGCAAGGGTTTGTAGCACAATTAAAGAGGTGGAGAGGCTTGTTAACACCATAAAGAGGGGAAATGTTTATTAACACAATGAAGAAGGACAAGGGTTCATAGCACAATTAGAGAGGTGCAAGGGTTTGTAGCACAGCCAGAGGGGGAAACTCCCGTGTGCTTTATTCCTTGTGCCTGCATCCCTCTGTTCAGGGTGCAGTGGCTGGTGCTGGAGAGAACCAGGCTGAGCCTGGAATCCCGGCTGTATTTTGGTGTGTGGGATGAGTTCAGTGAGCTTCCCTCACTGCAAAGCAAGGAGAGGGAGTGTGAGAGCCTCGTTGTTGTGAGCTGTGACTATTACAGACTTGTCAGCATCTCCAAAGAAGGTTCCCAACGCCCTGTGATCCTCCTTGGTGAGACGAAGAGGCAGAGCACTGGTGTCACTTCTCTCTCACATCTCCCACCACGTTAACACTGCACAAACACAGGCCTGCTCACTGGGGAAGTTATTAACCTTTGCATGATGGGGGAAGCAGCCACTGTGCTACAGTCAGCTGAAATCTGAAAATCCATTTGGGTAATGTCAGCCTGGAACTTGTTTTATAGCACCGAGGTTACCTCTGCAAACTCCTCATTGACAGGGAGTTCCTGACTGGTTTGGGAACCTGGCTCCTCCTGTCTCCCACCACTGAGACAGCTCATCCTTTGCTTGTTTGAGTCTTATTTTCATGGGAGTTGCTGAAGGGTTTTAAACATTCCCCTGGTTTCTTGAGGAATATTTACAACTCTTAGGAGATGCAGGAGCAGAGGTCGGGAGCATCCTGGGGAATGCTGGGTGGAGCAATGGGAAGCTGTATCTCCATGATAATGTGTTTGTTTGTTAAGAAGTGATTTCTGTATCTCCAAGATGTTTGCTCTGGGGAACTGAAGCTACCCTGCAGAATTCTAAACAGAAAGGAAAATGGGATTCTCTGCGAGGATGGGTTAAGTTGGTATCAACACTACAGTGCTACTCAGCTGAGAGATGGGGCTTAGTCTGTAAAGGATTGGGTCTCTGGGGGGCAAAAAAAAATTAAAATAGAGCATTTTTAGAAGAGAGGGATTATTGAAAAGATTTTTTCTGAAAATAATAAATTCTCAGTGTGGAGAAGAAGAGACTAGTATCTTTTTCTGGCAGCTAGTTTGTGTTTAGGTCTGAATATCTTTCTGGCTTAATTTATTAATGCCTTGACTTCCCTGGAAGTGGGCTGAAATTAACATTTATTCTCAAGAACTTGCTCCTTAGACTAAGAAACAAATTGAGATAAATTTGAATGAAGATACATGGCCTATCATCCCTGTGAACAGAAAGTCAAAATCTTACTTAACACCTTTTTTGAGAAGTGTGAGGAAATGGGGTGGAAATGGGCTGTTTGACGGGTGCTGCTGGTTTGTACAGAGTTGTCAGCTTCAAGTCTTGTCTCTTTGCAAAGATAAAAGTAGAAAATCATTATTCTCAGGTTTTTTGGGACTTTATTTTATGAGAGGAGAAAACATTTTTGATCTTCAGTTGCAGCAAAACTTCATTTAGGTACTGGTGTCTGGGTGAAAGTTCAGGATTTACCACAAAGGGAAAAAAGGAAAAAATAACCCAATCATCCTCTTGAAGGCACATGTTGGAAAAACACCCTTCAAGGAGAACAAAGCCTTCCCTGCTGGGCTCTGCAGTGATCACAATCTCTGCAAGAACAGCGAGTGAGGGGAGCTCTTTGGAGAGGCAGAACTGCTCGGATGTGGGGAAGTTTTGTCACATTGTCATTGACCCGTAGTGTTCTCAGTCTTCCATCCAATCCTTTGGGAACTTTCTACTCTTCTTTTAAATGCAATGAATATATAAACCAGAAATCAAGCAGGAGGCAAACACACCTTTCACCTTTCTCACAGCCCCAGCACCCTTCTGGAATTTGTTTGCATTCACAGAAATACTCTGAATGAATGTTGTTAAAAGCACCCATGTCATTGAATGTTCCTGCCCTGGATTCAGATGTTTGGCTCGAGGAAGAAATATTATTCCAAGTGTATCAAAAAAGGGGATGAAGCCTTTGAGAGTAATATTTTGCAAGTCTTTGTTAGCAGACATCTCATCTCATTCCATCTCTGCCCTGCTCTCATTGACTTGCAAGTGTGAGGCATTTAGTGAGTGTGGGTTGATCATTTATGGAGCTCAATCCCCCTCCTGCTTTCTCCTCCCAGAGCTCAGCTCTGCCCCAGAGCCCGGCTGGGAGAGCCCCGGGCTCTGCTGCTATGGACTGGCCTCAGCTGACCTGGAAATGCCAACCCATCGGAGAAAACAGCACTGCCCTGACAGGAGAGAAATGGAAACAAATGCAGAGAAATGCAGAGATGCAGAGAAATGCAGAGAAATGCAGAGAAATGCAAACAAATGCAAACAAATGCAGAGAAATGCAGAGATGCAGAGAAATGCAGAGATGCAGAGAAATGCAAACAAATGCAGAGATGCAGAGAAATGCAAACAAATGCAGAGAAATGCAGAGATGCAGAGAAATGCAGAGAAATGCAGAGATGCAGAGAAATGGAAACAAATGCAGAGAAATGCAGAGATGCAGAGAAATGCAGAGAAATGCAAACAAATGCAGAGATGCAGAGAAATGCAAACAAATGCAGAGAAATGCAGAGATGCAGAGAAATGGCAGAGAAATGCAGAGAAATGCATCCCTGCAGCGGGGCAGGGCAGCTGTAACCCCAGGGAGTGCCTTCCCAGGATAACGGGGGCACAGGCTGCAGCACAAACATTGTCAGTGCCCTGTGATGAACAGGTGCCATCAATATGTTTATGGTTATGTTTCAGTAATAGCCATGTCTCATAAAAATGCCACTCTGGTATTCCTGTACAGCTTGTGGAGTAATCAGTGTAGTTCAGTGCACTTGGTCTGTTATGCATTAAAAAACCTGACCGTGGAGCATCATCTTTTCCACTATGTATTTTAAAGAAAACCTGGGGATTTAGTGAAACCTGGTGATGCTGGGGAAATTGCCATATTAGCTACAATTTATGGTTATCCAAGTAGCTTTCAAGGCAGACGAACCAGGAATGTAAAACATACAAGGAATCTTAAACAAACAAAAGCTGTGCTGCAGTGGATGAATGGGACTGTGACCTCTAAGGAAAGTCTGGAGCTTTCAGAGCTCTCTGAAGTCATAAATTGCAATCAGCTCCAGGCCCTGAGGAGTTCAATCACATTTTCCTTGTGTTTTGGGTGCAGCCTTTGCAAAGGCCCACATCTCCTGCTGGAGGGAGAGCAGGGTCACAGGGCCACATGTGCATGGTCAGGCCAGGCTCCAGGCCACGCCCTTGTGTCACCATTTATTCTGGCAAGTGCTTTTAAAATATTGTCTAATTAGAGGAAAAGGAGAAATGAGAAAGGCCCCAGCATAGCATCACTCTGAATTGTTGGCATTATGCAGAGCAAGAACTGTATTCCAAGAACAAACTGATGACTCTAAATGGTTAAGGAGAAATCACTGTTTTGCCCATTTTACCCCTCCTTGCTAATAAAAAACCCAACCTCCCTCCCAAAAAAAAAAAAACAAAACAAAACAAAAACCCCCACCCAACATAAAAGTACAGTAAATTCTACAGAAATGACATGAAGGAAATCTTCCTAATACTGCATTGTTGGTTAATGTGCTGCCTTTGCACCTTCTCAATTTTGGGATTCCTTGTTCCATCAGGGTGGTCCCTTGAATGTCTGACTACATTTAATTTAATTTAATTTAATTTCATTCCATTCCATTCCATTCCATTCCATTCCATTCCAGCCTGACCCTGAAATGCCCTCTGCAGTTCCATGGGGTAGGTGATGGCTGTCCCTCTTGCACCCCCAACAATCCACTTCTGCATCAGTGCCCTTTTGTTCTTCAGGAAAACTCTGCTCTGCTTTCCCAGGTTATGTTTGGGCTGAGTAACCTTTCTGGTTTTTCATACTGATTTATCAGGTAGTGATTGGTTTCTATCAGCTCACAATACCCATACCCATTTTCTGTATAGTTGCTTTAATTAAATTCCTTTTTATCACGTTACTGGACATTTTCTGTACTGCTCCTACAGGAGATCTCTGCATTCCTGGGTTGCCCATTTGCTGGCAGAAAAGAGAAATATCCTCTATTTTCTTCTCTTGGTTTGTCTCTCCTCTCTATTCAGTGGCATGGGAAGTGACCCTTCACGCCTGTGAGACTCTGTCAAATTAAATTCCTTGGGATTTTTTGTCTACTATGACAGAGGTTATTACAAAAGTGTTTGTTTTTCTAGCTATTTAGACAGAGAGAAAATAGCCCTGAACACTTTAGAAATGTTTGGCAAAGGTAACCTTAGATATTAAAAAATAAAATAGGAAGATCTATGGATGTCACTAGATGTACCAGCTGCACCTGGATTATGACATTTCTGAGCTGAAATTACAGAAACATTCCTGAGATGTACTGTGAGGAATCACTGCTTAGTTTCCCATGCTCAAGCCAAGAGCTTTTTTTTCCCCTTCCTAATTGTTATTTGTGTTCCTTCACCTGAAATAGACTCGGAATTTAATACACTTATGAATCTGCGTTGTGTTTCCCATGCTGGAGTTTCATTTTCTCCCTGCAATATGGACAGCTATCAGCTACTCAGGCTATCAGGGAAAAAGGTATCCTCCATCCCTTCATTCCCAGGGTTCTGTGTCTCACTACTAACACTTAGAAATGTTCCTTTTGGTATTTTAGTGGTCTTTCTGAAATGAATCGTGCAGATGTAGGCTACTGATACTGCATTTAAAATCCCAACCTTTTCTAACAGGTGAGAATTTGTCACTTTTTAAAAAATCCTCATTTTTGCAGGAAGTGGTGAGGAACTGTTCTCATCTCCAGTTTGGCTGCTGAGGACAGCCCAAAGCACAGAGGAGCATTGACAGTGGCAGAGGCTGCCGGAGGCAGGGAGGAAGGACTGACAAAATTCTGTTGGTGAACAGCACTGAGCAGATGCAGATGGAATTGTGAGGCTTGAGCTGCACCTATAACTCATTACAAGGTACATTTTGGTGTCAAATTGTTGAATATGAAGTGCTTGGCTGTGTCTGGAACCTGTCAGCTGAAAGCATCCCCTGTGCCCAGAGCAAGGATGGAGGCCCTGGGGCTGCCCTGAGCCCAGCAGGGGCAGGAGCCAGGTGCTTTTCTCAGGGATAATGCAATTAGCTGGGACATGAAGCAACGAGGGAGGCTGAATTTGAAGAAGAGATTTAACTTCAGTCAGGATTATAAAAGGGGAAATTGGATCATTATCCAGTGATTCCTATTGACTGTTCTTATAGACTTATGCAGAGAGATTTATTTCAGCAGAGGTCCCTAATGTTGACTTCTCTGGTGCTTGATTTGGGCTGGCTTTGGGGATTTAATTTTGTCTAACCTTAAGCACCTTTTTAAGCCTCTCAAATCACGAGTCCAATTGCTTTGTGAAGGTGGTGGCAAAAATAAGTCCGGTCAGTAGTTCCTATGGGCTGCACGTGTTTGAGATGATGGTTTCTCTCTTTTAGCTCTGCAGGGAGCCCAGAGTGATTGGCTTCTACCTCAGGCTCCAAGCACTCCAGAAATCATGCGTGTGACTCTGGAGTTGTGGCAGGGCTGCAGGGCAAACCCAGCTGGGAAGTGCAGCCAGGGCCAGGATGTGCTGCCCACGGGAGAAAATGCCAAGTTCAGCCTCTCTGTATTTCCCAGGCTGGATTTCCTTGGCTGAAAAACAAGCAGCTTTTATTTTACAGCAAATATTTCAAGAAAATGACATCAATCCCCAGCTGAGACTGCCCTGGGGCATGAAAATAACATAAGGGAAATGTTTGACCAGCGTGTTTCATACTGAAATAAGCAGTGTCTAAGCAAATATTTCTGTATTGTTTCTACAGGCAGACTCTGCCAGGCAAGAGATTCCTGCTGGAATGGGACTGATCCCTCCTGGTCCCTGGGCCTGCAGTGGACCCAGCGTGAGAGCTGCTCCTTTCTCCTCCAAGGCTGTTCCCAGTCCACACAGGCAGGGATTGTTCCCTCCAACAGAACCCTCTTCCTGCAGTGGGGTGATTAAAAACGGGGCTGACCTGCCAGCCCAGCTCTGAGCAGCTCAACCTCGTGTCCATTGGGTCTGAAACTGTTACTACGCCTTTCAAAGCAAGAATTCAAGATATTTTTTTCTTTTTTACAACTTTTGTCCTTCTAGATGTTTTTTATGGAAAGTTGGGCCATGAAAAAAATATCCTGTGTTTGCACAAAGGATGGGATGTTTATCTTCTTAAAATGTTTTCTGCGAACAGCTTAAAAAATTGAAATCACTTTTGCAATTTAGAGGAAAAGTGAACTATTTATTTAAGTACTTAATCCGTTGTGCATCAAGGCACTGTAATGAATCAGACAAGAAGCAGACCTGAATCATGACAAAGGTGGTGAGAAGAATATGTGACGAAAAACTTGATCTCATTTACTTTTATTGGTGAGGTGGAAGGGAAAAGTGGTTGAAATCTCCGAGGTTAATGGAATTCTGAATGTTATCTTGTGTGACCGTGGTATCTAGAGGAGCAGATTAGCAGCTGGCTGTATCAGTTTGCTGGCAGAGCAGCAGGATTCCTGAACTTTGGCTGTCTTTGGTCTCGTACCCGGAGGAGCCGCGTTCCAACTGCAGACGGAGCTCAGCTGCCCTGGGCGGCCGTCCTGCCTCCACTCCAGCAGGCCAGCTTCATTAGCAGGAACTGATGATGAAAAAACTCTTTTAAGGAGCAATGTTAATCATCAGCCCCAGCAAACATTGATTGGGTCAGCGGGGAGAAAGGCTTTAGTCCGGGCTCGTGTGAGTTCCGAGCTTGTTGCGGAGCGGCGCGATTCTCGCTGTCCTTGAGGAGTTTGCTCCGAGAGCCTTGTCTGCTTGGTCACCCCTCAAGGAGAAAGAATGCCTCTCCATATGTCCTCAGCAGAAGGCAGCCCAGGCTGACAGATAGCAACGAGATGATGGATTCCAAGAAATGCTCAATCCATGGCACGATAATGAGTGGGGGGGAAGGGGGAGCAGAACAAAACTGCAGAGAGATGGATGCCAGGGAGAGACATGAGGCCTGCCCGGCCCCAGAGCTGGGCAGCCACAGGGGAGGCTTGGAACCAGCACAGGATCTGAAAAAATAAAAATTTGAGGAGGAAGAAGTTGAACAATTTTACAAAGGAAGTTGTAGAAAAATCAGATGTTTGAAAACCGACAGTGAGGTTTTTTTATTTCCTCTTAAAACAGCTCAGAAATATTCAGGAAGTGGTAAATTGAGTGGGAGAAGAAATCAATGTAATTTAATGGGTGGGACAAGCAGAATTTGAAAGCTAAATCTAAGGAAAAATCTGTTTGGATGTACATGTGCCAACTCAAGTGTCTGTGTGAATGTTACTGTATTGGCCTGTTTTGTGCATAATAAAAATACTTCAGTGGATGAGATTCTCTTTGTGGTACAGGACTGAAAACGACAGGATGGTCACTCGCAAATGGCTGATCAGCTGTAAGGCCATTTGGAAAATGAACCTTGTCCCCAGAGCTGTAGGACAGCCCAGAACTGAGCCCTGCCCTGCTGTCACTGCATGGGTAAGAACCAGGGGAGAGCCTGGCCTGTCTGGCAACGAGCAGGAGGGAAATCATCATCACTTCTCACTTCCCAGCGTGTTGCAGAATGTGTTTTAGCTGACAATTTATCCCCCAAAGCTGATGTGGAGTGTCTGGCCCTCTGAGTCAGCAGCAGTGTAAAACCACACACTCTGACCTTTATGTAAAGAAGGGAGTCAGAATAAAGGTAGCCTGCTTCAGGCAGCCTCATTCTTGAGGCAATTGGATTTTGTTTTCTTGCTTTCCCTGTTTCCTCCAGATAAACACTATTCCCATTCTCCAGTTTGTTTGTTTTCAGCCTTGGTCTTGCTGCATCCCACTTTGTGCTGTGAAAAGACCAGTCTCCTCCTTTGTGGAGATCTAGAATTAGTTGCAAGCTGTGTGTCATTCACCAGCAAGGCTGAATGTCTGTGTTAGGTCCAGTCTGGCCGGGGGATGCTCTGGCAGTGCCTTTTCCCCACCCTCTGCTGTGGGATTTGTCCCTCAGTGAAGCAGCTCACACCAAAGGCCTCCTCCCCAACACCACCCCCATCCTCCAGGCCAGGGTTTGCAGGGTTAATGAGTGCAATTAGCTCAGTGCAGAGTGCTGGGAGCCAGAGGCCTTCTGGGGGGCAAAGGGTTTTTTCCAGAGGTGTTGGGAAGGCAGCACAGCTGCAGGGATGGAGCAGACAGGGCTATGCACAGCTACAGCCAGGTCACTGAGCACTGCCCTTTGTCCTGACCAGCAGTGAACTCCTTTTGCATTGGGTCAAGGTGGAGAAACCCACGGCCCCAGCACTCTGCAGCAGCACATGGCATTTCCCAGGCATTTGTGCAAACTGGGATTCACTGTGACTCAGCCCCTGCCCGTGATTCCTGGACTTGGATCACTCCAGTGCAGTCAGTACAGGAGTCATTCCATGCTGCAAATAGAGTATGGGCTGCAAAACCAGTGTTTTACTGGTTTGGAAATGATTTGTCAGGTTAAAAAGACAAGACGTGAGAATAAGGCTGAAAACCCATAAATCTGGGTGCTCAGGTATTGGAGAGGGAATTACTGCACTGCTTTTCCAGAGTGGGATCTGTCAGTCAGGAGCAGCTTTTCTGTCCTTTGCTGTTTGCACCTGGCTTGGTCAGAGAGTGGAACTTGCACAAGGGAAGGGAGGCTCCACAAAAGCACCAGCGATGTTTATTATTCACCTGTCTGTTTCTCTGTTGTGGTGGGTTTGTTTTTTTTTTGAGGGGTATTTTTACTGAGAGAGTAAGGAAAAGGTAACTTTGAAGTTTCAGATCATTTGATCATTCTCCAGTCTCCCTGATTAACTGTATTAAATTCTCCTGGACTTTGCAAAAAGCAGGTGTTGAGGAGTACAAACTTTCCACAGCCCAAAGCAGATGTCTCCCCCAAATCAGTGGGAATATCCCTGTGAAAAATGAATTGAATGTGGCAAGGTCTTGCTGTCCTGGGAGCAGTGAGTAAGAGAAATCCATCTTTTCCCATGAGCTCCCCATTATTAAGAGTTCCTCATGTGTTTTTATATAGCAGTACTAACAAGCCAGTTGTGTTTTTATTCTGTCCCTCTCTGATTACATTCAGCCCCTCAGGCAAATCTTTACACTCAGTAAGTCTTCTGTCAGACTATAGAAATCTTTGTAGCAATAGATTGTAATGAAGATTAAGTTGATGGGTTCATGAGTGATTTATTAGGAATTATTGTGCAGTAAGGGTTGTTTTTTTTTCCCCTTGTGTAGTGAAAGAATTATGTGAGTGTGGCTCAGGGCAACCTCTCAGGGAAATGAGGAGGATAAAATAAGTCAAGGAGTGTCCTCAGAGTGTCCTCTGCTCTTTGATACATTTTTGGAAGGTTTTCTTGGAGATGGAGGGGTTCTCTGGTGGGAATTCTGGAGAAATGCTTTTCCATGGTACTCTAACACAGGGTGGTGCAGACCTGGGGAGGAACTGTACATAAGCACAAGAATATAAATCAGCTTAAAGATGAAAGCTCTTAAATCTGTTCTCTGCTGCTCACGCTGATTATCATGGCCCCAAGGCATAGTTACAGAAGGGTGCACTCAGGAGGGCTACTTCAGAATTTCCACAAGTCATTACTGATTATGGATCTGCACTTCTAAGTGTTTATGGGGGGATGATTGATACACTGACGATGTACCTTTCACAACCACGGAAAGAGGAGCAAGCCTTGATTTGCACTTGGATTTTCATTATTTTACCATTTCAAGTGGCTCCTGTTCCATAAACAGCAGCTATGGTAATGCATTTAGGATGGTTTTCATATTCATGGGTACATATATATGCATATTTTTACCAGATAGGCACCTTAAAATTTTCCAGTCATTATTATGAAATGCAGTATAGCCTCTAAAGCTCATTCTGAAAGGATATCTATAATCAATTAACTGACTCTCCAGAGCAGCCTTAATATGGTGTTTTAATTAACACCACGTTGGAAAGCAGAGCAAGCTCCTGCAGAACTCTTGCAGCATGAGCTGGGCTTTGCAGCCCTGCTTTGCAGGCAGGGTCTCTCTCGAGGTCTGAGGGATGCATTTTGTACCCCACAGTTCCACTGCTCAAATCCTACCTGTAGGATCAAAAGGAAGAATGAAAAGGGCTCTGTTTCCAAGAGAAGCAGAGAGTAGTGCAGTGGCTTCCAAGTAAATAAGATGAGATGTTGTTAGAGCACAGCCAGGCAGAGCAGAGTTTCACCAGGGACTTGCAAGCTCTGTGCTTGAGCAGAAATGACCTCTGGAAACCCTAAACCAGGAGACAGGCACAGCGGGGAGGTAACAGCCAGCAGCACTGCCAGGCTGTGCTCCTTGCAGAGGTGTCTGCTTCAAGATCAAGCACCAGCATAATCACTGTTGATATCCCTTTGTCAAAACCAGTAATTCTTCAGCTGTGATTTGATAAATCTATATTTATTGGTTAGTGTTTCGATGGGTCTCACTTGGCAGAATTTCATTACACTGACTCTGCTCTGCAGCTGTCGAAGCTCTTTGGAGTCAATAATTTACACCAGGAAAAGCTCCAGTGTTTGGATTTAAAACTTCACGGTGGTTTTTGTGCTTCTGGTCTTTTCCCTGGGAGGCAGCTCTGAGCCATACCCCCAGTTCTGGGCTGAGTTTCTGTAGTGATTATACATACAACATTTTTCTTTTGTTTTATGATAATAAACAGAAATGATTTAGTGTAGATAAATAGGTACAAATCCCATTTGTCACTCTCATAATTTATTTTCATGCAATGACGTATTTATCATGCTGAAAGATAATAATCCATTTTTTTGAGGGTTTTCTCTTTTTTTTACTATTTCTGACTATATGGGAAATTCCACATCTAGAAACACAAACTTTTCTGATTGTTTGGGGATCTCAGGATGCTGGAAATTAAATTAGATGCACCTGCCCATGGTTCAACACAGAAGACATCCAACGATTTCAAGGGATGGTGATCTTTCCTCCATAAAAACATATGTGAATTTCCTAAATCTCTTCTGGTGTTGAAGAATTGGAAATCAATCTGATCCCAAAATGAGACCAGAACACTCGACTATTTAGCTATGCAAGAGGCATATTTTCATTAGTTATCTGGAGTTTTAATTGCTCTTCCATGTGGATGTTTACTGAAGAGACTTTTTTTTGGATTAATGAAAGAACTAAATGACATTCTTATTCTTAGGGTTCCTATCTACATTTTCTTTGTCTGCTGGTAGAGTAAAATTTGCCACAGACTGCAGGGGTGTGTTTGTCCCTACTGAAATTTCCTTTTACTGGGCTTTGTGAAATGATTGAAATCTTTCTGTGAACCTTGGTTGCCTCTTGGCTGCCCGACTGAGCAGGCTGTGGAAGGGAGGGCCAGGACCTGCTCCTGGTGTGTGGCTGGGGTGGAATTCAGCCCAAGTGGTGGGCACAGCCTGAGCATATCAGGAGAGTGATTAAATTCCTGCTGTGTGGAATAATTGCTGTATTGATAGAACAGTGGGGTAAGTGAATTTGTGCTTAATCTGCTGTGTCAACCTGGAAAAAATGTGCTTTGGGAGTGAGGGCGTTTTTGTGCTTATATTTAATTTGATACCACTCTTGGTAAATGGGTCAGTGATCTGAGGTATTGTATTTTGGGCATTAAGAGAAGTGCTGGGTGCTCCAAAATGCATTAGCTTTTCTTCCTGTGAAAATCACTCCACTTTGTTTTCCTGGCCTTGGAGATGATGAAATCTGTTTGTGACCTTTTTTAAAATTCTTCTTATTATTATTGTATTTGAGAGATGTAAAGCAGGAAAAAAAAAGTGAAATAACATCCAAACTGCTCTTTGAAAATGTACAAATAACTGAATAATAATAATAGCATGCTAATCAAATAATTTGACCTTGGTGGGGCTCTAATATATCCAGCAGAACCTGGGACATGCTGACAGGAGTTTTCCAGTATCCTGTTCTGCTTCTGTGGAAAACATTGGTTGTTTCAAAGTGAAGTCTGTGGGAGGTGACTGAAGAGTGCTGTTAGATTTCGGTGGGATGAGAGAAAGTTCATTTAATGCTTCACCCACTGTTATGCAGAACAAGGGGTTCAGGCATCCCAAAAATAATTTCCAGATCAGTACCAACACATACCAGCTTTGCTGAAATATCCGAGTGCTGCCCTGAACTGAAACAGAGCTGGATAATTTTGAGCTGGGTGCAATGAAAATTCCTTGCAGGCTGTTAGAATTGACATGTTTGGTCAAAACAAAAGAGCTGAGATTACATGACGTGGTTTCATCACCACTTGTGACTTCCAACTTCTTTGGGATAAATGGGATTCCAAAATCAGAAATGACACTTAGGACAGCACAGGACAGGTGTGAAGGGCCAGAGCTAAAGGAAATCAAAGCCTGAGGAATTCCAGGGATGGCTGGAGAGGGGAAGCACAGGCAGCAATCCTGGCAGTGGGAGCCACAGAGTGTTCCAGGCCAGCCTTTCTCCTGGTTTCCCCAGGAAAATGCCTGTTCAGAGCAGGAATGGCAGCTGGCCCAGGAGCCTCCTTGCTTTGCAGAGGCCACTTTGCCAAGCCTGACCCCGAGCTTGCAGGGATGAAGATTCCTGCCTGGAGTGGGAGCTGGGAGTGCACTAATTATGTGTTGATGGCAGGCTCTGTGTAATAGCAATTTTCACTCAATTACTCAGTGCACAGTGTCACTATTAGAACCCAATTAATTTTAAAAACCATTCCAATTTAAAGGAAGGCAATATGTTGCATATCCACAAGTTATCTATAGTGTTAGGATGGCCAATTTAGCCAACTCTTTACTGCATTAGACAGTGATGCAAACAAAGCAGCAAAAAATAGCGTGGGGAGAAATAAATATCTGTCTTTCTGGTGCTGAAAGCTCCCGAGGCTGTGCATTGCAGGCCTTTCTCAGGGTCTGTCCCAACACATGCAGGTCCTCAGAGGATGTTTTAAGCCAAATGTAGTTGCAGGGTAGTGATCTGCTGTACTTATTGTTCAAGGTATGCATAGAAAGTAAGTACCAGCTCAGGTCAGTGGATCATTAAATAAATATTCAGTGTGCAACTTCTACTGTGATTTAGGATTGAACTTCACTGAATCAAAGAGTTGTAGAATGATCTGGGAGGGAGGGGACCTTGCAGACTTTGTTCCACCCCCTCCATGGACAGGGACACCTTGCACTGTCCCAGGCTGCTCCAAGCCCCAATGTCCAACCTGGCCTTGGGCACTGCCAGGGATCCAGGGGCAGCCACAGCTGCTCTGGGCACCCTGTGCCAGGGCCTGCCCACCCTGCCAGGGAACAATTCCTGCCCAGCTTCCTGCCAGGGTTTTACCTACAGGTCTTTCATGAAGAGAGAACACCACAGTCGTGGTAAATATTAGCAAGAGATTGCTAATTAAAGGCTTCATTTGGTCTATGGGAAGTGTAAGCTTCTGGTGTAACATTTAAGTAAAATGTAATAAAATATATAATGTTAAAATAAAATGTTAATGAAATATATAGCTCAAAGCAGTGGACTAGAATCTTCTAAATAGTCAAAGGAAAAAAAAAAAGAGATTTTGGCCTGAGTGTGAGGCCTGTGCTGAGACAGCTCCACTCTGTTTCCTGGCTCTTAATCCAGCTGGTGCCATGCACACCTGGGGAGCCCTGAGACCCCCATGAGTGTGTGTGAAACAGCAGGGAAAAGGGGAAATGAATCTGGCTTTGGGGAAGGAGCTGTTCCCTCAGCCTCTGGTGGCAGCAGAGGATTGGAGCCCTGGCAGCTGTGCTGTGTCTGTGACTCTGACACAGGTTGGGGGATGGCAGCTGCTGCCACGAGAGGAGTGACTTCCCTCAGGAGGGAGCAAAGAGCACCTGACAGCTCGTGGCTATAAAAAAATTATTTGGGAAGTGAGCAAACTGCTAACCTTATTCCTGGCCTTGATGTAAGCAGCAGTGACAACCTCTTTGCTCCCAGATTTTGCTGTCACTTGGTGGTGAGGTTTCCATCTGGACTGCTAGAGATGTTTTAGATCTGAACCGACTGACTGGAAGAATTTAGTGGAACAACTCCATTTGCACTACTCCAAAATGCACAGGGCTGTTACCTGACAAACTATTTAAGAAATGCTTGTAAATGTGGGTTATTTGTCATTGTTTGTTTGACTAGGAGGAAAACCTCACCTGTTTTCCACCAGCAGCGTTTGCTTTCCATTGTAATTTTAAGTGTTATTTTCACGCTAAGGTTGCATGGGTTTTGTGTTGGGATATGATGGGGCTGTGCTCAGTCTTCCCTTCAGGTGGGAAATACAAACCCACTGCTGCTATTCCATCCCCAGATGTCCCTTGAGAGGGTGTTCTGCAGCCCCCACCCCTGCAGTTTGCATTCAGTGGTGCTGTGAGGATTCAGCTATTTGGAGGAAGAGGTGGAAGCAAACACGGTCAAAGCACAGCCAGTGCCCAGAGAGTCAGATCCTCATTAACAGCATCTCCCAGCCATAATCAGTCAGCCTTGGAGAGCATGTTTTATCTTGCTCTCTGCCAACCCTGCTGCCCACAAGTGATTTGCACTCTTATTGAGCAAAGTTGGGAGCAGAATGGATAATAACAAGTCTGAAAATGCTCTGGGCTCAGGGACAGCAAACCTGGAATTTAGAGCAGAAAGTAAAGAACATTAAAAGGTCAGGGCTATTGGAGCTACAACATTGCGATTATGTCACGGGATAATAAATCTTTATTGCAAGAGAAAAGGCAGGAAAATATTCCTGGGGCCGTTCCGTGTGCTTCCTCTGGGGCAGGAAGGTGTTTACCCTGATTAGCATTTCTCAAAGCACTCCTCAGTCATTACCGCAGGGAAGCAGTGATTAGAGGGGAGCACAGGGCACAGGGTGAGCCCCTGCTGCTGTCACAGCCCAGCCCAGCTCAGCAGCTCCTGCTCTGCCCCTCTGGAACAGATCTGCTGGGAGGAGCCACGGCAGGCACGGAGGATGGGCAGGGATGCTGAGGGACAGGAACATGGCTGGAGGATGGCAGGGGCTTGGGGGATTGGGATGCTGCTCCTGCCTCACAAACCCCACCTGGCCTGCACTCCTGTGCTCCTCAGGAGACAGACTTGGGTGTGTTCAAAAAGGATTTATTTTTATAATTATCTCTCCAGCATCACAATGGCTTAGTTAAGCAGTAAGTCCCCTAAATTAGAGGTGTAAGAGTGCTCTGACACAGGGGAAGCCTGTGTGGATATGCACTGTGGGGTGGGTGTGGGAGCAAGCTGAAGGGAAAACTGGAATTCTGGGCATGGCAGAGCCCATCACCACACCACCCACTGGCTAGAGCTGTTCTCCAGTCTCAGTACAAATTTACAGCCCTAATCTAAAAGGAGCCACCTTGATGTTCTTTCCTCCCTGCCGCTCTCAGTGCAAATTTGGTGTTTGTTTAATTAAATTTACTGATTTATATGTTTTAATAACATGCTAACCATCTAATTTATATCTGAAATTATTAGATATAATAGCGTTTCCATGGAAAATTTACTACAGCCATCACTGGATGTTTCTCTTTCCATAAGTTTATAATTTACCTCCAGTATATTACATTTCCATAAGAAACCTAATGATGGTGCAACACACTCTTAACAACAAAAAATTCCTTTATTTTGCTATTGAAAATTTATATTTTAAGAATTATATTTTCCCCCTTTAAATAATGAAATGTAGATGAGGGCATGTGCATCTTTCTCCTGTAATGTTTAACTGACATGATTATCAAGTTATCTTTAAAGATTGTTTGTTGCAGAGCATGAATTGGAGCCAAACTTAGTGAGTAGGAGGTGGATTTGTGCTTGGAGCAGTTATCGAGGGAGAAAAACTATCCAGAGTGGAATTTCACTGTTCAATGAGAGAGAGCTGAAGGGTTTCCTAAAGGATATATTTGGATTTCAGTAAAGGAACACTGACTCAGGGCAACTTAAACACAAGATGTGCCTGAAGCATGTAGTCAGTGTTCCTCTGGAGAAATCCAAATATATTCTCTGTTGCAGGATATTCAGAGTTGCTTTGGTGAAATCCTGCCCTGCCTTGGGAGGTGCAGGGTGGAGTGTTGAGGTTTGCTCTGTTTTTGTTTCTGATTCCAATTTGGCAGCCCAAGTTCATCCCAGTGCCCTGGAGGGGAGATCCCTGTGTGGGAGTTGTGTGCACGGGGGCTGGGGCTGGCCAAGCTGCCCTCCTGTGGGAGTTCAGCTCTGATTTATGGAAGCTGGGTGGCCTCACTCTGACTTTATTGGTTAAAGTCCAGTTTAACAGAGCTCAGGTAATGTGCACAGGCACTGTGCTTGACCTAATATTTTTTTTAAAGAGGACTGAACACTGCTTTTGAGTTTAGTGAAAGCCTCTTTAAAAACACTGCATCAGCCCTGTCCCCTTTAACCAATACTGCTGAAACGTCAGCGTTGATAGACATGTCTTGTTTTGTTCTTTGTCTGAATTTGAACTGAAGGATGACAGTTATAGACTTTAATATGACTTATCTCTCCCTTCAATCCCAAGCTCTAGGTACTCATGTTAATTAAAATGCATGGTAATGTCAAGCTGGTGAATAGTTACACTGTAAAATGCCAATTATCCTATTTTTGAATGCATCTGAAATAATAAACGAATTCATCAAGCCATGAGTCTCCAACTAAACAGATGTCTGGGATGTAAATGGATAGGAAGGACCAGTGCCATAATTCCTACAGACATTTGTCAGGCCTCTGACGTTCTCTGTATCTGTGCTGTTAAGTCTGTCGAGGTTGAAGTTTGTCCCCAGCAAGAGGGGGTTTGGCTGTGCCTGGTGCAGAGCTGCAGGACAGGCTGCCTTGTGCCCTCCAGCTGCTCCTGGGGGATGGAGAGGCACCAGCTCAGGCCCCCACCTTGGAGTGGGACATGTGAGGTTTGTGGGAGATTTTATTTTGTTGTTTTGTTTTTTTTTCCTTTAAACCACCGTTCCACCTAAAGTACTTGGTAGTGCTAATGCTTCGTTTTTCCCTGTCAGAACTGAAGAGGTTTAAGCTAAAATTGAGTATCTGCAGGAGTGAGTTCTGCAGGGAGGCAGTTCTCTCTGTTGGTCAGTTTGCACCAGCAGGCAGGTAGGAAACAGCCTTTGAGCAAATTGGGCTGCATTTATAGGCATTTGATCTCTGCTGAACTGGTGTAACCATATGAAACCTCTTCTATTATTCACTCTGTCTGCTTCAAATAATTCAGGACCAGTGGTCTCCAGCCACTTTGTGATACAGCTTGCCTACTGCATTAAATTTTCAGCAGCTGCATTTGAATCAGTTGACAGTTCAAAAGCATGGTGTTGGTTTGTGTTTAAGGGATCCAGATTTGGATTTAGAACTACCCTGTGCCTGGAAACACACCAGCACATCCAGGCTGTCAGCAGAGTCCAGAGGCGTTTTCTTGCTCACCTGATGCATTCTACAGCTTCAGCAAAGAAGGGATGGATGCTCCCGAGCTCAGACAAGCATGCACATGTATATACATGGTTATTTAAAGTGCTGTGCTACTAATACCAGAGTTTTGTGAGAGCTAGGGAGGGGTGAGGTGATGTCAGAAGCAACTTTCAGCTAAGGAAATGGGTATTTCCATGCTGAGTTCTTTGTAGGAGGATTCAGTTTCCAAATTGATGGATGCTTTGAGTGTCCAAACGGCTGGTTTTTCTTTACTCCAGAGGCATTCACACACATTTCTATCCATTCAGGACTTGGGAAATGTTAAAAATACAAGGCAAAAAGACTGGCTCTTTATGAAAAGAGTCAGGCAGAGTTTTGGCTACTGTCTCTCTATGGAGCAGGTTGGAACCACAAGGAGACTTCATTATAAACTCTGTGCAAGGTTTGGGAAGCCTGGTCTGCTCTGGTGATGGGAAGTACTGCAGGTGCTATAAAGAGAACACAGTGCCCCTCACACTGAAGAACACTGGACAGGACAGAAGGAAGTAGCATTTTTTTGTTTTCTTCTGACCCCACATCTGATACCTGCAGACCTGGGATCGAACCATAATTCAAAATAACTTCAAAGCAAAGGTGTAATTGTGCACCCACACAAAATAAATCTTTGGCTACAGTTAAGACCTACTTACATATTCCCTGTTTTGTCCTTAGAACTGCAAGGACATTATGTGCACAGTGGGCACAGGTGCTGCTACTCAGTTAAACATTCAGTTAATGAGGGACATAACTGTGTTGTTCAGACACTTGGACTCTCTTTGGAGAAACAGTGGTGTTTTTGCTGTTCTTTGTGAGGGGAATCTTTTTCAGCACTGAAAAGTCCCTTCTGTCCAACACTGTGCTCTGAGCAGTGGTGGAAGCACAGCTGACTCATTAATTTGCTGCTGTAGTTGAGCTGCAGTTGTGAGGGTGACAGAGAGCTGAGAACCAGGAGAAGGAAGGTGACATTTGGAGACCCTGGGAAGAGAAAGTGGAAGTGCTTGCACTCTGAGAAAAGAATCCTGCCAAGAATGTAAAAAGTACATATGGGTGGCTCTCAACCAAGCTGTAGAAATGTTCTTGATCCTTGAGGTTTTCATCTGCTTTGTTTCTGTGCTGTGTCTCCACTCGTCTGGTGTCTGAGAAAGAGCAACTGTCAGAAGTCAGTGAAGGCAAGAGAAGTTTTGTTGGCTCTGTGAAAGCTCTGCTTTGTGGTACAGGATCCCTGGTGATTGACTCCCCCTATGTGATAGGTGAGAGTGAGGTCTAGACCACGTAACCCATCTGTCCTTATCTACTTGCACACAAAAGTTCACTACCTCCTTCCATGGGAAGTCAAATTTTACATATTCTTTAAAAAAAAAACCCGCAAACCCACAAACAACAGAAAAAACCTACAAGACAAGCATAAAAGAAAAATCAGAAAAAGTTAAATTAGAGCATGGTTTTAATGACACCAAGGTTGTGGGTTTGAGCCTGTGTGGGCCATTTACTTCAGCTCTGGACTCGATGATCCTTGTGGGTCCCTTCCAACTCAGAAAGGTTTGTGACTGTGCTCTGTGACTGTGACTAATTTTAACTAATTGACCTTTACCAGGAGTAGAGCAGAGTGCCCCCAGCACTCTGTGGGACACAGAAAGAGTACAAGGACTGCTCCGCATTAAAAATGGATGAGCACAACTTATTCTGCATATAAGGTCAAAATCTACTGTTCAATGAATAATGAGGATTGTACACACTTAATGCTTGGATAGCCAAGCATTTCTGTACATTTTATTTCCTGGTAGAAATGTGTATCTTTTCAAGGGATCCATGGCCACACTTTTGCTGTGTTATGAGTCGTTACTGACCCCCAGACTGTCTGTGCCTCTGCGAGGCTAATCCTGTTCTCGTCCTTGGGCCTCCCCTTGGTGTCAGGTTCTGTCACCTTGTCTTAATTTGGAAAGACAGGTGTCTGCCAGGGAAAAGCCAGAGCTTCCCTTGGAATGAAGAATGTAAACTCCCTCCCTCCAAATTATTATAATTTTGAAATTAAGGGGCTTTCAGGCAAAGACATGGGAATAGGAATAACGGTTATTTACTAGGAATATCAAAAATGTGGTAGTACAAAAAAGGCAAACAAACAAAAAAAGAAAAAAATCCAAACACTGACAGAGTCAGAACACAATGTGATACCCGGTTCTGTTGGTCAGGGTGTTGGGAGCAGTCCAATCCAGTCCTCCTGGAGTGACAGATGTGGTTCTGTTGGAGCAGAGATGATCCTGTAGAAGGGTCCAGTGGTGGTGAGATGGGTCTGATCTTCCTCTGGGAATCCAGTGCACACAGGCTGTGCTGGTGTTCCCAATCCCAGGTTTATCCAGGTCAATAATCCAGTGCACACAGGCTGTGCTGGTGTTCCCAATCCCAGGTTTATCCAGGTCAATAATCCAGTGCACACAGGCTGTGCTGGTGTTCCCAATCCCAGGTTTATCCAGGTCAATAATCCAGTGCACACAGGCTGTGCTGGTGTTCCCAATCCCAGGTTTATCCAGGTCAATAATCCAGTGCACACAGGCTGTGCTGGTGTTCCCAATCCCAGGTTTATCCAGGTCAATAATCCAGTGCACACAGGCTGTGCTGGTGTTCCCAATCCCAGGTTTATCCAGGTCAATAATCCAGTGCACACAGGCTGTGCTGGTGTTCCCAATCCCAGGTTTATCCAGGTAGGAATGCTGGGCTCCTCCCCTGGGTGCAGTATCTCCCGATGGATGATGGAATTGTCTCAGCCATGCAGTGAGCCCCGATGGCCTGTTAACAGCAGATATCCCCTGGAGGGAGAATGGGTCCTGGAAGAAAGAAATAAATACTGCCCTACCTGGTTTTAAACCTGGCCATTAACAGAGGACACCCACCGCCACTCCCCCCTCCCCTCGCTCCCAACTTATAAGATAAAGAAAAACACCTCTTCAAACAGTCTCAACTGATGGGAATAGAATAGAAGACACCATCTGACATCAGTGTGTTACCTGTCTGCATGCTCAGTCCAGCTCTGCCCCAAGCACTGCAGGGGCTCAGTGGATCTACCCTGTTTTCAAAGAGCTTCTCTTAACAAATTTCATCCAACCACTCCCAGTACCCAGCGATAAGCCACAAGCCAGGGAGTTCCTGAGGTGACAGAGGGATGTGCTTACACCAGTCATCCTCCTCCTCCTCACTGAGATGTCTCTGTGCCTCAAGCAGCAGGTTGGAAGTTCAGGAACAGGGGTTTGTGCTTGGCAGGTGAGCAGTGCTGGCTCAGATTGCTCTGGTGTCACAGGATTTAATCAATTTGCCATTTGCTTCATCAGGAAAGGACCATTTCCTGCAGTAGGACCATCATTCAGGGATGTCTGACTGTTGGCCAGGTGTGATGTAGGGACTTGCCAGAAAATAATGAACACACGTGGGTGTTCAGCTCTGTTTCAGCTGAAAGGAGCTGCAGTTCTGGGTCAGGATGGCCAGAGGTGGGAACTGCTCTGGAATTCAGGGGTGCTGGAGAAAGCCCTGCTGGGATTGTCAGTGTTACCTCAGTTGCCAGTTCAAGGATGAAAACCATTCCACTCTCAGCCAGCTTGGGAGATCTGAGCCATCTGCCCATGGTGGAGGGTCCTGGGCATCCCTGAGATCCCCTTGGAGAGGGTTTTTCTTTACACCTCTGAAGTGGATCTGACCCAGACACCTGTGCTTGACCAGAAACCAGTGTAGAGCTGAATGACAGTTTAGCACAGCAAATAAAACACACACTGGATTGTGAAAACCAAAATGTGCCAGAGCTGTTGTCCCCTGACTTGGGTTAGGGCCATTTGTTTATTTATGGACAAACTAATTGTATCCCTTCTGCTTTTACAGTAAGTGGATTTTACAATAGTTTTTCTTTTTAGCTCTAATTAGGAAAATGTTCTGGAAGTTCAATATTATTTATTTCCTGCATGTTAGTGACAAAATGAATGAATTCTAAAGTGATCAGTGATGGTTATAAACTTGCACATGGAGTTTGTGAAAGATTAAAATTATTTGAGACTAAGTGACTGTGTTTTGGTGAATTCTCATCCTATTAAAGACATGTAAAGGACTGAATTATATTCATAAAGTGAAATGAAACAGATTCTTTAGATCTGAGAGCTCTTAAGAGTATTCAAAACAAGGTAGAGAGCATTGCCCCTGCGGATTTTGGATCAGTTTACGACATTTTGTGTTTATCATAGGATAGTTAGCACAAGCCCTTCATTGTTGTTTTGGCTTTGTTGTTTGTTTGTTTGTTTGTTTGTTTATCTGGTTGGTTAGATTGTTGAGGTGATGCTCTTTTGTTTGTTTTTATGCTTTTACTTTAATCAAAGAAGTAAAGTAACCTTATTTTCCTTTCCAGTCTTTTAAATTAAACAGCTTAATAGTTCTTCTTAGTGCTTACTATCTCAGAAAAGGATTTAATCTTTGGGATAAAAGGGAATTTTATTCTCTTTGTATGTTGTTGTGTACTGGCAGCTGATCCCACCTACATTCTCCAGAAAAACTCTGAGCATTGAAACTTTGGCTCTGGAGTTTTGCTGTTCACTCACATGAATGTTGTAGCCAAAGATGACTAAAGATGATTTCAAAGTATCCTGTTCAGTAGTTGCACTGAAATCAAATGAATATGCTTGTTTATTTTAGTCCATGTTGCACTTTCAATTTTAATTGGGAAGAAGGGGAGCCATCCAGAACGTGAGGTAACAACAGCTTGATCACACTTCCCCCCCTGGGTCATCCAGCCTGGTCTGTACTGGGAACAGACCATTTTATTTGGAGTCTGAATTTAACAGCAAAAACTATTTCAGGAGCAGGATTGGTCCGTGTTTTATCAGTAGTTCACACATCAGTTATCTCTTATTGCAGTCTTAACAAAGAAACTTAATTTTCCTTAAAATCTGATTACCTGCTTTGTCATAATAAACCAGCTGATCTCTTGATGCATTAAGAAACACAAATGTTGAGTTTTAATAGCATTATTTATTTTTACATAAGAGATATAGATGAGAGAAGAAGAAAATGTGTGTAAGAAACCTTTTCTTGCCTATTTCATTTCTTTTTATCTCTAAATTAGGGGATGCAAACCAAAATTTCCTCAATCATCGTGGTGTTTCTGCCTCAGTAATTTCTCCTAATAAACCTTCCTCTGCACTCGCCATCTCTGAACAAGAAATTGCTTTGAGCTATTAATTATACATGTATTTCTCTTTTTTAAATCCAATTCTCTCTCTTTGGCCTATTATCTCTGTGGAGCAGCAAAGAGCAATTCAGATAGATTTGTTATCATTACCATCTAAAATGTTGTAGGATTCAGGGTTTGTTAAACTATCTCTTTTGTTAAGATATGTAGGGTTTTTGATTTTTTACTGTTGTCCAGCAAACTGGGAAGGTGTTGGGAAGGCAGATGCTGGCATTGTGATTCCATAAATGCTTGGACAACTGGACATAGTGCTGGCCAGTCACCTTGGTCTGCAATATCCTCTGGGAAGCCTCACTGATGTGCTTTAAAATATCTGAAGCAAATTTTCACCTCTGCCATTCACTCCTTGTTGCAGGGTGGGAGTTATGGACCATCCTTTCCCCAATTTTCATGGGATTTCATCAAGCTGGATTCTGGCAGAACTACAGGAACTACAATTAGGAATGTCCAGTCTCTTCCACTTGAGAATGCCAAAGCTCTCAGATATTTTGGTCCCAGCTGGTTGTGCCTCCAGACTCTGCCTTGAACCATTAAGTTTTATTTGTGCCTTCAGTGGATTTCCTTGGCATTGTGTGTTTGCACAGTGCTTCCAGGGGATAACCTTTGCTTCTCTCTTGTGTTCAGTGTGGGGTGTTTAGCCCCATTTTTAAACTTGAAAATTGAATTCCAGGTGTCAGCATGCCAAGGGAGGGAAGGTACAGCTGTGCTTGGGGGTTCTAAAGATGATCTACCAAGGAAAAACCTCTGATAGAAAGGAGAAAACAAGTAAGGCAGTACCTAGAGGGATCTCTTGTCTGTTTTGGGGTTGCAGTTCCCTCTCAGTGCTGCTTGTGATATAATTTGCCTTGAATTCATTGCAGCTGTAGTTTCTCTATGGCTTGTGAGTCTCTAGGGAGGTACAAAACCGTGTGGTCAGCTTTGAATTGTTCAATTACAACAATTGAACAATTCTCAGAGCACTGGGCACACAAGAGCTGTCCTTGATGAGCAGGGTCCTGAGCTGTGATGGCTGCAGCTAATTCCCCCTTAGAATTCTGCTCACATTGTGAAGAAGCTGTAAAAAAAAAATTGGCCTTAATGTGTGCTACCTGGAGAATTTCTGAAAATACAGTACGTGGTTAACAAAAAATGGTTTCAGGAATTATAAATTTCTTTTGCTGTGTCCTGACAAAAAATGATAAAATTTCCAGATGAGTCAGTGCTTTCCAAATTGAGATCTTCATCTGGCAATATTATAAAGATGTTTTAAAAAAAGGAGAAGTTTTAGTAACAAATACATGTCCCTGGATTTATCTCCTATTTAATATTGTAGCAGCCAAGACACTTATGTCAGAGGATCCTAAAACTAAGTTATTGTTAGAATTAATCACAAAAGAAGTTGTCATGCCTACCAAGCACCCAGAACCAACCAGTAGCTTTTCAACCTCAGGTTTAAATCTCATAAATTTCTCAGTTATTCACCCATAATATCCTACCCCCTGTGGCAGTGCTGTGGTGCCAGCACTGCTCCAGCTGCACCTCACCAGGGAAATGTGTCTTGAGAGGTGCAGTGGCCCTTGTGTGAGGTGGCATTTGCTCAGAAATATCTTGTACAAGCAGCAGGACTCCTGCCAGGCCCCACCAAGCAGGAGCGTGTCTAGGAATGGAATGGGTTTGGTTTTCCTTTCCCCTTTTGGGATCCCGGTTTTGAAGAGGAGGGACTGAGGAGAGCTGACTCCTGCAGGGAGTCTACACCCAACAAGAGGCTGCAGCAGAGGCAGGGGCAGAGGGCAGCATTGACCCTGCAGGTCAGGGGACCTCGGAGGTGACAGGGACAGACCAGAGGGTGCTGAGGGGGGCAGGGACTGGGGATGGGAAAGGGAAAGGGCAGCAACTGCATTGGGATCCAAGGAAATCCACAGTGCAGAGTCTGAGGGCAGTGAGAGGTGAGGCAAAAGGAGGAATTAGCAGTTTTTTTGTATATCTGTACATTTTCCCACTGTTCCCAATATCAGATGTGTAGATTCTTCCTGTCCACCAGAATCCCTTCAGGAAGTTTTAAGCTTTATCTGCTCTGTCTGCAATGTTTTATCTGCTGCATTGCTGTGGGTTTGCTGGTCCAAAACCCCAGAAAAGAGGTGTTAGCCTTGAGTTGTGTTGGATTCCTGTTCCTGTGTTTTCTCCCACCCATGCAGAATTCTCCTTCTTAGATCTGCTGATACTGATTAACTTTCCTCAATTGCTTTCAAATCTGGTCCTGAAAGGGCTTCTGACTGGATAGGCACAGCATTCCAATAGCTCCCATTCCTGCTGCTTTCTTTATGAAAGCTAGTACTGTCTACCCTAAAAATAAAAATATTTGGAAATGTTTGTTATAGAATATAACACATTGTATACTATCTGTTGTGTAAGAATTCCTGACAATGGAATTGGTGAAAGTTAAGTGCCACAGACCTTACCCCCCAAACCCACAACCTCCTGAAATCTCTCTCAGAAAAATTCTGTCAATAATTATTATGTGCTTATGTTTCTTTAATGTGTGCTCAGTCACAGGATTGCTTGAGGTTCAACCCTAGTTATCACAATCTGGAACCCCGCAGAGCTTTTAGATTGTGCCTGGGGTGCTGAGCACCTCCTGCTTTTTGTAGTCTCTGTTCTGTCCAATTTTTCCCTTTCTTTATTTTTCTCATCTGTTTTATCTTTATGGATTACAAGTCCAGATGCAATTCTAATCAGTGTTGTAGTGAAAAAGGGCAGCTGGTGTTGCAGAGCTCCCAGGAGATCCCGAAGGGGTGCAGGAAGGGTGTGAGGAGGGTCCTTCCTGCTCAAAAGAGGTTCCATGAGCAGTGGTGGCTCACCAATGAAGAGAGTGGGTCTGAAAGAGTAAATGTGCTTCAGAGCATCCCAGGGCTTGTGCAGAGATGCTCTTTGGCCCTTCTCCAGCTGGGTCAAAGTGGCCCACAGACACTGTGCAGGTTTGTCCCTTTGTTCTGGTCATTCCCTGCTGGAGCAGCAGATCCCACTGGTCAAAGCAGAGCAGCCTTCGCTGCAGGGACTGAACAGTGCCCCCAGTTCTGATTTGTTGGCAAAGAAAATTATCCCCTGGAAAACTGACACAGCTGCCTGAAAATTAAGAAAAAAAAAAAAAAAGATACATTAAATAAAACGAGGTCCTAATTTTGTTATGGGGATAAGAAGATCTTACTGCACCAAAATTTGCTAAATCTATCAAGCAGCACAGTGAACCCACCACAAATTGTGATGTGAGAGCCCCCAGGGCTGCTGCTAACCAGAGACAGGGATTTGTGGAAGTGGTTTCCACCTTTCCATGGCATTTTACAGTTCAAAGGTGTTCTGTGTCTTTCCCCTGCCAGGTTTTATTAGCAGGCCTGAGCAGTTGCTGCTGTACTTACAGCACCATCCTCATGTGAGCTTTGCTTTTCTCCTCAGGGCTTTGAGTGACAGGTGGAACTACTGAAAACAACATACTTCAAGACCCTCTTGCCCTCCTTCAGAGCTGTGTTAGAATACTTTGCTATTTATATTTAATCTGCCTTCTTGGGGTTTGATTCAATGCAATGGCTTTTTGAAATCCAAAGGGTAAGGGATCACACACTTGTACTTGGACAGAAATTGAAAATGTAATAATACTGTGAACTCCTGGATCTGACTGAGCCTTCCTGTGCAGGGGCTCCTCACGTCCTGAGTGGTTCCAGAGAGCAGCCAGCATGTGCAGGACCTGGATCTCTGAGGCTGCCACTCAGTGCCACCTGAAAATTAGGATTTAAAACTGGCACCAGTGATGTGTCCAAACAGCTGCCTTTCACCATTGTGGCACATCTCACTTTCTGCTGTTTCAACACATTTTCGTTGAGTTAATACAATATTGATAACAGAAAAAAACCCCAAAGTTACACAGCTTTTCTAGCTTGGGATATGCCTTTTTTGGCTGGATTGCTCCTTTCGGTGTTTTCCCCTGTTTGCAGCAAATTATTTTCCAGTTCCCCAAGTTTGAGAGGCTCATTTCAAGCTGTCAGAAAACCCCATCTGACCTACAGAGATTAGGGCTCCTGAAGTACAACAAGCAGTTTCCTTGCTATTGAAAACAATTTTGAAAAGATCTTTTGGGATTATTGCCGTGATTGGTTTGGGTTTGGTTTCTTTGGTGTGGTTGTTTTTTTGTTGTTGTTGGTTTAGTGTTTGTTGTTGTTGTTGTTTTTGTTTGTTTTTATTTTTTCTGTTAGGTTTTTTAAAGTAGGTTTATTTCTAAACTTTTTCTTAAGATGCCCTTGGCACAGACACTTTACACTGCCAAATATTTAAAATTTGTCAAGAGAACTTTCCAAGAAACTTCTGAAATACAAAAAATAAAACCCAAAGAACCCTACTGAAATATTCATCATATGTTACCTGAAATATCTTGTGAATAATGGGCAGATACTGTACCAGCAGGTAATCTTTAAAATAACTTAATCAAGTAGCAACTGGTAACATTGTGTGATGTTGCTTCTGGGAATAGTGGCAAGCAGCAGAAATGTTGATTACTTGGCCCTTTGCCTTTCTAGTGCTGAATTACTGAAATCACGGTGAAACTTTTGCATTAATGCACATAATTCTCTTTTTTATTTTTAGATATTAATATTTTCTGACTGGAGAAAATGCAAGTGAAACTTTCTCCACATTTTCACCGGCTTTTCTGTCTGGTTTGGATCTGTGTGGGTCCTCTGTGAGGGAATATTTTGCTAATTTGCAGCAGACTGAGAAATGTGTAAGCAAAATATCCATGATACATGAATGCACATAGGTAAGACGTTTCTTAAAATTAAAATATATGCTGGTGCAAAAGACAGCACAAATCTAAGTTGCATCTCAGATGTTAATAATTGAGATTTTTCTTTTGATCTTGCGAGATTTGTCAGAAGATTTGATTTAGTTATACTCTTGCTTATTATAGGGAAAATGTTTATGGATAATAATCTGTAAAGTTTTCATTTGGTGATTAAAAAAAAAAAAGAAATATATATTTCCTTGGATCCAAGCCTTTGGTTTTGCACTTGAAATGTTAAAGGAGCTGTGAAACTGCTAATTTGCATCCCCAGGAAATGTGGAACACCTGTTTTTTTGGCAAAGATCTTTACTAAAAAGGAGAAAATAGTTTCAAAAAATGTGTACTCCAGGGTTGGTCCCAGCTAGCAGGCCTGGGTCAGCTTTAGTTTAAAATGGAGTTAATTCCAGTCTTGAACACTGTATAAACAGGATTATGGGAAAGTTTTAAACACAGATTTTCCTTTATGAGTGTATTTTTCAAGTTTAAAACTGGGACTTCTTATTCTGTCCCTCACCTGGGGACGTGAGCTGTGGGTTTCTGAGCTGTCACACAGTAGGTACAAACTGAGATCCTCTAAATCGTACCTTTGTGAATACAAAACAGTGTCACAGGAATCCTTGGAGCTTCTCCCAGAACTGCTCCAAAGACAGACCAGGGTGTTTTGCTCTGGGTGCTGCCCTTCAACCAGGGTGAGGAGCCCAGGGCCGGGGGCAGCGATCGGGCCCGTGGGAGGCTGAGCCGCCATCCTGACTGTGATCATCAGTGCGGGGCAGAGAAAGCTCTGCCAGGAAAACAAACCCTGTTTGTTCTGCTCTTTTCATAGCACGGCCATCTGCTGGAGGCAAGGCAGGAGCGGGCAGAGCTGCACCCCCGGCCCCGTGTAACAAAGGGAGGGCTGGGCCGTGGGGCTGGACCCTTTGTCTGGAGCAGCCCTGGGGTACCCGGGCAGGTTCTGAGGGGAGCTCAGCCCCCTGCCCGCCTGCCTGGGGGAGCTCAGCCCCTCTGCCCTCTGCCCCGCCTGCCTGGGGGAGCTCAGCCCCTCTGCCCTCAGCCTGCCTGGGGGAGCTCAGCCCCTCTGCCCTCAGCCTGCCTGGGGGAGCTCAGCCCCTCTGCCCTCGGCCTGCCTGGGGGAGCTCAGCCCCTCTGCCCTCAGCCTGCCTGGGGGAGCTCAGCCCCTCTGCCCTCTGCCCCGCCTGCCTGGGGGAGCTCAGCCCCTCTGCCCCTCTGCCCCGCCCGCCTGGGGGAGAGAGCAGCTGCCCCACAGGCACAGAGATTCAGCACTGATGATTAAAATCCCCCTGGGGGTGCCAATAGCGAATACACAAACCAAACAGAGAGCAGTTTCTGAAAGGCTGAGAAAGGCTGTAAGCAACTTCAGCCCCTCAAGCCCCAGTAAAGCAGCAAGGTCTGGCCATTAAGGAGTTTTGAGGGGGTTGCACATATCCTTAAACAGCCTTTTATGACAATACTCTCTGTGTCATGGGTGCTGTATAAATAACACAATTTCTCACCCATACCTAGGGACAGGAGGGATTTGCTTGTGCTCTGCCTGTTCCTCCTGGTGTCACATTGCCATGCACAGGGATGGGTCACCCTGGGATCCTGGGCTCTGTGTGTGTGGGGACAGCTGCTGTTTATTCCTTCCTATCGTGCACATTGCACTGTTCTCAATTCGCCTCCCACACCAAGTTATGTTCCTGTATTCAGTTGAAAGGGCACCTAAAGAGCACTATGACACTTCCCTGTGCTCCCAGCCAATGTAACAAAGACTACATTTTCCAGACCTGCAGCATAGCATCAAATGTATTTTTGATTTAGGTTAGTAAGTATTGAGGCCAGAAGGATGTGGAAAATTTATTATCACTTCTTATATGACTTCATCTGCAAGTTATTGCTGTGTTGAGCCCGGCTGGACATCTGTATGCGAGTTTGCAACTCTACTGAAGCGTAAAAAAAGAAGGAAATCATGTCTTGAAGTCCTCTAGTCATCTCTCTTGGTAGTTTGCTCCACTGGTTGCTTGCTCTTATAATGTGTGCCTTAATGCAGACTGATTTTTGTTTGGATTCAGTGTCCTGTTTGTCCCCTCTCACCTCATTAGAAATCTTCCTTATTGCTCATCCACATCACTTTGTTCCTGGGAAGGAGCCTCTCTCTGCTTTATCGTGCAGTGCAGCTCTGCAGAGATCTTTGAGAGAGTCCAGGGAAAGTATTGACATGCCAGTGGGATGCTGCTCCTGATCTAATTAGTCTGTCTTGGGTCCCTCCCTCCTGTTTTGCTGTGTTTAATTATCCGGGCTGCAGCTTGGAGCTGGCTCTGAGGGGCATTTAGGATGGCCCTGAGTTGCAGCTTTAATGGGTTAAACACACCAAAATTCTTGAGGGTCAATGTAAGGCTCTGTTTTTCCAGCACTCAAATATTGCCCTGCCATAAGGGGTCTGTTCATTCTTGAGATTCAAAAATGAGCTTGAAGGAGTTTTAAACTTCTGAGGTTTTGTAAATCTTGAAAACCTGGAAAGCATAACAGAGAGAAGGAAACTGGAGCTGGGAAAGGGGCTGGAGCCCCAGGAGAGGCTGAGGGAGCTGGGAAAGGGGCTCAGCCTGGAGAAAAGGAGGCTCAGGGGGGACCTTGTGGCTCTGCACAAGTCCCTGACACGAGGGGACAGCCGGGGGGGTCGGGCTGTGCTCCAGGGAACAGGGACAGGAGGAGAGGCTCAGGTTGGATATTAGGACCAATTTCCTCACAGAAAGGGTTCTCCAGCCTGGCACAGCTGCCTCAGGGAGGGGTGGAGTCCCCATCCCTGAAAGGGTTAAACCTATGTGAATGTAGTGCTTGGGGACACGGTTTAGTGGTGGCCTTGGCAGTGCTGGGTTAATGGTTGAACTTAATGGTCTTGGTTGGTGTTTTCCATCCTAAATGATTCTATGATTTTAAAGTGGAGGGTGATAAGTAGGCTCCAATCTACTACACCTGGTATTCTGTAGGATTGTTTCCAGAAAAATGCTGTGTTTCTCCATCCATATAATTGATGGATTGGATGGGACAGGACAGATTAGCACCAACTAGTCTTAATTTACAAGTCTACAACTGAACTGTGATACTTTGGGCAGTAGATCAATATTTTAATATATTTCATATATATATTAGTATATTTTCCTGCATGTCACGAGTGACTTTCTGTGCTGGAAATGGCTTAGAAAATATTTTTTTAACAAGCTGAACCCTGGCAACTTTGTTGCAGTTACTTCCTTACTTTCTTCCATAGAGTCTTTGTAAAGTTTCCTTAACATGTGGTGTTTTCTCAGAGCAGTTTTTATTTTCCAGAGCTTTTATCAGCTGAGATGCTGTTCTCTGAGGTTCCTGGATGTGTCCATCTCCCAGGCCTGCTCCTCCCAAGCACAGGCTGAGATCTAACAGGACCCAGAGAATCATGCTTATTTGACATACTCAGTGCTGTGACCTAGACAGCATCACTTTCAATGTGCCAGGGTTTCACTGCTGGCTGCACTCAGTGCACTGTCCTGCCTGACACACGGTTCTGTGTCTGTGATGCTCCTCTGTGGAATCTGTTCATGGGGAAATCCTCCCAGCCTTGTTCACTTTAAACTCCTTCATCTCCCAACAAAGTCAGTGGCTCTCAGTGGGAGTTGCCAGATTAAGACTGAACAAAGACCTCAGGATTTGGTTCCCTGTCGGTGCCTTTGTTTGTTCCTTTCAGCTCAAACTATTTGTCATTTGTTTCTATTGAATCATAGGACAAATTGATTTAATTATTTTGGTCCCTCAAGCATCTTTGACATCTTGCCTACTGTTTAGGGGAGGTATAAACCCTGCAGTTTTCTCTCTAGTTTCTTATATTTAATAATAAGCAATAATAAGGTTGCTGTATTTGCATTCTAAATGTATATTTGAATATTTTGAAGAGTCTACTTTGTAGCTTCTTAATCATAAAAACTTGCTGAAAACGTGGATTTTTTCAGAGAGGTGGGGAGAAAACCTTCCAAAGAAAATAAAACAAGTGACAAAACTCTGTATCACACAGATGTGGTTGAGTGGAGAAGGAGGAGAAAAAAATAGTGCCCAAAGTCCCAAATCAGTTTATGTTCTTAAAGAGTCTTTATGTTTGCATGTTTGGAAATAAATACATTAAGGGAAGAAAAAAAAAATCCCAAAAGTCCCAAATCAGTTTGTGTTCTTAAAGACTCTTTATGTTTGCATGTTTAGAAAAGAAGATATGAAGGGAAAGAAGAAAGAGTTAGAAAAGAGTTACTTTGTGCTTCTATTTTTGGGTATGATGGCACATAGAATTATGTTCTATAGAACCCATTTCCTCTCCATATTTACATGAAATCTGCAAATATTTGAAGTAATTTTATCTCCTGGCATACATATGTGCATTGGTGAATCATGTTGTGAGCTGATATTTAAATCGGTTGCAAAATACTGGTGTTCTGCAAAATCAGTGTCTTAAAGACTGAATTTGTCACTGATTCTTTTTTCTTGAGGTGAAATCAGCAGCTTTGTCTCTTTCCATTACATAGAATCACCTGTTCAAATAGAATCACAGAATGGTTTGGCTTGGGAGGGATCTCAAAGTCTTCTTGTTCCCAGCCCTGCCATGGGCAGGGGCACCTTCCACTGCCCCAGCTTGCCCAGGTTGATGATTCATATGGTGTGAATCCCACAGCAGTGAGTTTGGGATCCTCAGGCTGTGTCTGCATGCTTGGATATCCCCCTAAAAGCTGGTGCAGAGTTTGTGGCTGGTGGAAAGGGGGAATGACCAGGATGGTGTTGGAAGGGACTGTTGATGCCACAGCAAGCTGTGGAGTGACATCCTTGAAATGCACCTTTGAAAAGTGACATTTTTATTTATCCAGCGAGTTCATTGAGTGGAACACTGACCTGTTTGAAGAAGAGCTGTGAGAGTCTGGTGCTGTGACTCTTCTGTGAGTATCTCCCATCACAGCCATTCCTGCAGTGCAATGAAAATTCCTGCAGAGAAACGGCAGGAATTTGATCAACTTTCCTGCTGTGGATACACTTGAATATGAAAGAAAAATGCTGAAAGTTTGAAGTTTAATCTGCAGTGTTCTTTGTTACTGTCCTGTCCTTTACTGTCCCTTTTTGTCCATTCCTCCAATGCATAATTAAAAGGGAGGAAAAAATAGGAGGAGAAGAAAGAAGAAAAAAAAAAAAAAAGAAATCTTTCCAGGACTTTTGGCTCTAATTAGATTTTCATTAAGGTTTTATAAAATCTATTACACAAATCCTCATAAGAAATGAGAGCACAGTTCATGGAGATGATTAACAAATTGGCTTAATGAACTTGTCTTGAACCTCTCAGACCCACTGTGGAGTTCTGGCTCCCCTGAAGTGTTGGAAGGAAACACATCCAGAGTGTCAGTTCTGAGCAGTGTAAGGAGGAAAATGAGCTCAGATGGGCCCAGCCGTGCTTGTTCTTTTTCAGCACATCCAGCAGCACACTGAGCTGTCTGATGTGACAGCTGCAGCACTGAAAGCCCCACAGAGCCACACCCAGGGCACGGGGCTGTGGCAGCTGAAGGCAGATTTACCCTGAGCAGACTCAGGGGGCTGTGGGATGAGGAGTGCCTGAGTCCTTATCTGTTTGGAGATAAGGGAAGGCAGAGCAGCCCTTGGTCCCGTTTGTTTGTGCTGCTGGAAATCCCAGCGCTGTAATCCTGGAGTGACCTGCTCAAGGGCTGCCAGCAGGCACCCCAAGCAAGGTTAGAACTGCCAAAACAGAGGCTGCTTCCAAAAATTATGTCTGAGAGGGGAATTGAGAAATTGTGTTAACTTCCACACCTCTAGGATGGTGAAATGACAATTTCTAAAACTCCTCAATGGTTTATGCAGTCATATATATATATATAACCTCAAAACATTTTATAAAAAATATATATTTCTTGATGTTAAGCAGGTACAGGTGGAAAAGGTCTCCTAACCAGATTTTGTTTGAGGTGCTGTGCTTGGTTTCTGACTGTTCTGGGATATGTAGGTTTGAATTTAACCGTGTGAGGTCTGAAAGCATGGATGAAAACAAACTTGTAATCAGGAATTTGGCCCTAGGTCATCACGAGAAACAGCCATCAAAACTGCTCTTTAAGGAATGTTCTTTAAGGATGTTCTTTAAGGAATATTATTGAAATATAATTCCAGACAGGATTACCAGATCCACTGGGACAACTCCTGATGCAAGTTCTGGCTTCAGAGCCATGGTCCTGCTCTCTCTTCTTTCTCACAGTGTCTCTGCCTTCTGCCCTGGTTGCTAGTGGACAGAGTGCTGTTGTACAAATCAGGGAGGTGCCTGACTGGTTGTGGTTTTTCCTGGGTTATTTTCTGCTGGATCATTCCCATCCTGGATCTGTGAGTGTGCTGTTTGCCTCAGCACAGCCCCAGAGAAGGAGATGGGAATGTGTGGCTGAGGAGAGCCCAAGCCCTGGCACTGCCTGGTAGCTCTGCTCTTGAATGTTCCACCTCACTCAGCTATTTCAGCCTGAGAATTAAAATTGTGCTCCTTTCCTTTACTGGGAGGGAGCAAACACCACAGACGTTCTTCCTGGCTCTGTTTAACTCCAAACTCAGCTGTGTGGGATGTCCATGGTGCCCCTCTCCCTTCCAGCTGTGCAGGAGCAGGAGCAGCAGCTCCTTTGCCATTCCCCAAGTGCCACCTGTGAGCGGGAATTCAACGGGGAAATGCAGCACAGAACGGGAGTCGCAGCTTGTCCTCATTATTGCTGCCTCTTGCCAAGCCTAAAGCATCTCCTTTTGACTCGTAGGAGAGAGATCAAATGCTTGGAAGAAGCAGAAGTTCTGGAAATCCAAAGTTTGGAAATGAGGCAGCAGCTCGCTGGGTGTGGTGCCTTTTAATCACCAGCTGCGGTGCAGGAATCAATGTCTGACACTTGTCAACACCAAATGTCCTGGCCTCTTGTGGGCATTGTGCTCCAGAGCCATCATCTCAAACTCGTCTGGCACCGGGAGCTGGGATCTGCTCCCTTTTGCCAACACTTATCTGCAGGATACAGCAGCGTTCAAATAACGTGCAGCATCTCATCTCCAATCAGCACTGTGGAAAATAAGCTTGGATAGAGGTACTTTGCCAACTCTAAATACATATTAGAAAAGTCTTTTGTCTTTGTAATATCAAGGTTAAAAACTGCTTTGCAGCCTTACAAGTTATTTGAAAGTTAGGTCTTAAAGGTTAAGAATTAAAAACTCTTAGCTTGCCCTTGTAACCTTGAGTCACTTCTTTGTGCACACACGCTATTTTACAATTATTTTAATTGCAGAATAGCAATCCTAGCTTCACATCTTGCAGTTCATAAAGGTTAAGGAATTGCACCTGAGGGCAATGGCTATGTCACATCGAGATTTTCTTAAATGTGTCTCTGCTGGAAGCAAAAATGCCTTGCTGTTAAAAGCAGAATTTATTAGTCAAATAAACTGGGACCGTCCTGGTGCCACCCGCGTCTGGTCTCACAGTAACCTTAAATGTATATGAGGAAATGTCCCTTAAGGTAGTGTTCACTTTACTTTTTAATTTCATATTAAAGTTCTCTGCAGTTTGTTATTTGTTTATTAAGGGAGAGGATGAGGAGGTTTAATTACTGGAATAGGGAATGATGCAGAGCTGCAGTTGTGGGCTGGTTTTGGGGTTATTTTCCTGCTGCAGGAAGTGCCAGGACCCCACTGTGAGCACACAGAGGGTTGAGCTCCTTAAATTATTTTGCAAAAAACCCCTTGTTTCTGTGAGGAATTGAGCATCTTATTGCAGAGGATCAAGCCAAATGTTGGTAGAATGTGTGGGACTGGGTTCATGTACCTTGAATGAACTGTCCTGAGCACTGGAGAAGTTGGAAATTTGGAATACAGGCCAAATGCTGTGCATGCAAAGACTATCAGTAAAACTGGAGTAAAGAAATTATGGCCCCCTGTTTCCACTGCAATCAACCTTCAATGAATTCAGGAGGATGAGGATTTGGGCAGTGACTCCTCTTCTGCAAGGCAGGACCATGACTGGACTGATAAAACTCAAGTGATATATTTACTGATGAGGTTTTTAGTTTTGATGGGAGGGGATGAAAATTAGCATTTAATATTTGCAGCAGCTTTTTGACATTCTATAGCTGGGCACCAAGGACTTGTAAATGATAACTCCAAGTATCAGGAAGCAGATGTTTCTTGGGGAAAAAAAAAACACCCAAACTGCTCACAGCAGATGCAGTCAGGTATATAAATAAACACAAAATATAGTGGAGGCTTGGTTTTTTAGGGTGTTTCTGCTTTTTTGGTGGGGGAAAGATGACTAAAGGTGTCTATTTGTGTTTTACCTAATCACAAATTTTAATTTTGTTGTATATTTTGATCTCTAGTCACCAAATTGTTCTTTGGCAATAAACAGCTCTTTGAAACTGTTCTCAGAGGAAATACACAGGAAATTCTATTGCCTCTTTGGTGATGTTCACTTGAAAGGACTTACTAATTAAAAGCAGAGCAAGTTGGGACAACTATTGTATTTATTGGCTATTAGGATTTTTAAGCTAGGTAGCTGAATGATCCATCTTAGATCTATTTTTACACAACTCCATCTCATTGTTCTTATACATGATATTAAATGATTCATGTATTTTCTCTTTTCTTTTCCTCCCACTTCTATGAACTGCATTATTTTTGGGGATGTTTCCAGCCTAATTTATGAAATCTCTGTGTGTATTTGTTTCTCTCTTTCTTCATTCAGAGATAGTTATTAAATTCAAGTTAAATTCAAGTTACTGACTACTAGCAGATGGAGTAAAGCCCTGCAATCCAAGGAAGTTTTGCTGGTGGAAATGCTGGATGTCAGTTTAAGGTGGGTTATTGCACAGGCTCCACAGGGAAAGCTTGGATGTTCATTCTGCTCACGATTTGGCTTTCCCACAGCAGCAGCTGGGATGCACTGGCACTGGAGGCACTGGAAACCATTCCACTTGCACCGTGCAGCCCTGGCTGAGCAGCACTGATGGCACAGAGCTGAAAATCACCCTGAGCCTCTGGAGCTCAGCTCCCCTGGACCTGCTGCTGCCCTGAGCCACAGCAACATTTGACTTGTGTTTGTTTGAGTTTTTAGATCTGTGGTATTTGACTTTTCAACCCAATGGCATAAGCTATTAACATCTCTTCAGTTTTATAAACATACCAAGAGTGTCTTTT
>VWYP01006018.1:0-15299 GCA_013400435.1 Pycnonotus jocosus | reverse complement strand
TTTTTTTTTTTTTTCCTTGAATTTGCTTATTTGTATTTGGGAAGCTTCTGAGATAGAGATGCTGTGATATATTCATACTTGGTTTAAAAAAAATAACCAAAACCCAACAAAGAAAAGCAGCTTTCAAAATCAAGCTGATTCTTTGTGTAAGAAACCCAGGCAATTCAGTGGAGCTGTTCTCATGGAATTTATTCACAATTTAGGGTTCAAATGATCAGTCAGGGGGGATGAATGTTCCTCCTCTCCAGTCTTACTTGGTCTTTATTTCCATGATAACAAAGGCAGTGGTTGCCTGCTAATTTCATGTGTTAGGCTTTTTGCCACAAGAAAATTCAGTGTATTTAACCTGATAAATAAGTAGATGTTGCTCATGATATTTCAAAAATTAAGAGGGGAAAAATTTCAAGTTTGGGAACATACATTTGCAGAGTCCCAGAGTTTTCTAAAGGTGAATCAAGGTACAGAGATTTAATTCCCATCAGCCAGCTGCCCATGGCAGATTTTAGATTCCTAAAATGGTGCTAGTGACTGTGGCAACTTAGCAACAAAAAAAGGCAGCCAAGTTTTAACACTTCCTTCAGTTGTCTCTTGCTCTAAACCAGAAAACTAATTATAACAATATTCTCCTGTTGTAATTGTGACTGTGGATGACTGATGGCAAACATGTAATTAACTGATGCAGGAGTTGACATAAGACAGTTGACACCAATTTTTTATACATTATTATATGAAGACATGTAGTGAAGCAATTAGTCCTTCATTAGTTCAGAGTTATTTCAAAAGCTTTGAAATACTTTCGTGGTTAATTTTTAATCATCAAGGAAATGTATCTTGTAATGGTGTTAACTTCAGGGACTGAAATTAAACGTGCTCCCATGAGACTCGTTGCAATAAGATAAACGTCCTGCACAGCTGCTGGGCCACAGAAGCTTTGGGAGGATTTGGGGGCTCAGCAGGGCTGAGGCTTTAAAGCTTTTCCTTGTTTTTCACAGTTCTTGGTGCTTGCAGGATGTCAGGGATGTGCTCCTGCACACAGGGGAGGAGCTGCTGTCTGCGCCCACCCTGATGTTGGCTGATGCTTTTGCCTCTTTGGTTGGTGGAGCTGAAAGCTGCAAGCCAGGCTTAGGTGTTACTGTTCCATTTAATGGGTGTTTCTCTCCTCCTTTGCCTGTCATAGTTAAAAGGGAACTGAAATGTCACCTGGTGAGGACAGGCAGCTGCTTAGCCACGGGACAGGGGATTTAGTTCAGGGTTCCTTTGGGATTCCTTTTGTCTATGATTTGTTTTCCCGTTCTCAGCTGGCTTTGTGATAAATCTTTAATGAACTTTGACATCTTTCCATCTACTTGAAAACCTTTTCTTTAATTGTTTTTTTAAGGAATTCCTGAAAATATTTTCTTGGGCTTTCACTGGCAATTTGTCCCCTTCTTTCCTCTAAGAAAATCTGCCCTCGGCTGGGCTGGAAGCAATGAACAGAATAGAGGTGCATTGCAGTGTGTCATGGGGGGGATCCTCGTTCTGTGCAAAGTCTTTATAAAAACCCTTTATAACTTACACTTATGTTGTGAAATTATGTATAGCTTATATGAAAAGTGGGAAACTGAGCTGTCAAAGATGGGTCTCTGAGCAACCTGGTCTAGTGGAAGTCTGTGCAGGGTTGGAATGAGATGATCTCGTGGGAGGGTCCTTCCAACCCAACCCACTCTGTGGTTCTAATGAAATAAAACCATGCAGTGGAAAGAACCTGTTGTATAAAAGCTGGAAAACCACTTTCCAAATGCAGATGTCTTGTAAAATGTTTTGTTCATAAATTTTTGCAGATTTCTGATTAAGCACTGAAAAGCTGTTCTGGAACAAGGCCTGTTCTGTTGATGTGAGCATGGCTGGAGTCTGGATAGGATGGCCTTTTTGTACAAGTTGCAAGAATCTTTTTCAATGCACTACAAGCATTAAAGCTGTGTTAGGTTGTCAGCTAACACAAATTAAAGCAGTCTGAATTCAGTAAGGAAATATTATAACACCTGGGCCTTTGAAACAGACATGGTACTTTTCTATATGTTTTCATAGTAATTTTAGTAGTATTAATTAGTTAATTATTTTAACTTCAGTAGTAATATTTAGTAGTTTAAATTTTGGTAGTAATAATTACTTTGTTATTCAGCTTTCATTATTATTTACCTAATGCTGCTGGGAGAAGAGTATTTAATTCCTCCCATGATGTTTCAAGGTGCTCCTTTTCCTAGCAATCTCCCTAAAATGCATTTTTGGGTGTGCTGAAATGAGCAGTGTCACAGTAACTTCTTTCATCTCAGTGGCAATGAGTCACTGGTGTCCCCAAGATGGGTGTCCCCAAGATGACTGTGCCCCACTGGTGTGCCAAGATGACTGAAGGTTTGATAATGTTCAGGTGTTAGAGGCAGCCTCTGAGAGGATGCTTGTGCTGGGGATGTGCTTTCACCTTCCTTTGTTAGGCAGAAATAAAACTTCTCAGTGGAGGTTGCTGTGCCCAACACCTGTGAATAGCACAAGTAATTATTGTTCCTGATGGATTTGTACCTTTAGGACACACTTCCAGCTACACTTGGTGGAAAGAGAGTGAGGAAAAGAAAGGGAATCACGTTGGTCACGATTTAAGCTGCATAAGACTTCCTTCCCATACATAATTTTCTGCTCTGAACAGTGGACACATTCTGAGGTACACGGGGAGGAGAAGAGGTTGAGGATGTTCATGGGGGATTGGGGACTCAAAGGAAGAGAATGTTATTAGGCTTTTTAGTTTTTAAATGTGTTCCACACACTTTAAGGCAGTTTTAAAACAGGTTCAGGAGCAGTTGCACTGGTATCAGGTGGTTGGACAGCTTATTTGTCATTGTATGGCAAACTGTAGTGAATAGTAGTGCAGAGAAGTAGAATTCATGTGAAAATGAGGGAAAACAGACCTAAAGCAGCACTGTACATTAAAAAAAAAAAGAAGACAGGAAAACCCAAACCAAACAAAAAACAACAACAAAAAGAGAGAGAGAAGAAGAAAGAAGAAGGAAGAAGAAAGAAGAAAGAAGAAAGAAGAAAGAAATAAGAAGGAGGAAGAAGGAGAAGGAGAAGGAGGAGAAGAAGGAGAAGGAGAACGAGAAGGAGAAGGAGAAGGAGAAGGAGAAGGAGAAGGAAGGAGAAGAGGAGGAAGAAAAAGAAAAAGAAAAAGAAAAAGAAAAAGTAAAAAAGGCTGGCCTCAGTTATCTTGAACTGAAGTCTCCAGCAGTTCACTGTACTCAGCCCTTCTAAGGACCAAATCCTGTTTGCATGTGAGAGAAAGAATTTTCAGTCTTCAGGCTCCTGGCTGTGTTCCAGGGTCACAGAATCATTTAAATTAGAAAAACCTTGGAGACCACAGAGTCCCAGCTGTGCCCCATCCCCACCTTGTCCCCAGCCCAGAGCCCTGAGTGCCACCTCCAGCCCTTCCTGGGACACCTCCAGGGATGGGCACTGCAAACCTCCCTGGGCAGTTCATTCCAACATTGAATTGCCCTTTCTAGGAAGAAATCCTTCCCAATGTCCAAGCTAACCCTGTCCCAGAGCAGTTTAGGTTTGGGTTGCAGGCTGAGGCTGTGTGGCACCACAGCTCTGTGCTCCAGGATGAGCTGCTGGCTGTGGGACACCATGCTGGACAAGCCTCTCCCTCTGCATGAAGGTTAAATGAGACTTTTGGGGAGGAAAATAATATTTTTCTTTTAATTTTCTTTTTAAATTTTTTTCCCCTCCTCCTGTTCTCCCAGCTATCTGCATCCTCTAACACAAAGTGAGGAAAAAATGCAGCATAAAGCACTTTGAGGGGATTGCTGAGGCCTGGGAGAGCAGCCTTTAGCAGGGATGGCAGTCTCACTCTTTTTACCCAGGGAAAAGTGGGTGGAATTATCTGTTAGGTACCACAGGAATCTTTTTTACTCTGCTATGAAAAAACAAATGGTGCCAGTCTGTGCCTGTAATGTGACCCAGGAACAAGAGATGTCCGAGTGGATCCAGCTGGGGTCAGGTTGGTTTGCAGCACACAAATATCTCCGACTCGTTCTCACTCTGGAGCAAGTCCATAGAGGTGAGAGAAATAATCCTGGAAACCGATGAGCAGTGCCTGCCTTTTCTAATTTGTCAAGCAGGTGGAGAAAAGGAAGAATGCTGGATGTTTTACCCTTGGGTGACACACAAGGTTGCTGATGACACAGGCATTATTTTCCCTGGATGCTGATAACTCAGGAGTTGACAAAGTTGAGCCTTGTATTTCACAAGATATTTTAAGCATTACAGACTTGACGCTATGGAAATGGAAAAATGTCAGTCATGCTGGTATTCGAGCAGGAAAAAAAGAATGATAACTGCTGAGTTTGTCACTTAATATTACTTAACACCAAATACTGAAGGTTGTTCCATTTCCAGTGTTTCTTTTCTTCTGAGTATTTAAACTTATTCTTTAATATCAGAAATAAACCAGTGGTGGTTGTCTCTACTCTCCAACCCATCCCCCTGTCCTGGGTCATGCCAGCTGACTGCACAGTGTTAAAGAAGAATGTTCAATACTATCCAATAATGTGAATTTCCTCATTTGATCCTTTATATTGAACTGCTCTGCTGTGTTCTGTGCTGGGAAGGGTCCATGAAGTTTTTGGTTTGTAGCAGTGACTGACGTGAGCCCAGCCTGGCCATGCTGAGGCACAGCTGGACCAAGGTTTGTATTCATTTGAGCTGGATCTTCGGTGGCTTCTTAAAACTCTGAGAGTGATGGCATCCACAGACCTTATTGAAACAAAAACCTCAGAGATGTTGGCTGATTAATGGAATCTCGACTTTGACTTGTTTTAACCTTTTTTTAAAGGTTAAAAAAAATCCTTATCTTGTATACTTTCGCTTTGATTACGTATAGCTGGATATTTAAAATATGCTTTTTTAAAATTCTGTTCTATAAGAATATCTTTACTATTGGCCATACTGGGCTGTATCAGTACTTGCAATTGAAATTTGGTGAATAATCTTTTAAACAAAATTTAGAAATTCCTCTCTGTTGGAAGTAGGTATTTTCCTTTTCTTCTCCAAATATAATTTGTGGCCAGATATTTTTGCTTTGCTCTTTAGATGAAGGGGTGCAGGGGAATTCTTCTCTTGTGGTGACAAGATTACTTGCTTTTGCTGCATTGAAGAATTAATTGGAGACAGTTAATGGTCATTTATTGGCAATGATCAATAGGCTCCTGCAGAGCTGAATATGGAGCCCATTTTATGGAACTCTAATGCAGTCTGAGTGCACCCTGTGCTCCTTTTGGCCTGGGAATAAATTAAGTTTTTCCTTGTGATAATTGGAACACAAATTTACCAGAACTTTAAAGTAGAATTATAGAATATTTTTCCTTGATGTTGAGAAACAGAAACTACTGTAATGTCTGGGGTTCTAAGCAAGAGGAATGGAAGTAGAACAGAGAAAGTGAAAATAGATTAAAGATTGAATTGAGACTTCATGGAAATCATCCTCTCAACTGTGTGCCCTTTCAGAATGGATCCTTTCTTCCAGAGCAGTTGTTTTGGGTCACTAAACTTCTGTAGTTTTCTCTTTTGCTTTTCCTGAGAGGCTTCCATGAAGTTTTCCCTTTGCTGTGCTCATGGAAGGGGGTTTGAACGAGATGATCTCCAAGGTCCCTACACCTTTCCATGATCCTGTGCTAGGTATAAAATCAACAGTGCAGCTGGCAACCATCCTGTTTGTACCACATATACAGAATATCAATCATTCAGGGGGTTTGTGCACCATCAAAATTCCATTCCTTATTTTTTGAGGAATGAACATTGAATACTTTGTAATATTCCTCATGTCCTGCTGAAATGGAGTCCATGGGAAGGGCATCATTCCTTCCTCCTGGAGGAACTGCAGTCCTTTTTCACCTGGGTTTGTTGCTGCTTTGCCACCTGGGTGCAGATCAGAGGGACCTGGGAGTGCTCTCAGAATCCCCTTTTGAGTTGATAGCAGGAAAACCACGTGGAGTTTGTTGGAAGTGACACAAACACTGTCCAGCAAGCCTAGGGGTGCAGCCCATGCCAGGTGTGTGCCAGGAAAATTGCTAAAAGGCCCAGGGATATTACTGAAAAACTGATTGCAAATTGGTAGGCAGGCACAGCAGCCACTGCTGCAGAGGAGTCAGTGATTTGTTTATGTTTACCTAATCATAATTTAATCTTCCTGCTGTTAACTCTTAATACTGAACTGGTTTCCTGAGATCATCAATTCCCAGTATTTTGATGAAGATTCCAAGAGATTAAGTGAAAGCAGCAGTCAGAGGAAACGTAACTGGGCTCTACCACACACCCCAGATATTGGAACAGAGTTGTCACATGCAAGATGTTAATTAATAATTTAAACTAAAATGCTGCTTTGTCTTCAAAAAGAATCTCAGGAGCTCTGAAAAAAATAAATATTGGTTCCTAAATCCATTTTCTAGTTTTGATTTACCTTTGTTACTCTGGTTCAGAGGTTTCCTTGGAGCTTTCTTGGCTGCTGGAATATAGAGATACAGCTCATGTTTGTGTTTCTCTGCATCCGACTTTTCATTTCCATAAAATGAACTATTTTCCTAATGAGATTTCTATCCTGCCAGCTGCACTGTGTCCCAAGGAGAATGCCAAAGGAATGAGTCTGGGGAGACCAACCCTGTTCTGTAAATAGAACAGGAAAGACAGACTAGAGTAGATTGTGCTCTCCCTTAAAAGAAATAAATAAAGGTGAGGGATGCAAGAATGGTTTGTCTCTTGCTACCAAATTCAGATTTTCCCTTCTGGTTTTCAAAAATCTAAGACTTTAATTTACTGCCCTTGTGATAATTTCAGCTCTGTGCTGATACAAAGATGTTAAATTCCGACAGGAAGAATATGTCTTTTCCCAAAGATATTTGAAGAACAGTGAAGGACCAAAAAAAGAAGAAATCCCAAATTAGCAAATCTTAGTAATACACATTCTTCAGTATTAATTCCCTGGGAATCAGAATGAAGATTCATATCAGCTGTTACTTCTGGCTTGTCACTTACCCAGCTTCCAGCTCACCTAAATTCCCAGATACTGAATGTTCTGAGCTTTTCCAGGTGCCTGTGGCTATTAGTGTGGGATGAACAGCACATGAGGAGTGATAGAACCATTTTAAATTGCTGCCCATATCCATTACATGAGAAGGTTTTTTCTTGTAAGTGTGTGAATGATGCTACACCAGTTGAGAGGACACCTGCTGCTTGCAGGATGTTTGGATACATCACAAGGATTTCTGTTCTGCACTGGTCTGTTTCCATGGACTGGTGCCTAACTTGGAAATTCAAGCTCAGTATTTGCAAACAGTGCTGGGAAGTTTTTCATCGTTTATGTCTCCAGTGGCAAAAATAACTTGGAAGGAATGGGTGATGGTTTGGATTGGTTTTATTAAAGGAGGAGCTGCTTTCTGAAGGGCATGCACAGAGGTGTTTGCTGAGTGTATAGACAATATCCCACTGATAAAGTCCTGTCCATCTGTGCCAGGGGGTGAACAGAACCCACGGATTCTGCTTTACTGCCTTGCACCTATATTCCTCTCCAGATTTCAATATTTGCTGTGTAATAACAGCATGAAGTGTATCCTCCCCTTTGGCCTGACTGAGCTGTCCCAGCTCCAGCTCCCCTCTGGCTCTGCTCTCCCCCACTCACAGCAGTGGGAGAGTGTTCAAGGAGCACAACTGGGGTGTACAGGATGTCTTTCATGTCAATATTCATAGGGGGGTTTTGTTATCAGGAAGGGCTGCTCGGAATTATGACTGGAATGATGTATAATTCCAGGTGTTTGGAAGAAGAAAGCACCTCCCAAAGTGAACTAAAGCTTATTTAGTTCAATTTAATGTGTGACAGAGGGAGGGAGGGATGGTGGCCAGAGCTGGGTGGCAGACAGCAGAGTGCCAGCTGTGTCTGTGGGGTGCTGAGAGGTGGTGAATGAGTTGTTTGACTCGTGGAGAGCCAGGAATGGGCTCTTTTCCTCTGGAGCCAGCAGAAATCACTGCTCCAACCCTGCATCCACTGCCTGATCTCTGGATCAGAGACTGAAGGTGTGAGGTGTCACCTCAGGTGTCCCACAGGCCGTGCAGCTGTGCCCTACCCAAGGTGGCTGAAAATCTCTATGTTGTGTTTTGATACTGATATGAAAAAAGAGAGGAGAGCAGGGAGAGGGAATCTAATTCTAAAGTAATAAAAGTTGTCAAAACCTGCTGCCGTGGAAGGGTAAGATGTTCCTCTCTCTCTTACTCAGCTTTCCCCCTGGCTCTGTGTTTGTGCTGCTGTCACTACAGCTGCACTGGACTCTGGATCTGACTCTGTGTTTGCACAATTCCCAGCAATTCTGGGCAATGGAGTGCCTGCTGTGCTGGTTTATTATGGATGGATCCAGGCTGTCAGGCTACTCTGAGAGTGAGCTAAATGCTGCATGCATTTATTCCTTGTTTGCACATCTCCCTGGAAAGTCCTGGACACAGACGTGGGAAATGAAGTCTTCCTCAAGTTTTACCTGTTTGCATGAACAACAGACATTTGTATCAAGAATCAAAAAATCAAGCTGCAGTTGGTGTGAATTTGGGTTAAATCATCCTGCTGATGACATCAGATGTTTGCATCATGCCCCTATATGTGGAAAATGTGGAATTTGCTTTTAGTAATACAGAAATAAAGTGGGTTAGTCACTGGTAGCACGGGATCCAGGGCAGATTTGGCTGCAGTAAAAGGGCTGGGGAAGATGAGCCATGCACTGCAAAAAAGGGAGAGAGCAAAGGAGGTTGAGAAACAAGTGCTTAAATGTGGATTCTTTTCTTGGTTATAGCTCATATCTTGGATAATCTATTGCCCTTAAATGTCTTAAGTACTGGAGTTACATGGAAATTCCTTGTGGAAATGAAAATTGTCCAGTACAAAGGACCTTGATGGTTTAAGTGTGNNTTTTCCTTTGGCTTGAAAATTAGCTGAATGCTAAATTGGGTAGGAAATTAGTTTTTCCTAATGCATAATGATAAAACATCTGAAATAGAAAACTTGTCTACATATGAGTGGTTTAGGTGTCCACTTAAATGGTTTTTGTTGTTTTGGTTTGAATGATGATTCTTAGTTATTGCCATGGATTGGATTCTCTCATTTAATGGTGCAGTGTCTCACTGGTTTTTACACTGACCAAATAAAATTATAGCTAGATTAAGCAGTCTTTAATCTTTAGTAATTAAATTATGATTTGATTTCACAACAAAAGATGTGTAGATGTCTCCTAGAATAGATTGATAATGAATATCCAAATACTTAACACTAAGAACACATTGGGCTTTTTTCTTTGAAAAATAAGAAGAAAATATAGGTTACTGAAAGAGGGAATTTAAATGAGTGTAGTCTGTTCACACTGAAGCAATTTCAAGAACAGTTTAATGACTAAAAGTATTAAACATACTTAAATCCATATATTGAACAATGGCAAATGAATAAGATTTCATTTATTGTGTAGAGTTGATTTAGTTGTGCTAAGTGGACAAAAGGTAAGTTCTATTGAGATTAAAATAGATTTGAGTTGAAAAGGAATAAGGAGTGAGAGACAAGCTGGGCTGTGCTTTGTAAAGCCACACCCCAGTGTGTCTGTTCCTGAGCAGATTGCTTCTCCCTACATGTTCCATTTTTCTCCCTGGTGTTCCCCTCTCCCTTCCTGTCCCAGGAGGAGTTTTCCTTGCAGAGAAATCACCTGAGTACACTGTGTGCCACTGAGCTTTCCAAGCACACAGTGAAAGTGGAAACCTGTCCCAGCACACCTGCCCCCAGGCAGGCAATTGATGGATTTATTGTGCTGGTCCCTCTGTGCTGTGAGCAGAGGAGGAACTGTGGCAGGAGCCCAAGGCCAGGCTATTCCAACACTTGCAGCAATATATCGAGGGTGGAATCCAGGGAGCAAAGGCTGATCCAGCCTGCTCTTGTGAGGAGTGGCTGCTATGGCTGAGGGAAGACAGAGGAGAGTTCCTACACAAAACTTAAGATGTGAGAGCTGGAGGGAGTGACAGGAAAGATTTCCCTCTGTGCAGCAGGACTGTGAGCAAAACAGAAGGTTATTTTTCCAGGCATGTCTCAAGCAGTTTGGGTCAAAATACTCATTGGTCTAAGGCCTTTAGAGTACAGAAGAGTTACCCTGAGTTAAACTTGTCCTCAGTGTGTCTGAGCCAGGGGAGAGTTTCTAGCTTTGAAGAAAGCAAGCTAGAGATTTATTCTCTTTTAAGTACTCCTCCTGCCCTGTTGTACCTTTTTCTCTGCCTTAAAACTTTTTGCCAGCAAGCCCCTGGTTTTGACAACCATCTGTCAGCCCTCCGAGATAAAAGAGCAGAATTGCTGAAGGCTTCACCCAGGAGCGCTGTGCAAAGCCTGAAAAGAATTGTCCACTTTTAAGCTGCCCTACATTTAATTATGGGGTTGGAGCTTTTAAGTGAGCGCTGGGATTTGAGATGGGATGAAGCCTGCAATTTCTGTAATAGCTCTGAGGACGTGAGTGCTGTGACCTCCTGTTTACTCAGGATTGATGTTGTGTTCCTGGCACTGCCCAACTGCACAGGCTCACACAGCAGAATGCACAATGACACAAAAGGCACGAGTTGACAGCTTGAGATAAGCTTAAACCCTTTGCAAATGTAGTAATTACAATATATGTGCTAATAAGAGTGCCTAGAGCTTTTATTTCATACTCTGGTTGTTGCTGCAGCACAGCTGAGTAAGGGTTGTAAAATGCTGTGAGCTTTGGTCATTGCTCAGCTGTTGCCCAAACACCCCAAATGGTTCAGGAGTTGAGTTAGTTACTGGAATTTCTCAGTCAAGAGAGGCCTGGAATGAGGGGTCAATTCCAGATTAGTGTCAGGATAAATGAGGCTCTTTGGCACAGTGGAGTTTGCTGAAATGACATATTTTCTTGTAAGGACAGTGGTCACTGCCTTCAGAGGCTGAACCAGTTTAATGCTTGAAAGCACTGGAGGAATAAGGTTCTTGGTACCACAGAGGCCTTGCAGCTGGAGGTTTGTGCCATAGATCTAAAGTGTTGTGGAGATTGCTCCTGGTCCTGGCTGCAGGTCCTGGTCTGCAGGACAAGGGGTGCTGTGAGGGCCTTTAGCTGTCCCCTGGAGCATGAGCAGCACCTCCAGCATGGACCCAGGCTGCAGAACATCACCAAGCCTGAAGCATTTTTAGGTGCTTAGAAACTTCCCTTTCCATGCTGACTACATGCGTGGATCCCAGATTCAAAATTACCTGGCAGGTACAGAAAGCACCAAAAGCAAAATCTTTTGTCTATTAATAGCATATTTGTGCATTTAATTCTCTTTTCTCCTGCCTATCACCAAGCCACACGGGGTTGTCAGGCAAAAACAAATGCCTGTTTTCACAAACAGAAATAGTTTTCCAAACCTTTGTGAATATTCTCAATATTGTTTGCCTCACTTAACTGGGGAATGAAAAATGCAATGTGGGAGAAAATATGACTGAAATTGGGAATGAGAGGTAGGACCTCACCTTTTTCATTGCCTGATAACAAGTTCAATGCTTCATATCAGCTGCTTGCTGGCACGGGAACTGAATTTGTATTTAAGGACACAACCAACTTAAAACATGAAAATTGAAGTTATTTTTCAGTGATCAACTTTTCTTTGAGCAAACCTGTGCACAGAGGAGTTCTCTCAGTTCTGTCAGACCCAGTGGTTGAAAATAACTACTTAGAAAGAAATACTTTAATAATTAAATAGTCAACATTGTTTGGGGTAGAAATAGTGATTACAATAGCATCCTCTCTCTGCCTGGGCCTCTTGCCAATGAGACTCTCACATGAAAATTGATGAGTAAGCAGCAAGTTTAATATTGCAGCTTTCATTGCTTTGCTGGGAGCAGCACTGCTTCCACTATATAGGAAAATATAGGAGAAATGCATTATCTTCTTGCAATTTATTTATAAAGAGAACAAGTTCAGAATTAGACTTTTTATTTTCTCTTTCTGATTTGCCATTATCAGGAATGCATTCTCCACTTTTTGAGGCAAATGTGGAGCTTTATGAATAGTATTGACCTTATTTTTCTGATTTGGGCTCCGTGGAATGTAAGAAGATGATTTTCCATTTCTGTCCTTCAAAATAAAATGGAGGAAGAGCAGTAACCCCCTGGATACTGGTGTGGTGAGCCTCATGGAAGCTTCTACCCCTGCTTGCAGAAGGGTCATGTTTGTTATGCTGCTGAATGCAGGGGCCACCTCTTTGTTTCCTCACCTCCCTTTGCAAACGTTTCAGTATGACCAGAAGCAGCTCTGCAGAACAAGATCATTGCCCAGTGTGTAGGACTGCCTGAGGATGGTACTGAATCCTCACTGGAGCCCAAGGGAATGCAGATCACCACCAGCAGCAGCACAATTCCTTTATTTCATCCCTGGGTGCTGCTTTGAGGCAGCAGTGCTCCTCTTCCCCCAGAGGCCATGCCGTGCCCAGGAGGCAGCAGCATTCCCACGGATCCAGCTCCTTCAGCTCCTGGAGCAGCGCAGGAACTGTGCAAAGACTGGGGACAAAATCCTTCCCAAGCTCCATTCTCACACCCAGGGGCAGAATCCCGCCTTGTGGATTTGGGCAGAGCACTCTGCCAGCAGCTGAGAGCTGCTCCAAAGTTTAAAAAAGGTAAGGAAAAAAAATCCTGCTAAAGCAGGATGGTGTTTCTGCAGTGGGACAGGGTCATGTGGTGCTCCAGGCTCAGACCAGGAAAGGAAAACATCCCTCCCACAGTCTGATCCGGTGCTGTGTCAGATACAGCCTGGAAAACAGGGAGCACAGCTGCTCCTTGCTTTGGGCACTGCTGAGAGGTGTTGGGCAGGACACTCAGCCCTTTTAGAGGTGGAAACACTGGAACTGCTCTGAGCCATGTTTGCTCCATATGGACAATGGGAGTTCAGCACGGTCAGGCTGGTGGGAGGGCACAGGGGGCAGGCTGGGGCTGCAGGGAGCACACACAGGAGTTTGGCATCTTCTCCAAAGGGAAATACATGAAGCTTTCCCAGAAAGTATTGAGTGGTGCTTCAGCAGGAGAGCAGCATTTCCCCCTGCACTGAGAGTGTTGCATTTTAGAGCTGCCTGTGGAGCATGAGGGAAAGATGGTGCTGTACACAGAGGCTTGGGGGGAAACCTTCAGGAATTCCACAGCTGGGTGGGGGGTTAAAGAGATGGGAGGAGAGCAAAAGCAGCAAGGTAGGCAAAGGCAGCATGTTTGCTGCGGGGAGGGGAGGCTGAAAACAAATGCAGGGTATTTGACACATGCAGGATCATGAAGAGCCATTGTGCCATTGCCATCTCCTACCAGAGTGCCTTTAACATTTAAAACTCCAGCGTTTTCCTGGGATTAACCCACCTGTGATACTGCTGTGAAAGCACACATGATGTACCCAAACACTGTGCCCTACACTAAAGGCTGGGTCTTGCTGCCATAGCCTGCTGCAAATAAAATCCCTCTATCCCTGCATCTCTGAGCCTCTCCTCCCTGCTCTGCCCAGCCCCTGGGGCAGCCCTGCCGTGCCTCCTGTCCCGGGCCTGTCCTCCAGAAAGGGCTGTGCCCTGTGCCCTGTGCCCTGTGCTCTGTGCCCTGTGCCCTGTGCCCTGTGCCGTGTGCCCTGTGCCCTGTCCCCCGTCCCCTGTGCCCTGTGCCCTATGCCCTGTGCCCTGTGCCCTGTGCCCTGTGCCCTGTCCCCTGTGCCCTGTGCTCTGTCCCCTGTCCCCTGTGCCCTGTGCTCTGTCCCCTGTCCCCTGTGCTCTGTGCCCTGTGCCCTGTGCCCTGTCCCCTGTGCCCTGTGCTCTGTCCCCTGTCCCCTGTGCCCTGTGCTCTGTCCCCTGTCCCCTGTGCCTTGTGCTCTGTCCCCTGTGCCCTGTGCCCTGTCCTCTGTCCCCTGTGCTCTGTGCCCTTTGCCCTGTCCCCTGTCCCCTGTGTGTCCCAGGAGTTGTGGCTCCCTGCTCCCTCCTGGGCTCCTCCCAGTGTGACCCAAGCCCTGACACCCACACATTTCCTGTCTCTTCCCCCTGAAGCTGAGGGCCCTGCAGGATCCAGGGCACTGTGTGAGGTCAGAGCACAGCCATGGACACAGGTCATGTTCAGACAATCACTTCATTCTGACATGGGCTTCTCAAAAGCAGCCAGTCTGGATTTGTGTTTTTACTTCTGTCTGGCCTTAATTTGTTGTTTAGGAGCTCTAATTTTGCAAGAATCCTTCCTTAAACATCCTCAGTGCTGCCTCCTTTCCCCTGCTACATGACCAGAGATAACAAATTGGCTTAACCAACCAACTGAGCCATGCTGGGCGTTGTTGGGGATTTTATTCTTGAGGGGTGTCAGGTAGCATTGACCAGAAATGGGAATAAATTCCTTTGCACTTTCATCTCTGACTTGTCTGAACTCAAAACCTGGGGAGAAACCTTTAATCTTTGGTGTGTGGTGGGGCAGGAAGAGAATTTGAGGGGGGTTAAGCAGTGGGGTGGCACAGGTCTACTAAACCTGGCCAAGGGGGCCTGGAAGGGGTTTAACCCTGCAAAACTGTGCAAGGGAAGGGGAGATCACTGATGAGGAAGAGAAGGAATAATTGCTGTTGTCATACTAAAAGAACTTCATGAGGACTTTTATTAAATCCTTATGAATTCCAGTTATAGCAGCATCTTTCACAAGTTAAATTTTTAATTTCTGAGCTATCTCATTTTGTTTTTTAACACTGTAGAACACTCCATCTTAAATACATGCACTGGCTCAGAAATAATAGCAAGGGAAGGGCCAAAAAGGCAGTACATTTTTTACTCAGACTTCTGCAAAAAAACCCCCCTGCAACATTTATTTGATGATTGAAACAAGTAAATGAAGTCTTTATTTGCTATTTATTTGCCTTAAATAGCTGAACTTACAATTATTGGGTACCTGTGATGACACAAAGCCACAAATATAACATAAACCAGGGGATGTGCAGCGCTGATTTCTAACAAATGCCCATAGGAAAGCATCAATTAACTCAAATGAGGCCATTTTCACTGAAATGTAGATGTGGATAAATAATGCATGGAAACAAAGTCTGTTTGATAAAATTCTCCAGGAGGTTATTCCTGGAGCTGGCATTTGTATTGTCTTTATCTGTAGCGCACAGGCTGAACCTGTGCCCGTCGTGTCCTGCTGTGTCGGTGTCCAGGGCATCCCTTTGGTCACCCTGGAGGGTCAGGGACCCCTGAAAAGTGGTCTGGGAACTGAGCAAGGGGGG
>VWYP01006013.1:0-42536 GCA_013400435.1 Pycnonotus jocosus | reverse complement strand
AAGGACAGCTGATACTCTCACACTGCACACAAGCACATTTATGTCAGCCTGGCTTGACATGGTAATTTTTAAAGATTTCCATCTACCTGCTGAACTGAAGAGTGGATCTCTTACAGCTTCACACTGTGAGTATCCTCTGCTGGTTCCATTGTCTCAAGCTCTACAGAGTGATGTGAATGATAGTCTGCCATGCTTAATTTGTAAATCTCTATAGGAGGATGTGGATCATTAAATGAAAAGATCAAATGTCAAATACTTCCCTTTCTTCATTAACATAAAAAACAGTCAATTCCATCCACACAGGTAGACCAATTGAGCATCCTACATTTTGCAACATCAAGAGTTCACCTAATTTTAGGAAATTTGCATAGAAAGAAGAATGCAGTGAGCTTTTCATAAATCAGAAGGACTCTTCATATCACAAAAGTAATAGCAGATTTCTTTTTAGCTGAAATCAGGTTAATAACTGGCTCTCCTCTCATGCATTTTTATCAACTCTAAGTTTTTTAAATATCTTCCTAATCCCCCAGTCATCAGGAAGGTGCACTGACCCTCAGCTTTACCAAGCCTTAACTTCAATTATACTAGTCTGTGACAAAGTTAATTAGAATATACTTCCATAGCAGTAGAATATAGTGGCAATAGAAATGAGAACATAGAAAAATGAGATGATGTGACAGTAGAAAGGACTTTAGAAATTAATGAATCTGAAAACCTCACAAAACAATTCATCATCATTGTTACAACATCAAATCCTTAAAATTTCCATTACTTATTTCTGTAATGTCACCAGTAAACAGCCTCCTGATACTCACACTCAGCTGTGTCTTGGAATTTGTTTAGCACATTGCATTCACATAATTCATTCTTTATTTCCACCTATTTATCAGCCCTTCTCATTGATATAGAATAGAAATCCTCATTCAAAACACTAATGAAGGGTACCTATCATGTATGGCTGATTAAGCTGATTGCTGAATCCAAATGAGCAGCCAGCCAAAGCTCTGCTCCACGTAACTGGATGAATTGGACACACTGGGAAAAAGAGAGTGCATGAGTAAAACCTGTTGGAATTTGAGCCTCTGGACTCAGATGGTCTAAATTGAGTTGTGTTGCCAGCAGATTAAGGATAACAGATTTATCAAAAAATATTAGACATCTCTGAAATATTATAGTTACAAATTTCTACAAAATATTATCAATGTTGCAGAAAACACCATGTAATTTACAGAATTCCAAAAGTGAGTTTTAATAGTTATTTCACAAATTTTGACAACAGGTAACTGCAGTCATTTTATGCCCCCTCCCCTTCCCCCTGTTTTTCTGAAAGGTTTTTCCCACTCTCATAACAGTACATTTGTCTCAGGGTAACACTGTACTTTCACACAATAACACTGCATTCTAGAAATTACTTTTTTCATTGATTTATGTTTCTGCAATGGTATATATACAGTATACAGTAATATGATGGATGCCCTATCAAGAAGCCAGCTGCATTATTAGATGTACAACTTGTTGATATCACCAACTTTGGAACAAACAGGGAGCTGAAAGCAAAATGGAGGAAAAAGGAGAAAAAAGCATCTGGTGGACTGAGCAGGCAATGAGACAAACGAGAGAGGTTTAGTGCTCCCAGCAAAAATATTTTAAAAGAATACTAAGAAATTGAATTGTTACTTCACCAAGGAGAGGAGAAAGGCAAAGGACACTTGATGAACATTAGCAAAAAGAGCTGGCTTTAGTGGTGGACGACAGTGATCTACAGTTCTGCATAATAGGCTCTTCGCTCTATAAATCTGCTCCACTCCACAGCATTTCCCCAAGTAGGTGATATATTTCTAAAAAGTTCCATCTAAATGTCACCCTGAAAGCTTGCCATGCTGAGGACCATTCTAAATGTCAGAACAGTCTCATGTGACCTATGACAGAATTTAGGATTCGTCTGTGCCACATGTTCCTAAAAGGAATTCCTAACACTAAGTTATGCCTTTGGAATTTGGATTCTGATCTGTGCTGTTATTCAGTCTCCTTGCCTTCCAAAGTACAGAGCTTATTTTTCAGTTTCTCAGTTTTCAAGGCTCAGTATGCTTAGAAAAAGCTGACATCCTTTGAAAGAATTAATGTGAATCATGGCTGCCATTTGGATTTTAATCTTTGCACAAGTACCAATTCTTTTGCAGAATGCAGAGAAAAGTAAATTCCATTAGCTCCACTGTACACAGTACTGAACATGAAGAGATACAAAAAGTATCCCTGTGGTTATCATAACACAGAATCAGACACAATCTTTAAACACCTATAAAGAAAAAAGTGAGTGAATATCATTAGACATTTAAATTTGACCTAACCAAGATAAAGAGGCATTCAAATGAAGGTACTGGTATACAAAAGGGGGGGAAAATTACAGAAAGTAAGCATGAAATTAAAAACTTTCACAGTTCATATACACATGAAGGACACATATGCATTAATTTACAGGAGATCATCACCTGGTTTTCAATGGTTTTATAAAATTATTCACATTATATTCACATTTTAGGGCTCCATTATCCTTAGCACTCATTTACTCTTTAGCATCAACTCATTTTATGTTAGTTATTGGAGAATCAAAGGTGGGAGAGCCATTGACCGAGGAATGATTCTTGGTGTACTTATAGGATGCAAACTCTAAATGTTTTCTGTGGTTTGGTGCATTCAAAAATACTTTTTGATAAATTATGTGGGGTTTATTAAGATGTAAGCTTTAGTTGAAGCTTCACCTTGGAGAAAACTGATGCTCTTTTACAAAATACATTCACATAACTTAAGACACTCACAGCAAAAGTACCATTATCCAGAAGGACAATTAAAGTTTAAAAGGAAAAAAAAATCATTTATGAAAATGACAGATTAAAAAATGCCTTCTGGGCCACATTGCACAAAAATTTATATAGGCTACAAGAATGTTTTATTACATAACATAAAACCACATAATCCAGGAGTAAATCTTGATGCACATCTCAAGGAGCACAGTTGGAGATTATGCAATAGGCAGCTTCAGCAGCAGCAGCATCTGGCTCGTGACTACAAAACCACAGAAATATAAGGCACGTGGTTTTCTGAGGAGTTGTTCTTTTCTTGGAAAAAAGTTGTTCAATCTGGACAAAACTAATACAATAATCTAGTCTGAGCTTAATTATTACACAAGACATGCTAAATAAAACATCAAACTGAGGCTTAAGTAAGACTTGAGGGAATCATAAGCCATATGCTGGCCCTCTGAACCAAAATTAATTTCATCTTAAAGACTCTATAGGTCATTGTCATAACAGTTTGGATGAGAAAATTGAATTGGGGGCCAGTATTCATCTCATACTGCTAACAGGAGTCCTTATCACTTATTACTGTAATAAAAGGGAGCCCACAAACTAGAGAGGGTGTATGAAAGAGGTTAATAGCACGGTCATCTAAATGTACAGTTAGTGCTCTGCCAGATTCACTGCATCAGATTTTATTTAGTGTTACTCTACTGCATCCTGCATTGCCAAGTGTAAAATAAATTGCATTTTTATAGCACACCGTGACTATTTTATGACTTCTATTTATTAGAAATACTTTTACTGTTTTCAGGTAAAATATATAGAAACACTCAAAAAAGCATGTGTTATTCTGTCATTTTTGTTATAAAGTAATTAAAACATACTTTGAAAATCTTTAAAATTTACTTTGCTTGTTCTGTTGCACACGTGCACTGGGTTAAAGTGATAGGTAATTCCACAAATTTTACATGGATATCTTATTGTGTTACTGCAGAAATGCTGCCTGTGGTGTTTCACAAAGCCTTCAAGATTTCATTTCAGTACTAAACCATCAAGTGTCTGTGCTTTATACACTGTCACACCATCAGCATACCTGATGGATTAAAAAGCTCCACCATCCCAACTCACCTTAAACACATTAAGCTTTAAGAGAAGCTGAAAGCAGCATTTGTGTTTATGCTGAAAAACACCCCTAGGACAACTCAGTCACTGGTCACAGCCAGCACAAATTCATGAGAGGAAAGTCCTTCTTAAAAATCTTAATTTCCTTTTAGGATGCGGTACACTGGGTAATCTGCCCAGCTGATCAAGGGAAGATGGTTGAGGAAATGTTTCTGCATTTCAGTCAAGTTTTGATGCTGTTTCTCCCAGCATCCTTCTGGATAAAATGTCCATCCCACAGCTGGATAAAGATGTAATGGGATGAGTGAGTGAGTGGTTTATGGGTCAGGTACAAAAGGTTACAGTGACTGTGGGGACATCAGACTGTGAGCTGTCACTGGTGGGGTTCCACAGGGCTCCATCCTCAGCCCTGTGCTCTTCAACATCTCCATAAATGACCTGGACTCAGCACAAGAAAAGTCTGCTAAATTGGGAGGAGCTGTTGACTCCCTCAAATGAAGACAAGTGCAGGATTCTTCATCTGGGATGGGACAACCCTGGATTTGCACACACACTGAGGAAAGAGAGGATGCAAAGCCATGCAGGGGAAGGGGCCAGTGGCAAGCTGGATCTGAGGCAGCAGTGTCCTGGCAGCTGTGTTTGAGGCCTTCTATCTATTGCTTTGATTTCTGGCAAATCTCAGCCCTCACACTCCAGGAACCCTTTTCAGTGGGGGGTGGACCCATTGCAGAAACAGAGGGAGAGCAGGTTCCAACAGAAGCAGCCAGCATTCCCCTGATCCCTATGCTCTCCTCTCCTGGATCTCTTAAAAATCACAATCCACATCTCTTCTAGGATACTGTTGGCATAGGCACCTACATATTAACAAGACTACAATCAAATGGGAGGGAGAATAAATCTTTTTGTCTTTGCTCCTATTAACAGTGTCACAAACTAATTCTGCCAGCAAAGGACTACAGCCATGAGAAAGCACATAGAAAGTGAGAAGCTGAAAAAAAGTGTTCTCAAAAAAATTGACATAGAGCTTGTACAGGCTTTCACTGGGATTAGTTCATTTTCAGATATTACTTGACCCTCCTGATGCTCTCTGGGTGTTATGTGACAAGACATGCACAGAACGACTCTAACCTGTCAAGTTTAACTCAGGAAGATGTTACTGAAATGTCCCTGTTCATCAATCCATGGCACTCATCCACCTGGGGAGCCAAGGGAGTTACAGGTCACATTACCATACATGAGCACATGATCCATGCAATAGAAAGCGTGCAGCCAGAACTACCAATGTGCACGCTGAAAAATGACCTCTTCCCACCTCCAAGAGAAAAACCCTGAACAAGTGACAGATGACTGACAGTCCACATCATGTACCATATATTTTATGCCTTTTTTTTTCCCTGTTGGATCAGTATGCAGGTTTCAAGCATTCGCAGGTAAAAATCTTAAATATTTTTGAAAGGTAACAGCTAAAAGAAACAGCAATCCTTGCAAAGTAAATTTTCAGTGTGATGCTTGTTATGTAACAGGAGCCATCCAACAGCTGATCTGGGTTCACCCAAAACTGTCTTTCTCTTTAAACACTATGAGAACAGAACACATGCACACCAGATATCTGCACATTTGGGTTCAAAACAGCAACTTCAACCTCACTGCCCCAACACAAGCCACACTGGTCAAGACATGGGCTGTAGCCAGCTACTTTCCCCCTCACACCACTCCCCAGGTTTTTCTGTGAAAGATCTATCTCACTTAGATGAGAAAATAATCTTTTTAAAACACACTGACTTGCACCACAAGTTTTTTCCTTATGAAACTTCTGTCTTTTCTATTGAATTTTAAATTCCCAGCTGGTTTGGGGGCAGAGGGGTACATTTGAACTAGGTACTTGCATTTACAGGAAAATATTTGAATGCTAAATTAAGGATGGGCTTACAAAGAGCTGGAAGGGTCTGGTTTTGTTGGGTTTTCACCCTGCAGGAGCTGCCAAGACTTGGAGAGCCAGAAGACTCAGCTCAGGTCTCTACTTCATCATCTGTTTTCAAAATCCAAGGAACTCCAGTATTTGGGAGGAATATTTTTATTGGACAAAAAAGGAGAAAATCTGTGCTGTTTTTAACCAAGGAAGCAGAAAATCCTCTTTTGCAGAGGCTGATGTTTGAGGAGTTGTGACTGAATTTTCCTGAGAGGCTAAACACTGCCTGCTGGCCACGTTCCTGACAAAGCAGCAACTCCAGCTTACTCAAGGGAAAAAACCCAAACTGTGCCAAGATACCAATAATTGCAAAGTGGAGACAGGTAACTAAAGGGATGGGGGAGATATTCCCAGTAGCAGTGGTGGGAAGACCAGAGAGGTGCAGCTGAGCCTGGGAGAGGGAGCTTGCTGCTCCCATCCCTGCAGGAAAGGCTGCTCCCATCCCTGACTCCCTGGTGGGCAGGGCCAGCCTCACTGGGCACCCCAGCACTGGGACACCCCAGACCCATTCCTGCCCTGCTTGGCATTTCAGGATTTCCCAGGAGAGAAAAGCACCTTTTCCACCAGGATAAAAAAAATGTAATTTCATCTCAACTTCTTCCTTTGAAAGTAAGTGTAATTTTTTTTTTAACATCTCTTTGCTTTTCTCATCAATTTTTATATTCCCTTAACTTCTTTCTATATTCCTTCTTGAATCTTTTCATCACACAATTTTTTCCCCTCTTATCTGCAGTTGTATTTTTCGCTTACTTATTCATCCACCTTGGCCATTTTTCCTCCACCTTCCTACCCATTCTGTAGTTACAGCTCCAAAACAAACATCACCAGTGGGTAACCATTAACTCATCTTTCAATGCTTTGTTTGCCTTCTGTGTTCTTTTTTTTTAGATTCAATAGCAATCCAACATTCCACTCCTGAATTTTATCTGTCTACTTCTTCATATTGCTAGCAAAAGACCAAAACAGGTTTTGGTCACCACTCCAAGGCATTCCCTGTCCTACAAAGCACTGGTGTGACATTTCACTGTGCTCACTGCCTGAACAGGTGCCTGCAGGAGCAAACCTCTCCCCACCACCCTTTGCAATGCAAGGGAGATTCTGCACTGGCAGGTAAAAGAGCTCAAGAAAGCAAACAAGGGTAAAATGTATAACAGTGAATATAAAGAAAAAAAATAAAGGAAAGGCAAGAAATACAAAAATAACAGGCTCAGTAATATAATCCTACAAGCAGCACACATTTCCTCATTAAAGCAAAAACAACAAAACAAAAAAACCAAAAGAATCCATACTACAACTATATATGAAAAAGCAAAACAAAAATATTTAATTGGAGAAATTATTAATTCAAAAACATGTTAGATTTTATATTTTACAATTTAGTTGTAACAGCACCAGATGTGTGTCCTGCCAAGCTCCTGCAGTACCTCCTGCTAATGACAACTGGATATTTGGACCTCATTCCATGCTATGGATTTTTTTACACTCTGCCAGCTCTCCCCATGAGATGCCTCTGACCAACGAGGGGCTCTGGCCTCTTTAGCCACCAGCCTTGAGAACAATCACAGCTGTGCTGACCCAGCCTCAATGTGTTACTCCCCAGCAGCCAAAAACTCAAACCAAATCAGCTCTGGCTCTCCTAAGCGCTGTGCACTTATACAAACTATATATATATGCACTTTTAAAGAGTTTTTTACACCAGTTCACAGATTGCCTGTTTGGGGTAAAGCTTGGTCATGTACTCAGAGGCCAAACAAACTTCCAATGTCTAGCAGCTCCTACTGGATTCCTACAGTTGAGGCAGGGAGGAGTAATGAAAAACTAAATATTCCATCAAATCAATGAAATGAGTACCTCTGGTTTTACTTCTCTCTACTTCTAATTATCCCAGTCTGCCAATGCTGCCAGTGTCAGCACAGCTTCACATACCAGATCATGATAATTAGCAGCACAAACTTCTGATCTCTGATGTAGGAATTCCCACCAATTAACAAGTTAACAGTTAATTAGGCTTAAACCAAAAAAAAATCTCATCATCTGGTGCTTGTGCAGCCTGAAATTCTCAATTACTCCATGATAGTGTAGTTGCAAGGAGCAAGGCAGGTGAGGAGCTGTGAAACCAGGCAGATTGGGAGTTCCAGCACCTGGGAGATGCTGTGAAACAAAAGAGATGCTGGCATTACAGCTGATAATGATACCACAAAACTAATTTTCTCTTTCCTTAAAGGAAAGCTCCACCCAGGGTTGGCATTCTAATTGTATTCTCTTATATTCATTAAATCAACATCCATCTAACGGAAAAAAAAAACATTTAAACCAAAAGCAATGTAAGAATTTTTCACAATCAGAAGTTATTTAGCTGGATACCTCAAAATACCAAGTTTCTATAGTGAAATGTTTAAGGTGCTGTGCATTTCTGCAGCAGAAGTCAGAGTAGGGCTAAATGAATGCATGCGGGAAACATTATAAAAAGGCTTATTTATCAGAAAAAATAAGATGGTTTTGGTTTTATTTATAATTTGAAGAGTTTGATTTGTCAAATGTTAAAAAGGGCAATTTTTAAATTTGTGAAATCCACCCTCTTTTAAAAAATCAATTACAAGACAACTACTAAGGTGAGTGGAGAAAAACAGCTCCACTACCACCTCACACCCAAGTCATGATAAAGGAGACAAAGCAGCAGGCTTAGTCAATCCCACTTGGGAAACAGCTGTTCTCTGTTGCATTTTAGCAAAATGGAAAGTAAGACAAACCATGAAACAAATAGTTTGCTCTAACTATTGTTTTTTTCTTCATGAAGCAATTTAGACATGTCTTTTCCTGGTAATAACTGGATTTCCTCCAAATTCAGAAGGTTTCCTCTCAGGCACTCTTTCCTTCCCTTTCTGAAGAAATAATGAGCTTACATATTTAGCCTAACTTTGGTATCACTTTAGAAATTTGGTACCTTCACAACACAAGCAGAATTTCAGTAGTTCACATGCAGATCCTTAGAGGAACCACACTGACCAACCCCAGCATCATCTGCAAAGGGTCCTCAGCTCCAACAGGACTGCAGTCACCCAGCTGAACCTCTGCTTGTGCTCCTGAAGCCCTCTTGTTGTGTCAATAAAAAGTCTATGAGCACTCCTACATTCTCAGAGTCTGTTTTGCCAGTGCTGTTTGGCCTTAAACAAGTATAGCTTACTCAAAAAAACTCCATCAAAATGTTCATATTGTATGGTATAATTAATGACTCTGTTCCTCTCCTTAAATAAAGACCCCAAAATCACACAATTTACAAGGCATTGAGGTTTTGTTCCTTTTTTCTCCCCGAAAACTACTGCTACAAATAGGATAAAAAAGGAGGAAAGATCTCTGCATGTCACCCCTGCTCCATGCCAGCTGCTAACCACCCATGAATGTGGTCTAACTCCACACCTCCTGACACACATGAGACAAATGAATATTTCAGGGCCCCAGTGTGAGTACACAGAGCTTGGGTTGCAATGAGATCTGCCTGCTGTCACTGCCTAGGGATGATGCCATAACGAGTTTCTATTATCATAGTTTCTTCTTCAAGAGGAGGCTGTTTTAAGACAATACACAGAAATTTATGATTTTTATTTTAGCAGCTGCCTTGTTAGCAAATTATAAAAGTAGCTTTCCACTGTAAACCTTTGTAGCTATCATCACACAAAGAGTATCTTGGTAAGGATCTGAAATTATATGAATCTGTTAAAGTTTCCAAATATAGGAACTAGTTCTTTAAATTCAAACTGCTGATCAACTAAAATGTTCCTCTCTGGAGGTCCCACAGTATTATGACAGCAGCTATCATGTCCATCCCATCAAAGTGAAAGACAAGAGAAAATAAACCCCATAATCTTAGCTCCAAATTAACTTTCAACTTCATTTGGAGGGGAAAAAAAAAAAGAGGGAAGAACTACTCCCTTAATTACAGACTTTCTTTCTTTCTAATTAACCAGAATAATTGAAGCATGACTTCTTAAAAGCCTCTTGCCTAACATCTCCCACAGTGGAAGCTTTTTGCTATCTGCCAAACAATATTAAGTCTTGAAAAACTTCTGGCTGGATAATCTGCTGGCTAATACTACTGCACAGGGTACACAGTATCTTTCTTAAAAGCCCTCGTGACTTCAAAAAGTATAATTAAAGTTCTGTTGGTTTTTCAACTCTGATTCTTCCAAATAGAATAACTTGAGATTGCAGAAGAGAAAATATAGTCTCTTGATAATTTGAGATTCACAGAAGTACTATTTAAAATCTGCTCTCATTATGACTTTTCTACATTTTTTTTTTTAAAATCAAACATTAATGGTAATGCCATTATTTATTAAAAGCTTTTTTTTTTTTAGGAACATGTATTTCAGTCTCAGCATGGTTTTGCATCATCCTGTTCAGTAAAATGTAATGGTTCCATCCAGTGGTCTCTCCCAGCATTGCAGAACCAAGATCAGAAAGTAAAGAGAATACATTTTTGCACCAAACTAATTTCAAAAATGACCTAACATCAGTGGGAAGGGCAGAACTGACTCACACAGTAAGTGCTTAGCATTGTAGCAGCATGATCAGATCACAGCTATATAATAGCTTTCCATTTGTACAGCACATCTGAAAGCAGATTTACCTGGTTAACAAGTACTTTGAAATCATAATTCAAAATAAAAATTTAACTTATTTTCTTAATTAGTATGAAAATTCCTACTTCCATAGTGTGAGATTATAAGTAACTCTGAATGTCAAAAGCCTGTCTTCTCTTTTCTAAATTTCATAACATTCAGAATCCAGAGGACCCAATACAGAGCTCACTATGCTAAAAAATACAAAAGCACAGACAAAGAGACTCTCTCCTAGGAGCTCTCAGCATTGTTTATGTCCCCCAAATGTTTTAGCTGGAAGTGTCAATTCCAGATGTATTGGTCACAGATGACTGACAGCAACTTCTGTGGCGCAGATACAACTGGGGGGGAAAAAAAGGCAAAACATTTTTTTATTGTCTCTCTGACCCACTGTTCCTCCAGCACTTGGGAAAAAAAAAAATGAACAAACATGTCAGTGGAGTCTGTTTGGCATCTTAAGTGACAGGGAAAATGTTTGTCATGTGTGTGCACACACAATGGTCACAGAAAACACCAATGAATTTTGCCAAATTGCCCACAAATTAGAAAGGCAGAGGAGGAGCTGATGATGAGGTTCAGGTAGCACGCTGCACATTTTGGTGTTGTGTTAGCAACTTTCACCACTGCATTCATAAATATTAACTCTTTCTGGTGTTCTGGATAACCTTCCTCTGACAGCCACTGTTTCTGCTCACCCTGTTCCAGGTCATTAAGATCAGTCAAATTCACAAGACAGAGATCTTGACCTTGTCAAATCCAGTCACTCAAAAGACAGCTTCAGTTTGGGAAAAAGCAGAATGTGAGCTGCTATTTTCACATTCCCTGTGCACTGGCAGAGACACAGAGTCTTTGTTATTAAATAAGCATTATATTATTCCCCACCCACAACTGGGCTTCTCTCTTCCAGGAACCCATATGGTGTCGCTCATCTTTGCTCCCTCTCCTCCCCTTTTGTGCTGCTGCAAAATCCATAAGACCCAAGCACAGGATGCATTATGAACAAAGCTTTCTTCACACTCCTTTCTCCATGTAAGCCCTGGCACTAACTTAGAAGCCATTTCCCTATTTAAAAATCAGCAAGCAAAGCTCCCCAAACAGCCCAACCCTGCCAGTGCTCATGCTTTCATATCAGCAGCTCAGCTCGGAGCATGACAGCAGCTGCTTGGATTACAGGGCTGCAAACACTTCTCTTTCAGGAGAGAACCACCAAATGAACAGCACAGTCTGCCCCTGGCTGCACATTGTACCCCAGAGGCTTGACACCATCCTAGATTTCACACTAGGGGCTACAGCAGACCAAAGCAAGGTAATATTCAAGGCTGCTTAAAGTTCAGTGCAACTTTTTGGCTTGAGAATCTAGATTTGCCTTGTTCAGCCACTGGGAGGAGTGTATCAGTGCAGGCTTGAGCAGCAGGGAGAATGGGAGAGAGGCTGAACTGCTGAAGGAAAAAATTATACCACAAAAGCCATTAAAAATTACTAATTGCTGTCTTTGTCAGAGTAGCCTAATTAAGATTTAAATAAATAAAAAGGCTGTACCTATACCAACAAATCCTCATCAACAAGGTGGGGCAGGTGGATTCTTGAAATTCAGAATTGCAGGAAGATCACCTCAGGACCTAAGTTGTCCTACCAGTAGCACACTCTTGTAGAAGTAATTTCCCATGGGCACAAAACTCCATTTCTTAGTTCATTCCAAACCCCTGGCATCCTACAGCTCTGGGATCCAGGCACCAAGCAGCCTTTGCATTTCTCATCTTTGTGCAGTGCTTTCCCAGCCCAGTAACTGGGCATTTTATGGTCTCATAACTACCTGTGGCAGACATATCTCTACCAATAGAGTATTAGGCACAGAGATATTAAAGTGACATCCACAAAGGGCACGTTCATTAAAATGCTCAGAGCTGACAAGCCTAAGTGTTTAAGCACCTGGAAACAGCCCTGAAAGGAGATGATCAAAAAGCAACAGAGACTTCAGCAATCACTTGTCTGAGCAGGATTTTACTAGGAACCTCTAGCAAGCATGTTTGAGCCCTCCAGATGTTAGCTTGCACATCTGTTCCAGCAAAACTGACCTACACAAGTGAGCCCTTACCTGTAACTGTAGCTCTGTCTGCAAAACAAGGCACACAAACACCTCAAAAGCTTAAAAAGCATGCAACCTTTAAACAAAGAGCAGGGGGGCAAAAAAGGGACACACACACTTTTTAAATACTACCACTAGATGCAATTTAATAAAAAATGAGCTAAACATTGAACTAAACTTGAAACAGGGATTGAAGCTGAGTATTTCCAAATATGATAAAGGCCCAAGCCATAAAGCTTACTATCTTTACTCAATCTCACAGCCCAGTGTATATTTTCAAATTCCTTTTTATATAAAGCGCAACAGCTTTCATAGGCTCAACACAGAGGGTAGGGAAAGGGCTTTTCTGAAGCTGCATCCTGTGAGGGGAATAATTTTAGGTGCACATAATAACAGGGAAAGTCAACTCTGGGCTCCAGCTGACAAGACCACCAAGCTTTGAAGCTTCACCTGTTATGATGCTGCACATAAATGTTTATGGTTTCATTTTAAATTTAACTTGGTACATTTTGGCAAATGCATAATTTATCTAGAGGCTTCCAAATGTGATTTTTATTGGTTAGTTAATAATGAATCAGCACTGTAAGGCAAAAAAAGCTGGATTTATCAGGCAATGAGATTCACACAGGAAGGTACCATCTTATCCAGGGCAGACCAGGTATTCCAAAATGCTCTTGGAATTCAGTGGGCTGAGTAGTTAACCCTTCTGGAACAAGCACCACAGTTCAATTTGTTTCCTTGGACCAAAAACAAAATCCTCCTGTCAACATCATGAAAAACATTTTTGTAACAAATTCTTCCTCTACAGTCAGGACTTCTAGACTGTTGCTTTAGAAGGTGCTCTCAGTTATGACATTGAAAATTAATTTCTATTCATACTAATGTTTTGTGTTCACTCCTTAATTGTTTGATTTAACTAGTTCAGAGACAAGCTACAAGTTCCACAGATCATTTTTTACCTTCTTATCAAAACCTGAGTGAGCAGCCTACAAAGGATTAGAAATTGGCAGTGTGCTGTTTTATAACTACATTGACATATAAATACCTACGAATTCATAACCTACTTGAATTGGGGAGCACTCATTTTTATTCCCTTCAAAAATGTGAAATTCTAGATTATTTTATTTTTTAAACAAAACTAACTTAACTAGCGTTAATAAAGCCAGACAATAGTATACCAAAGACTATTACTTTAACCTGACTCTATCCCTTCCACACCACATAAGCAAGCACCAAAATTTGGAAATAAAAGTCGAAAATTTAATGTCATGTAGCCAAAAAGAAATTGAAAAAAGTGACCATCCAGACAGTGTCTTGGATGTCTCAGACCTGGCGCTCTGCAAAGAGATGAGATGCTTCATCTTGATCTCATTCCTCCTTTATTGCTTGCTTGTAAAAATAGATAAAACTTGCACAGCTCAAGGGTGTTGTGAAGGTAAATTAATTATTTTGAGAGAAGCTATTCAGATATTACAGTGATGAGCATCATGAAAAGCCCCTGAGGAAAAGAATCATTTTGACTTCATGGTAAGGGTCTGAATAAAATGCAGGAAATGAGGCCTGAGGCCACATGTTGTACAAAATAGTGAACATCTGTTCATTAAACAAACTCTGTTCATCAAAAAACCTGAATAAGGCAAGAATAGCTTGGAACAAAAATAGCATGGGATAACATAATTAAGTATTACTGTACAGCATATAACTGGAGGCAAACTTCTGTTGCAAGAATCATTAACCATACTTAGACTATAAACTCCTCATTTTTCTGTGAAGAATATTTTTTATTGCATGCAACATCCTTGTTTACTTTTTCAGAGTTAAAACCAAACTCCACTTCTTGCACAACCAGTTTGTCCATTTATAAATGTTTGAAACTTATGTACAATAAACAGACTGGGGGAGTGAATGGTAGCAGTTGCTACCCTGTGGGTTTTCAGGGATAGAATTGACCAGAAGGATTTCACACATGTGCTGACAAAAAGAGACAAGAATGTGGAGTATTGCTGTGGGCTCTGGAAGCCAAAATGCCCTTGTGGCAGCAGACTTATCAAACTACTCAACTCTCCCAAGCAAACTGCGTCTTCTACCACAAATCTGCATCAATCCTGTGTTTTCTTGTACACTCCACCCCTTCTGAAATCTCAGTTTTCCAACTCTAGTCTCCCTATTAAAAGTTCAGGATCCCCTTCCAGTCTAACTCTATCCCACTCTTTTGACCTACACCACCTAGTTCTCCTGGGAGACTTTTAGTTCCCTCTCCTGCATTTCTCAGACACCTTATGTCCATCAGTTCAGCCTCCAGCAACATCTGTTCTTTTTTGTGAAGCACCAGCTCACTTTGGTGCTTGCTCTGAGAATAAACACTCCTAGCCTCAGTCACCCAGGAGTTTCCATTTATCCATCCTGAAATGAGGATGTGTTTTCTGTTTCCCCCCAAGTCCTATGCCATTAGGACCTGCATTACACCTCCTTATCCCAGGTATCTGACAGTGCCATCTGGCTGCCACTGTTTATTTATATGCAGAATCTAATTCAGAGTTCTAATTCTATTTCTAACTCATTTCCAACTCAGCTTTTCTTCTCATCTCTCTAGATGTTTCCTCTAGTCTATATTTATATGGAGATCTCACATAGTGCAAGGTGTTTAAAGATAAACATCTTCCACCTGAGTGCTAAAGTCAATGATTACCTCACTACTTTCAATATTTATGAAAATATTTAAACACTTAATATTTAGTTCATCTCTGAACTTAAAAAAAAAAAAGGAGGAAAAAGGTCACCTCTCCCAAACATTTAAAGATGTAAAACTAAGCTAAGAAATTAAGCTTCCACAATGGAAATATGTTCAAATTCACAGGACTGTTTCACCAACACGTATAAAACCTGAATTTTACTGATAGTTTTCAAGGAGCAAACACAGACCATAAAGTGGTATTACCCCAAATGTAGCTGGCAATGTCAGAGCAGTAGAATTCACAGTACTTCATCCTTGCATGATGCTAAACCAGGCCTCAGAAGGAAGATGCTGTTGCAGAAACAAGGCTGCAGCATCTCCTCAGGCATGCATTGCTGTCACTGAACACCTGGTCTGGTGAAAGATGCCTCCAGGAGCTTCATGGAACACCCAGCCCAGGTGAGAGCACCATGCACTACCTAAACATGCCCAGGCAAAGGACACTGTGCCAGGACCTTTTGCTAAAGGACAGAAAGCTCAGCACTGAAAGCTGGTGGGAGCAGGGAGAAGCAGGCAGTGGGAAGATCCTGGGAGGTTCCAGCCCCACACTGGCCCTGCCCCTGACCATCCTTCACTTTCCTCAGTGCCTAAAGCCCATTTTCCAAGTGAAACACCTCATCTCTTTGAGTGGGAAAGCCTCCAGGAATCCACTCCAGGAGACAGGTTCTCCGTGTCCCCTGTCTGGGCCAGAGGGAAATTCCTGCTGCTCATCATTGTCACACAGCTGTGACAGCCAGCAGCTCCCGAACAGAGCCCTGGGAAAAATCCAAGCTCCTCAAGGAGTTTCAGGCAGTGCAGCAGAGGAGTGTTGATAGGGCATATCCATGCCAGCTGCTGTCCTGCAGAGGCAATGGCAAGCACTGCCTCCAGGAAACTCCTTCATCTCTTCCTCTGGATTCCTGGATTTCAGAGGATTTTATCTGTGGTAGCATCAGGCATGACCAAATTAGATTAATATTGTGTTTCAGAGCATTCTGGCATCTTGAAAACAGACTACACCTTCTAAAACAAGAACCTGTACAATTCTGAGATTATTTAAAGCATGACTTGATACAGAAAACCAAGTCGAAGAAAGTAGATTTTACATTCTGCAGCTCCTGCAACTAAGTCAGCTGTTTCTCTCTTTAATTTATATAAAGAATTAATTTTTCAAATAAGATACATTTATCCCACATTTCTTTTCAGGATCTCAAGCCAAAACTTTGTAAAGTACTGTTTTGTACCTATGGAAACCTACAGCTTCAAGTGACCTGAGTAATTTTGGTCAAGCATTTAACAGGACAGTGTGAAATCCAGGCAGATAGAGAAAAGTTTCAATAAGAGAAAATAAGAAGAAAGACTGAATTCACACAGCTTGTACTCAAAGTTCACAGACAATTCTTTTATCACAAAATTAGTCCCCTTGAAAAAATCTGAACCTCAACTTATATAGCAAGTTTTTACAGCAAGCACCTTGATTTTCATAACTCCAGACTTTGATGGGTTTGGTCTTTTTTTCCCCTCCTCCTTGAGAAGTATTCCTTTTTTAAAAACAAAACTGGCTGAGAAAGCTGTCCTAATTAATATTCAGTTCAGTGATTAAGCACTCTCCCAAGTGACCTATATGTGTAATAGCATCAAGTACCACCTGCTCAAACTGTTGTTTTGCAACGAAATATTAATCCCTTGTACCTTCTGTTACCAAGCTTGGATGCCATCTGAAACTCAAAATGGGAATAATTCATTGCAGATGCTTTGTAAACTCGCTGAAATTTATATAAAAATTAGCAATTTTGGACAAAGAATTTGAAATAATGCAGGTTACAAAGACAGTTTACAGAACTTTAGATCATTTCTCCCATTTGAAGTTCACTTCATATTATGTGGTGTATAAACTACAAACCATTTTTAAATGGAAAAGAATTTTTTCAGTTTTTTCTTTTGAGTAAACATTGCATATTTTCTACAAACAAATGTAAAGAATATATTTCAATCAAATTGCTTGTGTCTGTTCTAAAAGATGTCAAGATATTGTTTCATAAAAACCTATTGTTTCAAGAGTTCTGGTGTAGAAAGCTGCTTTACGTGTTTGAATTCGTAGCTAGAACAAAACACATAAATAACCATAGCATATTTTCTATATGCACTGTGGGTAGGAATATCATTATGTTTCTGCCAACATTATACCTCTCATGCAAGCAGAATTGCCTACTTCAGACATGCTTGTGCTCCTGATGGCACACAAGTGGAAGGGAGAAAAGAAACATTCAGATAATTGGCAGCTCAACAAATCCAAAGGTCAACATCTGACTTCACTGACTTCAATTGAGAGTCTTTCTATTTCACACAAGTGTTTATTTAAAAAAAAAAGTCTTCACATGCTTTCTGTCTTTTGTCTACACATCTAAGAAACCTCTAGGCCTCAGCTTCAGTAAATGTTGGTAAGAAACCGATCTTACAGGAGATCTGAAGGCAGGAAGTGAAACAGTTACAGGTAAGAAGGAAATCGTGAGAGCAACCTAAGTAGCTCATAATGTAGAGAAAAAAAATATTTCAACTTCTTTGAAAATATTCTCAATGTATTCCTAAATATTTGTGCAACAACAAAGCTTTCCCTTGCCCTGTGTAAGCTGGGGGCCAAACAGAGGCAAATTAATGGTACATAAATTATACATAAACAGAATTTTCAAGACCACAAGTTCTGTTTTTAGAGACTGAACAGATTAGCAGCATAAAGCAATATATTCTACAGTAAGACAGCACTTATTGCAACTAAAAAAAAAATAGTACCATCATTTCTAAGATGACTCTTAACATAATGAGAGGGAGGTACAGGGCTCAAAAGGAAAACCAAGCTATCCAGGGGAACCTGCAAGAGGGCTCAGCTTGGGGCTTAGCACTGCCAACACCACCAATCTACCACAGCACTGAACACAAGCCCCTAAAATCTGTACCAATATCACTTCAGTTTCTCAGTTCTCCTCTCTAAAATGGGTTGCACTGCACTTTGACACGTTATGGGATGAAGCCTTAAACATTTCTGGTGGATTCTGGTATTTACAGCATTGCATGCAGTGTAAGTACATAAGCCTTGCTGTATAAGTGCCATAGATCAGAGGACTTGTTTGTTTTCACAGCTTTATCTTTAAATTGGGAATTGCTAATGAAAGCTAAACACCAAAATCTTGAAAAGCAGAACAAAAAAAAGCAAAGATTCTATGAATGCCTTAACTAACATTATCCTCCCACCATTCAGCTAACGCATATTGACTTGTGTGTTCATAGGGCTCTAAATTTATATGACTTTATAGAGGAAAAGTGCAGGCTGGTTGCAAAACACATGCAAAATTAAACTTCCTAATAGATTTTTTTGGAGCCATGCATTCAAATACATTCTTATCATTTTGAATAGAAGCAAGAGAATCAAATTAATGAGATGTATAAAGACTTCTTTTTGAGAGACATGAATGGGAGTTACATAGACAGCTCTCAAAGGTTAATTGCAGCTGAATCTTTAACTATTCTGCCTTTTCTGAGCTGTGAATGGCAGTGACTACACATTTCCACAAACTAAATGTATAGAGAAAGCAAAGGCTTGGCAGAGATGGGGTGAATTCTCTCAGCCACCCCTACTCTTGGCTGAGCAAATGGACAAACAGCCCATGAAACAACCCTCACTTTTTCACTTTTGATTATACCTGAAGCATTCAAGATAAATCATGCCAGCTTCAGTTCAGCTAAATAGCATGTCTTAAACCATGGATGTTGAGACAATAAGATCCCTTACTGCCCACAGTCATTCCAGCAGAAGGGACAGTGAGACCCAAATTTGTTCCAAGAGTCACTAAAACATTGGTTTTAGGAGTGTATTTACTGTCATCTCAAAATGGACTTTATTTGTGGATTTTTTTGCCTCTGAACAGTCATAATATCCTCCAGCTACACAAATTGTAGACATTCTGATTTCTGTATCAATAGCTAGGCAATTTATTTTTCAAGTAAATAACACCACAACATTGGAAGTTTCCAGGCAGTACTGGCCTATGGAAGAGGAAAAAGTTTTGACCTGAAGAAGCCTCCAAAAAAATTACTATTGAAATATACATTACCAGTTGATTACCAACATGGACTGAAACTAAAGTATAAGAGAAATAAAAGTTTAAACTTTAATTATTTAGTCAGTGAGTTAAAATTAATTTTGTTTCCAAGATACCTAAAATACATTCCTTGAACTTTCAAACCTATTTTAGTAAAAACTAGAACTTGCAAAGTATGTATTTGATATAATAGGATGAAAATAGATAAAGAAAAAGATCAGTTCTTATGTATTAGTTAATGCTGCTGCATTCTTTAGAGTTTTGTCTGAAAAATTTATTACAACTCATACTTAGTAGCTATCTGCTAGTTTTTATGAATACTAATTCAAGAAAAAGGCTTTTCTTTCAATTAAATTTTTCCTTCTCTGTGCATTTCAAAGAACTAAAATACAAGTAGTTCGGTTTTCAAATAAAATTTGGATGCTAAAATGGAAGATTTTGGAACATTTTGCCAATGCTGATAACAAGATAGTTCTGTTCAAATACTTCTACTAGCTCTCCAGATGTCACCCAGGTGTATGAAAGCCATTGCAGCTATTTAAAGGTGTATTACCTTATGCCTGTCCAATGCAGTTATTTATGTATTTGCATTACTCACTGGAAAGGCACTGATCTCTTTTAGGGATGACACTAAATATAAAATATATCAGACTATGCAACCATTTTTTTCATTCAGAAGTACAATTTTGCTGTGTTTTTATTTCAGTTTTAACAGTGACTGTAGTAGAAGTATTTTCTGTGATTGAGTCTGTTTCACTGCTAGTGTCAACATTCCCAATCCAGTAGTGAAAACTGAGCAAAGCAGTCAGTAATGAAGTAGGAACAAAAGCTTTTCCTCACTCTCTGGCTTTCTTGGAATGCTGCAAACATTTTAGGAAAATAAGTCATGAGAGTATTATCCATATGCAACCTGATACTGCAGAGTTGTATCAAGCCAACTGTGACTGCCTTGAATAAAAGTTGAAACTTCAAAACTCTCTTTATTACATTAAGAGGGGAAAGGAAAACAAAGACAAATCTGGCAGTCCCTAGGTGCTGTGCAGATATTAAAAACATCATGTAGGAGACAAGCTTAGAAGCACTGAAGAATGGTCTTTTCCCTACAATTAATGCATGACAGCTTTATCTCTACATTAAACCAAAGCATACATTGCATATATAGGATATATAGAGCTTCACAAAGATGGATAGACTCTAATATTCCTCCTATTCCTAGTGTCTCACAATGAAGACTATAAAGTTTAGCTATGTATACTTCACATAATATTCTCCTGCATGAAAAATTAATCCAATAAGTGGGCTTGAATTTTAAATACATATATATAAAATAATTTCTGTGCAAAAAAGATCCAGCACCTCACAAATACTGGCCCTACCAATGGGCACATGCTTTAGTGCTACTGACATGGGTCAACCACAAAGCTGACTGCAGTTTCATCTGTAAGCCTGTAATTTGAATTCATTTCATGTGGGTAAATCTTAAGTCTTAATATGCTAAATCATGTACATTAAATGCAAGAGAAGTCGCTGTGACAATCGATCAAAATTCTTTCAAATCAAGGCCACAAAAGTAACCCCATTTTCATACTGTAATAATTTCACAGTGACCCTAAGTGACTATTAAGTGAGTGAAGTCTCAATTTGAGACTTCAATTTTAGTCTCAAAAAGACTCAATTTCATGGGATGCTTCCATACCTGGCAGAGAGTCATTAAGATCTTTCAATTAAAGTGGTTATCCCTTATTGCTCGCTTTTGTGAAAGTAGAGCTTGAAAAATAAAGACAACTCAAACCATCACTTAAATTTCATGACTATAAATAAAATACCAAGTTCAAATTAAAATATTAACCTTACAGATAAATATTTTGACATGAAAACATTTTTTGAATTTTCTCTCCAGTTCTTACCCCTTTGTAATGGACCATTTTCATAACATTTTTGTGCTTTCCAAGCACTTGAAAATATACAATTTTGACAAAAAACTAAGGTAAAACTACAATGTGTTCAGTGTTGCTTTTTTACACCAGAAACACACCAGAACACGAGGAGAAGAGCTGACTTCCAGACAAGTCCATTTATCCAGTAACCCACAGTATAACATGGCACTTGCCAGTTAATAAAACCTCTCTCCCTGCCTTATTACAACTTCACATTCACTTACTGCAGCCTATATCTAATTCAGTAAATGAAGACATCAAATAATGCATCAGCTTTCCTTGCTCACAATCAAATTGTCTGGACCACCTCCTGTCCAGTGAATGCTGATCTTTTCCATTTTCCCTCTTTCTGCAAAGGAAGCAAAAATTCCACCTTCCTCCAACATCAGGAGGAACCAGTGCATCATAATAACATTGAGCACTCAGCTGCTACAGATCATTTTACATTCATCCCCAAGTTATCAAGTGTCAGGAGAAATGTATTTGCATGAAGCAGGAGAACTTCATTTTACAATCAATTTTACAATCAATTAGTCTGCACAGTTGGATTTGTGGAGCTATTTCTCTCAAGGCTTCTGAACATTCACCCATCACTTCAGTATGAGCACCTGACACCTACAAAGCCAACAACAACTGAGCAGTGCAGGGGTCCCAGAGCCACATTCACTGCCTGACTGTTGTGGATCAGCCACCCATTCAGAGGTACCAAGCTGTGCCCATCATTTTTACTATTTGTAACACAATGTGCTTTGACTTCACTGTCTCCAGAGCAGGGGTCAGAGCAGATGGTGTACAAACTTCCCAGCACCAAGGGTGATCTTCAGAGGGTGTGTGTTTTAAATTGCAAAGTGTTTTGATCACAACACACACTAAATGGAACAAGTTTTAGCATTCCTAAAGCAACCCTTGAACATCACTCACTACAGTCGTAAAGAGCCATTTTTTCCACTTTAATCTAAAATTCCAGGTAATGCACATATTAGAAGTGCATTAAAATGCTCTTAACCTGATTGGATTTTTAAAGGGGATGAAAGGTGAATAAATGGGTAAAACATGTTACAGAGAAGTCTGAAAATTGAAACTCCAATTTTTGAATTATTTATGGAAAGTAGCACAGCAAATAAGTTGAGTAGCATTTCTTTCTAACTTGCAAAATTAGTCTCGTTGGCGATTTTCACAAGTCAAGTCCAAACCTACCTTTCCATCAAAGCAACTTCTCACACAAACCTCCCACAGCTCGGATGCTAAACAAAAGACCCTATCTCACACAAAATTATGTCCTTTTGTTTGGCATTAGAGTTGGATACAGATCATTGGTGGGGAAAGAGGCTCCCCATGTTACAGCCAAGGCCAGAGGATGCCTTACTGCACAGTCACCAAAAGAGCAAACACCAAGAGGTGTCACAGGCCACTGGGGAAGACAAAAACCCTAAAAATCCTTGGGGGTTTACAGCAGGTGCAGTAGTTACTAGCAGAGCTTTCAGGGCCTCCAGCTTGCATGGCTGATGAAAGCTAAGAATCGGTAAATGCTAGAAATTATTTCAGCCTTTTTCAAAAACTGGTTCTGTCTAGTTTCTGAAAAAATAATTATGTAACACTTCTCTAGGAAAACATTTTCAAGCAACTCCTCTAATGAAACATTTTCAAGAAACTTACTACCTAAAAATACCATTATTCATTTAAAGAAAAAAACAGGCCTTGCTTAAAATTCACTGTGTAACATTGTGCTTAGTATTTGTTGTGAAAAAAAAATTGTAAAGCTTTTTATCTGGAAAAGCAGGTACACAAACTAAGTTCTGTATTTTGCTTCCAAGACTTGTAAAGCTTTTCTTTGCAAAAAGCCAGTGTTAAAGGCAATACATTAAAAAAAAAAAGCCAGTGTTAATTTTTTCAAGTAAATCAAGTAATACAATAAACTCTCTATAAGCTATGCTCAAATGCAAGTAAAATGAAATGTAGATATCCTTAGATATTTAAGATTTTCCACTAAGTTCACTGCAGCCAGATTCTGAATTGATCATAAAAGGGTCGAGTCCTTATCCATTAGCTTCTGCTATCAGCTCCAGTCATATAAGAGCACATTATAGTACTAAAATAAGCTTTACATACCATGATGCATGAATTTAATGTGTGAAGAGAGAATAACTTGGAAAATACAAGATATGTGATATATGGATTCAATTCTCCTCAACAATAGTTTTTGTTCTACTTGAAGATAAGAAACTCCACTGGATTGCTTTATTGTGGGCTTGGATGTAAAGAAGACCATTTTCTACTGTGTTTCAAGCAGAAAGGAAGGATCTGTGGACACATCCACAACAAGAGGACACCCAAGGGAAATGCTTTAGAAATGACTGTGTATTATCAGCTAGTACAACAAGCTAAGTAAAAGCTGAGTTAAATAAATGGATTTTCAATATTTGTGGCTAGAGGCTTCTGAATCAGAATACCTCAGTAATTAGCTCAGATGAAATTTAATTACTCATAGAATTACCAGTGTCTTCATTAGTAACTGGCCCTTTGGTATGGATCATCATATAAATCTTTTTCCATACCATCTCTAATTGAAAGTAAACAAACCAAAGCCTGGTGTAAACCCAGTCAACATACACAAATTAAGCCACTATTTATGCTAGGTCTTATTTTCTCTGAACTCCAATGCCCATTTACAGTGCCTAATAAAGAATCAAATGCGACAGTAATGCTCAGCTGGTCGCCTGCCAGAACGCTTGATGGCGAGTTCTTGCCTAACTTAAGGATATAAATTGATACAGCAGCTCCTCCCTGAGCTCCAAACCTGAGGCAGCTACTTTGCCCTAATCACAGGCTTCATGTTATGAATTAAACATTAAGAAACATTTTCCAGAGAGAGCCTGGGAAGCTCCAGGGTGGCGAGGGGAGTGGCGGTGCCGCAGGATGCCGGGTGTCTCCCTGCCCTCCAGTGCCAGCAGCCCTGCGCTGGCAAAAAAATCCATTTTCCCTTTCCCAAGGGAAAGCCCATGCACAGGGAGATGCCCTGCTGGGAAGCTGGTGATGCTGGCAGCTGCAGCTGAGCCACTGCCAGGCAGCCTTGGTGTCCTCATGGAGAGGAGCTCCACACTGCTGACAGATGGATGCTGCTGTACCTGAGCAAAAAACCTTCAGGACTTTTGCACCACTCTGTCCCTGCAAAATAAGAGCAAAACTCACAGAGGGAAGAAAGGAAAGGAAGCAACAGTGACAGCTTCCTCTTCCAGGCAGAGGAAGCAACAGTGACATCCCAGTCTCAGGTACCACAGAAGGTGCTGCTGCTCCATGAGAGTGTTCCAAACACCCAAGGCCAGGAGTCACCACTCTCAGACTGATTTGGTCAGAGGGCCTGGGGAGAAACAAATGCTGTGCCTCATTCACAACTTGGCCAAGTTGCTAAAACAGCGACTTAGGCAATGGCACTGCTCCAGCCTCTACTAATAATGCAGGAGACAGGACACAGCATTTGGTATCTTCTCAGAAATACAAATAAGATCATTTCCAGGATTCTAACTTCCTTAAGAAATGCATATTTTCTTACCCTTCTACTGAAATAATGTGCAAATCCTGTCCACTGCACCCTACACATTGCACATTAATGGAGGAAGACAGACACGTAGAAAATTTATACTAAGATTATTTAAATAATTAAATTCTTCCTGTTCCTGGAGCTCTCAATAGCATTTATACAAGTGTGTAATGCAATAAAATGAATAGTGTTTTATTATATGTGAGATTTCTCAGCATGATACAAGGAAAAGTTCCCCTGAAGAAGGGGCCTGCAGCCAACCTCAAAATAGTGCCATAGAATGGTTTGGGTTAAAGGGGCCTTAAAGATCATCCAGCTCCAACCCCCCTGTCATGGACAGGGACACCTTTCACTAGACCAGGTAGCTCAGAGCCCACCCAGCCTGGCCCTGAACACTTCCAGGGATGGTGCATCAATGATTTCTCAAGAGAATTTATGCCACTACTTATTTCAGTTTACAATCCAAACCTTACTCCTAAGACAAACCCTATTACCATACTCACAAAATTCCTTTTGCCCTCTAAAGAAAAGAAAACCCCCAAGCAGTTCCTTGTACAGCATGGAGAAACGATGTACAATGATGTGATGTTAGCACAACATGCTGGTTGCCTCCATCCACATGGATATAAAACTTGTGTACTTCCACAAGGAAACTTCTAAGATGATGAGAAAAAAGTTTTTAAGTACCCACCACCATCCTTCATATGTATTTCTACTACAAATCTGACTTACTTATGTCTTTATTTGCTTACAAAGTACTTGCAGCTTCCTTTGATATTAATTTGATTTTCTTTTTTTTGCCTCCTCATCCTTGGAGGAAAGTCATTATTACCTCTCAACAAGCTAAGCTAACCTAATACAAGTGCTCTAATGGAAATATCTGTTTTAACCTATGACAGTTATTACTGTGAAAACAAGAAGAATTAGAACCATTTGTTTTCATGCTTTTACAGTGAGAGGAGACTGCTGCCTTCAGCAAGCTTGTTGAGCAGCCTCACTGAAATGCCTTCTGGATTTTTCTGTGGAATTTAATTAGAATGCATTACTGCCCAGCACCACCTCAGCAAGAGCCACCTCTTCTAATGACTGCTTAGTAACATTTTCACAGTATTAATGTATTTAGATGATCTGCAGCAGCCTTAGCAAAAATTTTCACACTGTAAGTTCCATACACTTTGAAATACAGACTCTCTTGAAGAGGTATGCTGGAAGCTAATAATTTTATGCTGATTCTAGGAGCATTCCATGTGTCAGATCTAGAAAGCACTGAGGAATGTGCAGAGTTTGTTCTTTTTAAGAGGAAAAATTATCCAAACACACACAATCTGTTATCAGAAAGTCACAGGCCTTTTCAGTGGCTGGCCCTGTAAAGGACAAGGGACGCTTTTAGACAGGATGCAAAAATGGTAAGATTCAGGAGTCAACTGGGGTAGACAGAATAAATCATTGCTTTCCCTCAGGGATGATGTGAAGAAAGACTGTACACAACAGAGGGCCCAAAAGTGGCCAAATGCTTTGCTCTTGAATGATATTCTTATCAGAATTGTAGGAAACTTTACATATTTAGTCTCTATTAACAAAAGTGTAGCTGTCAATCTTATTTGAGGGCTAACAAAGTTAAATCTTGCAGGTGCTCACTTACACATGGCTTATGTACATTACATCCTTCATCACATTTACCCCTGCATGTCACTCATTTTCAGCTTGAAAACACTCAAAAAGTTAGCTCTTTAGAAGAGTTTGGGTGAAGGAAAGCAGAATTTCTCATTTATAAAGAGAGCATAAAAAAACCAAGGGGACAAAATAATAAAGCAATTTGCATAGAAGAAACAGGTGCATCAGCTGCACACAAGTATTCATGACTATTGAAGGCAGATTTAATACTTACACTGTTAAAAGCAGTGACAACACAAAGTCACATGCAATAAATAGAGAAGACACCTTTTGCACACAATTTCATTTTTTTGACTCATGGTTGTAAAACTGCTTTTTCTGACCAAGCTAAAATCCCACCAGCTAGGGGGCCAACTTGGCAAAATATTCATGGCTTCAGAGATTTGAACAGAGCTTGAACACCTAAACTTTCCTGTTTAGCTGAACAGGGACAGGCTGAATGTGCTATGAATTCAAAATGTCTAAGCATACTGGAAGCTAAAACAAAGGATTCCTCACAACAACAGACCTTGCTCCACACACACAGGGTCTATAAAGACAAAGATTTGGAGGAGTGGGGGATTCTAAAGCTTCCACTGCATTTCAAGTCAGAGATAGTGACAGTGACCTGCCAGATGAAGTTAGCAGTTTCACAGGAAGCCTGTCATGCTTGTGTTTATTTTTCTTAACAGGCATGTAGGAGCCCATGCTGTGTACAGTGGCACTTCAAACACAGCATCTGCCTCCTGATTTGTACAAGAATGAACATATTTGTTAAGCTCATTCTGCAGTTGATGGACAGCCCAGTGAAACAATCACAGTTTGCCTGTCACACGTGCATAAATTAGTATGCAAAATTATGTTTAGAATTGCAAATGCCCTCCCCCTCATATTTTTAAGATAGTCTAGAGAGTAATAATAATTCCACATCTCCCAAATATTTGTATTGCAGAGGTGTCTGCACGTGTTTTCTGGGCTGCCTCTGTTAGCTGAGCCTGCTTTGAGCAGGGATGTTGGCACAGGTGACCTTTACAACCTCAGCCATTGTGAGAACACCTGACCACTTTCTGTACACACTGCTCAACATCTTATCTTTTCTGCTTCCACTGAGATTTTAAGGAAAATAAAAAGTATGAAATGGCTTTACTCAAGACACCTGAAGCTTTAGACTCAAGTGGACAGTGCTAAGTATAAACAGTGTGGAACCTGAAGCCCCATGTTTCTCAGAGCTCTTTTGGGAACCCCATACTAGTCTAAAGCAAAACATCTAAAAGTTTTATAGCGTGTGATTTATGAGCCTCGCCATTGAAGACAAATTTTCAAAGTGCACTTCATGAACAGATCTCTCATGTAAATGGGATTATTCATTGGTTTCAAATTAATAAATAATAAAATCTTGCAGCAAATCAAGCCAGCAGAAAGTGCTTGGCACATACACATATATCTGTATCTGCAATCTTACAATATACATGAAAAAGAATTGCCCTAGGCTACTTTTCTATCATAGAGAAATATGAGAAGTTTTACTACTGGTAATGATCAATGCCAGAGTTTTTGAAAGAAACAGATCTCAGAAAGATCATAAAGAGCATGGTATGTTTTGGATTCTAAATATGGAACACAGTATTTCTTTTCAGCAAAATAAAATTTCAGTTTTTCTCAATAAGGTTTTGCTTTTGTGGCTAAAGCATTTCTGTTTTATTTGCCTGAAATTAGCAACAACATCAACAAAAACCTATCACATGTTATTTTCCCCTACTTTTAACACAGACCAAGAAAATTGAAAATATTCATTTTCACAGTGATAGGTTTAAACAGATAAGAAATAATCTGCATTTTCTACTACATATTAGAATAATGGAAACAACAGTCTTCCCCATGCATTTTTAATGATATGAAGCACTACCACTATGAAGCACAGTCACAAAGCACCAAAAAATCATTTAGCAAGATGAGAAAGCTGTGACTTATTTTATCTGATCCAGAAATGAGCTGTCAAAGTTAAATTGTTATGTAATTAATTGTGCATTTGCTAGCAATTTTTAAACTGTGAATGAAAAACTGTTCTGAAATTGCAAGTCACTGAACACTTTCATCTAATACATGAGATAACTCTTTGAAGACCACTTTCCCTGAACTGAGTGTTAATGAGAAGTTCCTCACTTAAATAAAATGTCACCCAATAAGTATAACCAAACAATTAAAAATATATATATATTTCTTAGACAGTCCTCACTGGATGGATTCCAGGACTGGTGTTGAGGCACAGAAAAATTCAAGGCCCCCAGATAATTCACCCCCAGAGTGAGCACTGAAATGGCCCACTTAGTTCTTTGCAATTAACTGACTCAAATGAAGGCACTGCATGGGACACTCTGCCTTTATATTCCTACAGACCTGCAGTTAAATGGTCATGGATTGCAATCAAATTCTTCCAAAGCAGAGCTAGAAGGGCTATTGATGACTTTTCCTTCACTCTTCATGCCCAGGATGCCACTTTCCACCTCTCCCCTCTCTACTCTCACAGGATTCAGTAGTTACTGACCGTCACTTGTTCTGATACATTTTGACAGGTTTCCCCAGATTTTTTTTTTTCATTTTGAAACTGAGTATTGGTGTCCCAATCACCAAGAGTAAAGTCAACTTGAGAGGACTTTTGCTGGCTTTATTCCAGTGAAGATTTGCCATTCCAAAATCTTTGCTGAGATTTATTTCTCCTGGAGAAGTGAGGACCTTAACACAAAACAGCAAGTGGCAGCAGGGAAAAAAAAAAAAAAAAACAAAAAACAAAACAAAAAAAAAAAAAAAAAAAAGGGGAAAAAAAAAAAAAAAAAAAAAAAAAAAAAAAAAAAAATAAAATAAAATAAAAAACAAACCCAAAACCACAGTGTATGTTCCCAAATATCACACAGCCAGCACAGGAACTGAAAGATGAGAAAAGGCTGAATTTCAAGGAAAGTAGCTATTAATGCCGGAATCCAGGTTTGGCATCCTCTCTCTAATAAAGCTTTCACAGCACTTATTCAAGGAGGGATCTGTTTTTAGAAAGGCTGAAATTACCTTGCTGTTTGTTAAAATTTTTAAATTTTATTGTTGAAAGAGATGAGCCCCAAACAGAAACTGAACAGTAAAAGAAACCTTCATTAAAAGCAAATATATTTCAGCCCAAGATATCGAAAAAAGCCTGTTTGAACTATGAGCTTCCTGCAATATCCTTTTAGAGTTAATTTCAAGTCACCAAGATCTGATAGTTCATGGTTATCGTAACTTTTATAAATAAGTGCATAAAAAAATGGACAAAGCCAACTGAATCCTGAAATACTTACATTTAAAATGCAACATAAATAAAACTTCAAGCTCCATCTCAATAAATATACATTAGGACACTTAGTACTTGTACATGTTCCAGGATAAAGTGTTTTATATTACATGCATTGTATCATTCCCCTTACTGCCAATTTTTATTATTTTTCATGAAGCTTACTACTACAATGACTGCCAAGAACATTTTTGAAGCCTCATACATTCTGTTAAAACATCAAGAACACCATATTTTCCAAAATGAAAGACTTTAAATTATATGAAGTGAAACATTTTAAATTGTACCAAGTGGTGGTTTTATTCACATCCTGTCATCTAATAAATAAATTTGCTTTTTGGAAAGGAAAATAAAAATTGAGTTTCAGTTTAGTGCCAGGAAAATTATTAATTCCTACACAATGGGAAGTGAGTCCTAAAACACCTGGAACGAAAGTTGCCATAGCAGCACTACCAATTATCTGCATCATCCAAGTTTGTTTCCAGGTGATGACATTTGAGGTTCTCAATTACACACACACTCATTAGAAAATGCTCATTATTCAATACTAAAGCTCCCTGGCAAGCCATTCTTGAGGATTTAACAACCTGTTGCAAGTTGCAAACACTGAACTTTCTACCTAAAACAAACCAATCACATAAAGCACACACCTGATCTCAGAAACATTCTTCCTATACAGCTATTTATGGCCAATAAATAGCATGATGTTAAAAAATTCTCTACATCTTAAATAGCATTAGGCCATTAATCCAATCATTTAACATTGAGATTGTCTCGGCATCTCTTAATTTTTCATGTCATAAAAATAGAACATTAATTTTGCAACACAAGTTCTACAAGGAAAGGTAAAACTACACTCAGTGCCTGCTCTCATCCTTTTCATCGATTTTTGGTTGATTAAGCTATGAGAATTGAAGGCCAATAGAGTTACCTGTTACCTGTTCCATACACACTCTTTGTGTATGGAACAGGAGACCTTTTATAATTCAGGTATTGGATTCATCTCCTACACCAGGTCAAATTCCCTGTGTATTGCTCCCGAGTATGGAACAATTCCTTTCCTGCTCCCCACAGAACCTCTTCATCAAAAGCAGGTTTTTCACCCCTCAAAGGTGCAGACTAACAATCCTGGAGGAAAACAAAGTCCACAGGAAAGAGATCTTTTTCAGGCCATAGGAGAGTCATGCAAATAATCTTAGGAAAATTCATGCAAATGACTCAGGAGGAAAATCTAAGTTTATGCTTAGATAAATCACATTCTATCATGAGTATTCTCAAGCTCTTTTATCACTTTATCCCAAAAACTTCATGGGTTTTTGTCACTTCAGTAGCAAGAACCCCTTTTTCCTTGGCTACAAAACACTATTGCCACAATTATTCTTCTCTGTCATTACCAGTAGCTATTCTGCTCAAGTTACATCCTCCTGTACTTAATGCTGAAAGTTTTACCTTTTGTTGCATGATTTCTGGAAAAACATTGTAGTGGAATCTATAATGATGTTGTCTTATAGCTAACTGTTTACTGTTTGAGTTACCTTGGATCTCTCTGAAATAGGCAAGACATGAACTATTTTCTGATTATTGGCCATGGAGAGCAATGTCTGCATGCATAATAACTTATACTTTTTGTGAAAGTCCATGAAGATTAATTCTAAAGAAAAACACAATATTTGTAGGTTGCATTAACTGTGCAGTGCCTTTGCTTGCAAGAAGGATTCATGACAAATGGAAATATAATTGATTGAATGCAAAGAATGCTTTGTGATTGAATTTAAATTCCACAGCTCATGCAGTTCAGCTGCATTACAAGGTGGTATGTGCAGCTGCCTTTTTTCAGATTTCACTTTTCAATTAGCCAGTACCTGAAGTGAGACTGCCTTAAAGAAAGACTCTCCTGGTTTCTTTTCCATCAAGAGTTTCTGCAAAGGGTGTTGCCTTGATAAATTAGGACCTCTTTTTTTAAAAAAAAAATGTAATATATTATTGGTTAGCAGCTTTATTTTTTCTTTAAAGCTACTTGCCAATTTTAAAGTGGCCACTATTAACCATTCCATTAAAAACAAAACAAATCCTCCCTTCAAAATGCAGTGTTGCTATCCATTAGCAAAGCTGCATAATGTACAAGAGAGAAAGGTTAAGTACTAAATCATGTTCAGTCTCTATAAAAAACTACTGGTACTTTGATAGGGTAAAGGTACACACTGTGCTTTCAAATGTATTTTGAGAACATTATCATGAGACAAGCAGCAGTCACTTTGCATTAAGGCTGATGCTTCTTTCACTAAAGCTCTCCAATACAGGCTTCTGAAAAGAATGCTTTGTGATTGAACAGTTCAGCCTTGTTTTTCATGCACAGGTGTACATACAAACCATTTTTCCACCTAGAGCATCCAGTTTGCATGGGCAGAAGTGAGAACATGGGGTTTAGGTATACCATTCACACACACATTTCCAGCACAGTACATCTTGGCCTCAAGAACAAAGGGTTTGGGTTTGTTTTTTTCCAACAACTCACTCAAAGGACTTTAAGTGACTTCACACACCTACAGTGAGGATACAAACAAAAGTCTATCCCCATAATTCCTTAGTTTCTTCATCATTTAACTCAAGAGTCCACTAGAATTCCACATCAAGGAAACACCAAGACAGAAAGAATAACTGCAATGTAAAACAACATGCCTGGAGAGCTTTGATTGTCCTATCCCAGATTATTCTCACTACACCACTTGAATTTATAACAGGTGGCGCACAAACAAAGACTACTTAAGTTTGTCACCTGGGTTTAATCCAAATTTGGATCCAAGCACAGGTCTGTCAGAGACTCAATGCTTTTTAAGCATTAATATACCACCTGCAGCTTTGCACATTCATTTATTTAAAGGTGAGTTTAAAAGACTGATGTAAGAGGAGTGATTTTCAGAGAGCAGAAGCTACCATTAAACCAAAAACCTGCAAGTCAACTCACATCAGACACTCAGAACAAATCTCAGCTTTCTTCCTCTGTCCATGAAAACCCATCCCACCCTGCTGGGCTGTGCCCCAGGCTCTGGATGGGCTGGGTGACCTGGGAGCTGGATGTGCACAAGGCTGGTGTGGGCAGCACCCCTGAGGCAGCAGTGCCACCTGGATCCCATTCCATGTCCCCATAGGGCTGCTCCTCTGCCCACAGGGAGCCACAAAGCCCGGTTACACACAAGCACTTGGCAGGTTTGGCAGTGCTGAACGCAAATCGTGGCTCCATAGCCCCCATGTACCATTCCAGGATCAGCTGAAGTGCGAAATTTGGAACCAGTTCCAAGGTTCTTGATTTCTACACACAGTTTTGCAATCTCTGGTTTTACATTTTTAAAGCCAAAATCACTTCCAGCCACTTAGTACCATTAAACCCTATATGTGCACACATACACACTTCATATATACAAAACACTTTTCTTTACCTTCTCACAGAGACAGCTGAGCTGGAGAAAGATACTGACACTGCTTTAGCCCACAGCAGAGTGCAGTGGTTGGAAATAGACACTACAGCTTGGTCTTCATAGTCAAAACACATCACTAGGGGTAGGTTTGGGAAGAAATTTCAGGTATCCTCAATCTGCCTTCCTTCCTCTCATTGACAAACCACAGTAACCTCAGAATCGAGTGAATACATTGTTATTCATTGGATTTGGAGTATGTTTAGAGGAACATTTGGGCTTTGTCAGCAGCACAGACAAAAGAAGGTGCAATTGAGGCAGTTTGAATGCTTATCCTCAGCTATAAGTATCCACCTTACAATTCTGAAGTCCAGCAGACTCCCTTTTTCTGTTTCTGAAGGTACATTGATATATACTCCTGTCTATTCCAAGCCAGCCATAATGCTTCTGCTTTATCATTGATTAAAGTTACAAAATGCAAAAAGAAACCAAAAATATTATATACTTACACACAACACTGTTTAAATTCAAAAGTTAAGATGTTTTTTTCCCCATTAGACCTGTGTTGGGGAGGAAAAAAGTTCCTGCAGGCAGAGGGGGTCAGAGCTTGGCCAGCCAGCAACACTCACTGCTTTCTAGCACATTGTTTGAGCTCTGAAGCCTCTCGGCTGTAGCACATTGCACAGCCTTTATGCTTGATCATTAAATAAAGCAACCTGTCAACACTGTACTCTGACNAAAGAAGATTTAAAAGGCACATCTTGGGCAGGGAGCATGCACCCAAGATCACCAGCACTACTGCTGTGTACTTCAGAGAGCAGACACTGTTTTATCTAGCATCTCTAGAGCTTCAAAGAGAGCACCTGCTTCAGCCATACAGCAGTGAAATTAGAGATATTAAGCAACATTCACTTCTTTTACAAGTCTGAACATTATTAGATTCCTGGACTCCTTATTCATCTTCTGCCTTAAATATCAATACTAACACCATTTGTGGGGATCACTGAACAGTAATTTGCCTGCTTATTGTTCAAGTAACTTCAGACTTCCAGGTATATAATTTCTAAGTTCACCAAGGGAAACAAATCTGTTTCAAAATACTCTTCAAATTACTCAGGGCTCAATGTTAGAGTTAAGTGTTTTTCTGAATTTACTTCAGTGTACAAAATATAGGCCAAAATATATTTACTCCTCTGAAGACAGAGGAGTAAGCCAGCAATATTCAGGTAAGTGAGAAAAGCAGAATGGATGTAAAAACACTAAAAACTACACATCTGTCTATTGTGCTAGAGTGCAAAATAAATTAAAACAGTTTCTTCCTTACTCCAGTCTCTGCTGCACACTTACACTGGATAGACTGAAGTATCTAGCCCTAAGCTACACATGAATAGAGGAAGATGCAGCCCCATGGACCTCAAAAACCAGAGAATTCTTGGATTGGGTTAATGTGTAAAGAGAGAAGGATAGAAAGAGCTGTTGAGAAACAAAAGGTTTTCAATTTAAGTTTACTATTCCGATTGGAAATGGAAGTGGAACAAATGTTGATTTCTTTCTAACTTCCATAGCAACCCACTCACGCTGAAGCTTTGTGACTCAGAAGCTGTTTTCTTTAAATGCAGCCATATGGCTTTTAAACACTTTTGGTTCTATGCCCAGACACAGAACCAGTATTTCTTCATTTTATTGTCCTGATAGACTCCAAATAACCAAACTTCGTAATTAATATTAATTTTACTCAAATTAATCAGAAATTACATGTCTCACTTTCCAGCAAGGCATGCCCAAAGGGCTTTACTTTTTCCTTTAGAAAAATAAAGTGTTAACAGAAACCCACAGCAAAATTACAGATATATTCAGAAATGTAAAGATTTTGCATTTTTAAAATACCCTATGTATGTAATTATGCCAAAAAATACTTGCTCCTTGTTTACAATTTATTACTTCATTGCCATTAAAAGTTCACATTTCTCAAGTGAAAGTCCAAGCAATGCACAGCAGTTGAAACAAGTATATGCTCAAAAAATCTACACTACACTTCCATCAGAGTACTACCAAGACTGAAACACAGACAGTTTTTATTATACTAGACCTGCTTAGAGGTATTCAATATTCAAAAGCTGTGTAAAAACCTAGCAAAATTATTGAAAATTAAAGCAAAATAACATGATTGTGGTCCATACCCTTTTTCACTAAGGGTCACTGCTAACTTTAGGAAGGCATTTTGCATTCTAGAGTGTTTTGTCATACTAGTTTAATTTTTATACAATTTGGAAACTATTAAAAAACAGAAAAACACAGAACTACATGATTAAAGTCAGCGGACAGATCAAGATCACCTTATCATCAGCCAGAAACTCATGGAGGGTTTAGAATCACATAAAGAACAGTTCATAGCACAGCTTCCCTCAAATCATCCACTTTGAAAACAAACTCTTTCAAGAGTTTATATACCTGTTTCTTTCCAAAGTCATTCACCAGTATTTCATAAAACAAAAATTTATTATATCCATCACAATTTAGCACAACGCCACAAAATAGTCAGTCTTCAAATATATCTGGTTTTCCAATTCAAAGTCTGTAATGTCAAAATGGACACTTTAGAAAAGCAACACCCCTTTTTTGTACAAATACAATTTACATCACAGAAAAGCTGGTTACTACCTGCAAAACACTCATGACACTTTCCTGCTAAAGTCCTATACAGGCTGCCAGGTTGGCTTTTGGGATCTGCAGAGGCAACACACAAGTTTCACAGCAATTTCCAGCAGTGCAGAGTTTACATCCAATTCCTACCTCTAAAACTGCACCAAGCAAGAGTGAGCACCACTATTCTTCCAACAGCCAAGAACTCTTCCTGTAGCCCAAAGTGCCTGGGAAAAAGGACCTAGCACAGGCTGCACACACTAAACAGCATCATGCCTGCAGCCAGTGACAGGAGTAATAGAGAACAGAGAGGCTCTAGCAAAAACATACAGCACTTTCCACACTTGTGGAGAAAATTAAGGATGTGGAAATCTCAGCCCTCATGTAACACGTATTTCCTGAAGGCCTGATAAAGGAATTCCTCAAAAAGGAATCCCTATCCACTTCCCTTTAATTTCAGCACCTCAAAATTACATTTTTCCCCTTTTCTAGTTTGACACAACACACAAACATCTTTTATTCTAAATATATATTAAAAAGCACAATAGCCTAGTTTTACATCTCTTGCTAGCAGCCCTCAGACTAGAAGCATACAATAATACTTCATTTTTCAAAACTGAAAACCTGAGAAGACTTTCCTTTGCCTGTCTGCATCCCTACAGCTGTTATTATGCACCACCATCAGTGAGAGAGACAGGAATGCAACAGGGAAATTATTTATAGCATGGCCACAAAAGCCTTTCTGAATATTGCAGATATCACAGCCAAACAACACAAAGTAGCCATGTCTATAATCTCTTAAACAGCTACTTCTCCACACCTAGAGAGCCAGCAACGGATACAAAGGGAAGATTTATTTCAAGGCACACTTCAATCACTGAGCACATGAAAACAGATTCAAGCACCTGGATAATCCCTGAAGGCATCAAGACATCCTTTTGCAAACAGAATTTGACTTCTCAGCTGAAGTCCTTCAGGTTTTTATATCCCTATTTCTCATCAGCTGTTCACAACAGTCCAGCTCTTGATCATACATCCTTCTTTCTCTAACCACTGCTATGCAATACCATGCCAATAGCAAATTGCAGTAAATGAGCTTCACTTACCTTGTCCTTGTCCACGGATCTGGTGACCCCACAGCATCAGGATTATTGCCAATATCCAGTGCATCCACCCAGCTACTCTGCCACTTCCTTGTCTTCCAGCCATTGCATTATTGGATGCTGTGCAAAGAAGTATTGAATGTTTTAGTTATAACTCTTGGGAAATATACCTTAGGGTGAAGGAAAGCAAAAACTTCCCATAAATTTCCTCAGTACACATCTATAACTCTACTTTAATAAATACTCACTGGCAAAAATGCTTTTTCATTCAGAACCTCCCTGACTGTTTGCTCAAGACTGTCACCTCATAGGCTACTACAAAATCAAAATAAGCTGCTTTGAAAAGGCTTGAATTTTCCTTTTGTACAGAACACCTGAGCTTCACCAAAAAACCTCCCAGATCCAGCCAAGTTTAAAAGTCCAGAACAAGCAGCACTTCACTGAGTCTCTTGGAAGCCTTATTGTATTGCATAGAAAATTTCCTGAGGCAAAACCCCTCAATGTGCTCAAAACTTGATTTTTTTTTTTTCAAATCTTGGGGTTTACAACATTGAGATGTGTTAGGAGTTGCTTTTCACTGTGGGCTTTTAGGGACCAACTGTGTCTTCCAGCCAAGTTTTTCACATTATAGAATGATTTGGGGTGGAAGCAACTTCAAAGCTCATCTCTTTCCAACCCTCAGCCGCAGGCAGAGACACCTCCCACTAGACCAGAATGCTCAGAGCCCCATCCAACCTGGCCCTGAACACTGCCAGGGATGGGGCAGCCACAGCTTCCCAGGGCATCCTCACTGGCATTGGCAACATTTACCCGTTTATTATTCCCCACCACACCTCCTCTTACAGCACTCTGACTCAGATCTGTTCCATCAGAAGAGCTGTTTAATCAAATACTGATTTGTCAAAACTGTACAAATTACACAGAACTGGCTGGAAAGGACAGAATTTCATTTCTAGTCTAAAGCACAGGCAGCTATCACATAAATTGGTGTATGAATATTTGAGAAATCTGTTCAACATGTGGAAAATCTTGCAGCAAAAAGTAGTTTTTAAAGAGATAGTGTAAAAAAACTTCTTGTGGGTTTGGTTGTTTTTTTTTTCATTATAAAGAGCTAAGAAATCCTAGTGAACAGAGCAATTAAAAAAACAACTTGAAAAAAAGGGAAAACACTGAACTAACAGAAGGATATGTTTACATATTGGCTGGTTAAGAATACTTTTGATGTTGATATTACAGTAATTCTTATTTTCAAAGAAGCTATTTTCCAAACTCATGGATGCAGCACCCATCCATAACAAAAAGTTCAACTGAAACAATAATCCACAATTCTCAATCCTGATCTATGATCTCCAGTGAAAGATATGTCTGCTTTATAATAATTAAAACCCCAGTACCATTTACAGAATGAAAACCTAAGGAAGACTACAAAAGCAGACAGGTAGAACACTGTGTTTCAGTTTCTCCCTCTCTCACCTACCCCCACCTATGGAGGGAAGGCAGGCAGTGGAAGCTCCTCCAAGAAGGGGTTTTGGTTGACTGGTTGAAGGGAAGGGGTAATATTTCCTGTTTGCTGTGACCCTCAAACTTTCACTTTTGCTTTTAATCAGTGCTCTAACCATCTGCCCAGATCACAAAGTATCTGCCCATTCACCTCCTGTGGCTGTTTGGAACAAAAATTGTCTTTTGCTTCAAAACTGATTGTGGAAGGTAACCCTTTTTGATAGGGGAACCTCCCCATTGTTACAAACACCTCGATTTTCTCGTGAAGAGCTCGTTTGAGGGCCCCTAGAGCTGCTGTTATTTCAGCAGAACAGTGCCCTCCCCAGCCAGCACACACAGCTCCTGTCTATCCCCTCTCAGGCATGTGGAAGGAAGAGAGAAAGGGATGCTAAAAAGCTTTGTTTGTTTTGGCCTTGTCTTTTTCAGGCTACTTAACCCCCACAGGACACGGGAAGCAAACAACTGAAAATGGGAATTCCAAAGCAAAAACATAGAACAATAAATACAAATAAATGTCCTAAAAATATATGCACATTACCACTGCAAGGTCAAAGAAATAGTTTTGTAATGTCAGTCTCCTGAAAAGGACAGGTTCTGTTTCATGAATATTCTTTCCTCAAACTAGCAGACACATTCTTGATGCTCAGCCCAAGCAAACAGATGGCATTCAATTAGTTATTTACCTATGTTACAATTAATTAAAATGTCCAAGATAATTTTTGTTTTGACTGTGTCTACAGAAAGCTAGAGTTCCACAAGAAGCTGGCATTTACATCTACAGCCCTGCAAGCTGTAATATAAATATTACAACTAAGAAAGCATTAAGATGCTTTCCAGTACCTAAAGGTTTTTTTCCAAGGGCATGCAGGGATAGAACAAGGGGAAATGTCTCAGACTGTAAGAGAGTAGGTTGAGATTAGATATAAGAAGAAATTCTTCACTTTGAGGCTTGTGAGGCCCTGGCACAGGTTTCCCAGAGAAGCTATGGCTGCTGCATCCCTGGCAGTGTTCAAGGCCAGGCTGGATGGAGATTTGAGGAACCTGGAATAGTAGAAGGTGTCCCTGCCCATGGCAGGGGGTTGGAATTGGATGATTTTAAGGTCTCTTCCTTAAATTCGTGATAATTCCATGATTATATCATGACCTCACCAGGAAATGTTAAACTTTTAAAAGATATTTTTTGGCTTGAAAGTTCATAACTGGTAGGCAGTGGAAAACAGCCACCTTACTGGGGAGAAGCCCAGAGATCACATTCATAGTATTTCAATTAAGAACAAAAGAATCAAAAATTGTCAGGTTTGTTCTGTATTCCAAGATCCATTTTCTTCAAAACACAGGAACCATCTCTAAAAGAGCTATCAAGGTAGAAGAGGCTGCAAGATCTGGGTGAAAGCTGTGCACGTCACCACAGCACAAAACTCCAAAGAGAGGGAGGGAATCTAAGCCTTAAAGATATCATTCCTGTCACATTTCTTATCTTCTATGAGATAATTTGTAAAAGGAAAGAGGCAAAGAGCAGTAACTGATGCATATGTAACTTCAAATTTAAACTACAGCTTCCATTTCCCAAGGAAAATTCAACAGGAGGCTTTCAGAAAACTGTCTCAGATTCAAAACCATTAATCCCCTCTGACCCCTGAGCCTCACTTTTCACACAGGTGTAGGCAAGCAGGTTTATCTCAAACAAACACATTTTTTAATTAAAGAACTCTTCTTCTAACAGAGAAGTACATTACAGTAAAAAAGCTTAACTAGCAAGTCTGTAATTAACCTTCATAGCATTTGGGTTTGTACTAGTGCTGCTTCAGCCCCTCAAATACAGGAATAAAATAACCAAGGACAGAATCAAGTAAAAAATATACCAAATCACTAGGAAAAGCAGGTGTGCAACAGGTCTAGAGAAGCAAAGGGCAAGAAAAAGTCCTCTTTTTTCACCTTTCTTTTAGTTAGCTTGTGAAGAGGTGAACAAAAATTACAATTATACAAAAAAAAAAAAATCTTAAAAGCAAGCTTTTGTTGTTGCAAAGCCTACTGAAGAAAAGGCAGGAGATACACAAATGACATCCTCCAAAGGGACAAAAAAGTTTATTAATTACTCCAACTCCACAGAGAAGAATCTATTTTTATATTACCCTCCAAAGCTGCCATAAGAGAAAAAAAAATACTAGACTAAGAAGGAAATAAAAACTTACCCATAGATCTTCTTTCCTCCTCCTCTTCCTCCTAAATCTACAATTCTCCCTACACAAGCAGAAGAAAAGCTCAGTCTACCTCCCATGTCGTTTATAGCCCATCCAACCAGGAGCCAGCTGAATTAAATAACATCTCAACCTTAATGCAGCTGTGCTCACACATATCCTCACCAAAATGCATATGGGGAAAAAAAAATAAAACAGCTACCTCCACTCTCTATTTTACCCTTTTTTTTTTTTTTCTCTAAACCACACTGTGTATAACTCTACCTGATAAATAGCCATGAGACTCACCAGCTTCACAGCCAAGAGAAAATGGCAAGAGAACCTTCTTCACATTTATTGACAATTAGCTGTAACTAATTTAGAGCAAACCAGGTGCAGTCAGTTGGCAGAAAATCAGGGAACATGGATAAATCTGTCATATGAAGGACTCTAACAAAGTCTGAAGTTTGTTTTAGATGAGACTTCTGCTGAAGTAGTGTTGGCTTGAAAAGCTGGGAAGCTTTCAGCTGCATTTCCAGAGATTTGTTGCCATCTAAGTGGCATGATCCATTAAAATCCATAGGCTCTGCAGAACTGGCTTTGTGGGTGGCAGCAGCTTACATGTATTTTGCTTTCTTTCTGTTACTGCCTGGATTGTTTTATCTGCTTTTGTCTTGTTTGAATCACTGAGTATATTCACAATGATGCAGACTCAAGAATCCTTTCTAGTCTAATTAATTTATAATTTTCTCTACAAAGGTATATTTTTAAAAAAATAGAACAAACACACCAATATTTATTCTATGCAAGCATGCACTTCATAAATCTCTAGCAAATGATGAAGAAAAAAATATGCCAGCCTCCTGGAAAACAATGGGTATGTCATTTGCCTCATAAAAGTGAAAGTTACCATTGCAGACTAAGTAGAATTTAGCCATTTAACTATATTTAAAGAATAGCTTTCCTCTACACACAGCACCTATGAAATATCTGGTAGAGACAGCAGGAAGGGATGAATGGCTTCTCTGGCCGTTGTTAATACAGCCAGGCTCACATATCAGCTGGATTTCTCAGAAATGGCAACTTGATACAAAGGTTTTAGCAGAAATATTAAATGTTTGAAATTAGGTAGTGGTGGAAACAAAAAAAACCCTCAAAAATACTGATAAAAGATCACTAAACCCATAAAATATCATATAAATATTTTTGAATGCTGATGTCTAATGAAAGTCCAAGGACAGACATAATTTTTCTAATGCAGATTATGAAGTCTAAAGTGGATGCATTTTTACATCCCTGAGACAAGACTCTGACCTTCCTTGCACGCACAAAAGTCTGTGGTACCAGCAGGCATGTTTATATCCATGTAACTGAAATCAGAACCTGGTCTGATGCATTTAAAATAATTGAATTTATCACTGATGTCTTACTTTGCCTGTTCCAAAGACTATATCTTTTAACTTCATTTCTGTTAGTGCATTACCAAAGGCATTATGAATTCAAGCTCCCTCAGAGGGCCATCTGTGGAACCAGATACTATCTGATGAGGAGTTCCCTGCAGTATCAGGAGAGCTTTGCCTGTTTCAATTCAGATGCCATGCAAGAGCAGCAAAACAAGGTCCATACCACACCACAGGTTTCCAGTGCTGCCCTTGCTGGGCCAAAGCACTCCTGCTCCTCACTCCAAGTTGCCAGACACTGTCTGTGTGCACAGGAGGTGAAAAGCCATGGGCTCCCACCCAGGGCTGAACACATAACCTAGGACATGTCTCAGCTTGGAGGCTGCCGTGGCTCAACTGAGATAGCAAATCCACTGCTGGAACACAGGTTCTTGTGACATCAGGACAGG